>JAAONU010000006.1:23475381-24077881 GCA_012932295.1 Cyclina sinensis | reverse complement strand
AGTATTTTCTGATTTTAATTGTACTAGTCTAGGTAATTTTAAGATTTCTCAGGTATTCACAGGACATTTTTGTAGGAACTCATAGTTGGTTTGGTCAATTTAATACTTTCAGCTGTGTAGCAGATTTGACATTTAATATGTTTACTTGACTTTTTTTACAGCACTTGCTTGAACCAAACATTCACATATATCTTAGAGGTGTCCACTATTGGTCAAGTTATTATACATTCATTTCATCATTGGTTTGTAAACATTCAAGATTGTGACCCTGTGTACTCCGTTTTAGCAGACCATTGACCAATATTACAACCTGTAGATTTTGTAAGGTGAATATAAATTCTTGGGTAGTGTAGACTGTATTGATTATGTAATATCTGTCTGGATATTTATTTAGCAGTTCAATATTTTGACAAACTGGGTTTAGGTTTCTTGTAAATTGAAATTAAATTATCTTTTAGGAAATTTAATAGAACTCGGTGTTTAAAATTTAATACAGTATTGATTTTCAAACTTGATGTGTTTCCTTTGTATGTTTGTGTGAAAATATAGCACTATGTAATATTGAGTGTTTTCATAGTGTGTGTAGTGTCATATATATGCTTGACATTTCATAGTGTTACCATTCAATGATATTTTAATAGCAGATATATCTAAATAGAATTATTTTACACTATTACAGTGATCCTGTTTGAAGGATTTGATATACTTAGTGAGTAGTTTCACTCAGTTAGAAATAAATAATGGTATTTACTTAGTAGTTCTATATATTGAACTTGTGATATATTTCAATTGATAGACCCTATACTTCCTATATTATAGATTGTGGGTGTGTCCAGTGTACAGGTATCTAGTTCGAGAGTGTTTTCGCAAACAGAACAGTTTAAGTAATAGTGAATTGCAATTTTACGATTAAAGCAAAGTATACTAAAGTATAACCGAAAGTAAAACTTTGAATTATATGGACAATTTCCGATTTTTGTAGTGCATATAAGAGAAGTTTACTTTGAAGTTTATGGTTAGAATGAAACTTTCACTCATAATTATAATGGATTGATATTGTTGAATATAAGAAAGTTGAATCTTCAGTCATGGCTGAATCCAAGGAAACTTCGGATGTTAGTAATGGATTACTCGCAGGAGTATCAATGGAGAATATGCTTAGTTTTATAAGCAACCGTTTTGAAAAACCTATTAGGAAACAGTTATTGTTGGAAAATAATACAGCCGTTAGTACTCGAGCTATGCCAAAGACATCAACTTCAGTCGGTTCTACAGTTGTATCCACTACAGTTACTTCTACTGTTGGATCTACATCTAAAACTGTTTCAGAGCCTTCTGTACCACTGGGTTCAAAACCGTCTGCAATCCCTTTTACGTCTACTCCTTCTTTCCAGTTTCCGTCTTATACTTTTGATATTTGACAGCCAGCCTTGCCCAAAATTTCATGTTTTTTTCAGGGGACGAGCCTATGCAGAAAGGTGAAGTTCCTTATCGTGTTTGGCATTACGAAGTATAGTGGCTCTCAAGAAATGGAGAACATAGCTCTGTACAGATTTGCGAATTATTAGAAGTTCATTATACGGTTCGACTAGACTCATGATCTTTCCTTCGGGATAGCAAGCCAGAGTACAGGATATTTTAGAAAAATGGATGCTTTGTATTCTAATGCCCTATGTATGCAGATCGGAGACACTTCTTCAAACTATCGCCAATAAGGGACACTTTTCCTACCTCGCTAAGAATATCTCCTTCGACATAAATTTTGGACCGGTTTATATTCGGATTCTTTGAAATCACAGACTAGGCATAAATATGACTACAACACAGATTATAACCTGTTACTTTGCGAAATTCGTCAAGTTGATAAAGAAATTTTGGGAACTTTGTCTAAAATTTAAATCCCAAAACTTCATCTAGAGACGTTTCGTCCAAGAAAATCTCATTGCTTCTTCAGGTCCTGATCTTCAACACCAAGTAAAATCATTATCTTTAAAAATTGAATCTACGGAAAGCCGCATGATAAAATGGGAAACTCAGATAGATCAGAAAATTGATTCCAAATTTGACTCGTTCTTACTGAAATTGGATAGCCTGTCTTGAAATAGAAATTTTTACAGGAAAGGCAGAGGTAATGATACTTGAACAACAGCAGCAGCAACAATAACAATAGTAATTTTAACAACAGTAGCTTTTCAGAAAATGAAAATCAACAACAGGAACGTCAGGATAATTCCAACAATTACAGTTATGGAATTAAGTGTAATACATGTAATTATAATACAGGAAGAGGCCGTATACGTGGACGTAGACATGGCTTTTACCAGAAGTCTTGGAACCGGAATAAGGATCAGCCAAAAGATTAACCGCTTCTGTTGTGGGCAAAACTTAGGCCGGCAATAAAAATTATGCCCAAAAAGAAAAATTGTCTGAACCTGAAGATATCTAAGTTGATCGTTTGATCGGTTCAGCCAATGAGGAGTTTGTTTTAGTGAATTGTTTCCAATTAAGTTATTTATTAGACACAGGTTCCATGTCAGACTTCTTTTGATTCATTATTAACCAAACCTAATTTATTGGCTTATGATATTCTGGGTCTTTCACTTTTCATTGCAGACAGAACTTCTTTGAAATATTCTGGTTATACTGAAGCCAATGTTTCCATTCGTCTTTTCTTTTAGTTTGTCTAAGAGTTGTCAAACTTAATCAAAGATGAACAATTAAAGTTTTTGCAGGATTAGCAATATGAAAGCAAAAACTGCAATTTTAGCAAAAGACTAAAGGCTTTGCAAAATCTCTGAAGCCAAAGCGGTGGATGATTTTACTCCGTTTATTCCAAGTATACTACTTCATCTGAAACATCTGAGTTTGATAGCGTGGGAATATGTGTGTATATAACAGTCCAAAACAAGTCTTCAGGTTTTACCATGTCGTTGGGAAATTAATCAAGTATCAATGATATTGGTAGAACATAAAATCTGAAACATAAAATAGTTCTTGAGGACTCAACCCTATTTAAGGAGCCATACAGAAGGATCTCTCCAGCCTCAAATGAGGAGGATAAGCAGCTTATCAAAGAAGTGTTGGATGCTGAAATTATGCGGAAATCTCATTTTCCGTACTCTTCTAATGCAGTCTTTGTTCGTAAACCAAATGGATCTCTTAGGTCTTGCATCGACTGGAGGAAATTGAACAATAAAACAAGAACAGATACATAATTGTTACCAAGATTCGATTACACCATTGATATTTTGTCAAACGAAAAGTTCTTTTCGAAAACAGACTTGCACAGCGCCTAAGTAGAAATTGAGTAGTCAGACAAAGAGGAGAATGCTTTCAGCATGAGACCAAGAGGTTTCTATGAGTGGAACAGAACGGGCTTAAGTTTAACAAACAAACTTGATATGATAGGTGACATCCATCTGTTAGAATGCATAATATTTCTGGATGACATCCTGATCTTTTTCGGCAACTTTGGAGGAAATCTTTATCATCTTGAAGCTGTATTTCAACGTTTGGAACAAAACAATTTAAAAATAAATCCACCAAGATGTGAATTCTTTAAATAAAAAATGTCTGTCACTATCCTGGACATGTAATTTCAGATTCCGGTATAGAGACTGATACTGGTAAACTTTCAACCGTAGCTGATTTGCCTGTCCCTACAAATGTTTAAGTCTTGCGGAAATTCCTCGGCTTCACAGGTTATTATCGGAGTTTGTTGAAGGAAATGCCTTAATTGTTCAACCGTTGACATATAAACTTCAAGGTCACGGGCAAGAACCTAAAGGATCCAGGAGTCCAAAAAGTAACATAAAACTGCTGCTGAATGGATATTGGGGTAAAGACCAACATCATGCATTTGAACTGATTCAAGAAAACATAATTTCACCACTTGTCCTTGGATATGCGGGCTATTCATTACCATTCATTCTGCATACCGATGTCAGTGCCTTTGGTATTGGAGCCTTACTCTTAGAAGAACAAGACGGAAAGGAACGAGTCATCGCTTATGCAGGCCGTACCTTACGACCAACTGAACGGAATTGTCAAGCCTGCAAATTAAAGTTTTTGACTCTAAAATGGTCAGTCACAGATAAGTTCCATGACTATTTGTTCGTAAACAAAATTTGCAGTTAAAACGGACAACAAACAACTCATGTGACTTCAACTGCCAAACTTGATGCTACAATGCACAGATGGCTGAAGCAGTTAACCAACTACTACTTTGTAATGACATATCGCAGTGGCAAGTCTAACGCCGATGTTGACGGTCTGTTAAGACTCCGTATCTTCCAGGCCATCTATCAGTCAGCCTCACCTGTACAGAAACTGTTTTGTGAATTTTATTGCTTTTCTATTGATAACAGAGTTCTGTACAGGGGCGCTTTCAACGATAGTCAACGGGTAAATCGACTAGTGATCCCGGATTCCCACAAGAGAATCGCCATGCGCGGTGTACATAACGAAGCCGGTCACCGGGAAAACAAGAAATCCCTTTGGCTTGCTAAATAAAGCTTTTATTGGACAGGCAGAATAGGCTCATGTTTTCCTCGTGGACTGCAGCCGAGGAGGCCAGCAAGGTAGCTACAGGGAATAAACTGAATTATGACAGCAGAGTCAAAGACACCAAACTTGAGTTTGGACACAAAGTACACATCCGCAAAGCTGGTATCCAGGGAACCACTGAATTAACTGGTTGCTGGGACAATAATGTATAAGTCATCACCAGTATCCCGAATCCTGTCATTCCTGCAAGAAAAATCCAGTTGAAAGGTGGCAAGGGGCCAGTTTGTGTTTGTTGTAATAACAGATTTTGCATATGGAAACCTGTATTTCATGCTATTTCATTTCAGCTTGTTAGTCTAAAAATTTGTGTCATGTCGTATTGCTCTAATCCATAATGTTGTATTTCAAAATTTTCACTGCAACCCGGATTCAATTATTTAATTGTTTTAATTCTATTACAGCTTCAATACAGTATGAAATCTGTAACCGTGCTTTTTATGCCTCCCCCCATCGAAGATGAGGGGGCATAGTTTTGCAAATGTCGGTCGGTCCGTCGGTAGACACTTCGTTTCCGATCAATAACTAGAGAACGCTTTGACTTAGGTTCACCAAACTTGGTATGCTGGTTGGTCATCACTAGTTCATTACATTCATTTAAGGACTAAATTATGTCCATATTTTATGTGATGCGTTTCAGAAATAAGGTTAATACTGTTTATTTAGACATTTTAAATAGATCAATAATTGTAGTAGGAGGGCAAAACTAGTTCAGTAGGTTAAATATTATTTTTTTTGCCATATAAGGTAGTTTTGAAAATATATTTTGTTAACAGAAATTATTTCACAAATTCTTTATGGCATTGAAGTTCATATTTTGCGATTTAATTAATATTTGTATTTCAGATTTTACATCTCGCAGTTAAATATATTTCCGAAATAAATTCAGTTATTTACAAATACAGAAATTGGTACTTGACCATATGTTGACATAGATTTCAATAAATGTTTACTGTGTTTATGTATCCAGGATATTCCAGATCTACCTTTTTGATGCAAAAATTGTGATTTGTATCAGATGATTGTTTATAAATTGTTTACATTTTGTTTCACTACAACAGATTTTGAAATGTCTGGTGCCATTTCTCTAAGAGGGGAAATGTGCGCAGTAAATTGATTAATTTTATGCTGGTATTACTGTCATTGTTTACTTTCCGTGTATTATCTGTTCACCTAACTGTAGTATATTTGATTCTCAGGTCTGGTATTGTTCTATTGTTAATTTAGTGTATGTAAGAATGGAGTAAGAACTTTTGTATGCATGCTCACTCCTATTTACGTGCATGCCCTTTCACGTCTGCATTACAAATTTCCCGCCATCCTTCCTTTGTATCCGCACAGAACAAATAGGGACCCCAGTGTGAGAAGTTGGTCTTGCGACCACCTCTCTTTTACATTAAGTTGTACCTGTTGTTTTAGTACCTGACATTCTTTTATAAATTAATGATACCACTGACGATTCAGGCTTTTTCTTCTGTCTACGTCCGTCCGTATGTTAATGAACGTATTTAAATATACAACTGTTCCAACGTCGTATTTACTCTACGCCGCGGTTGTGTAGTGAATATTGTAAGAGTGTTAACAAAGTAAGCAAGTAATTTTTATTAAAATATAAAATATTATACGTCTTTATTTATCTTTACAAGTGAAGAATGTAATGATTGCACTATAGAATATCATCTTTGGGATCTCAACAACGACAGTCTAATTTCTCAAAAATAATTAAACTATGATCGTAAATAAAACTGAAAAAGAGAAACATTGAAAAGGAAATAGCATATCCATTTTATATTTTACATAAACATTTCTAGCGTACATCATAGTCACATATACATTTGAAATAAAACCACTGTATTTTGCATTTTGTTGTCTCAATTCATTATGTTGTCTACTGAAGCTGGCATCCTGCAGGAGCAGTGGTCAAGTGATATTGCGCTGGACTAGTAGTCCAGGGTTCAAATCCCCTCGTCTCCATTTTCATTACCTATTCTCTTTTCGATGAAACGTTAAATTGATGTAATGGAAAAGAACCAAAGGATGTTTTGGAATGGAATGTTTCTGTATCTTGCACCGTTCCAAAAAACCTAACTTAACTAACGTCTTCAGGGGGTGGGGGGGGGGAGCGCCGGTCATACGGGCAACCGGTTTTTACGATAAATAATCTAAAATAGAAAGAGCAGGACAAAGTTATTTTAGTAACGCTAACATCGCCTGCTGACATTTAAGGCATTTTCTGAACTGTGGTGAATTGTTCAAAGCTTTTATGTTCTAAGCATTTATTTAGATGGGGCTTCATTTTTAAAAGATAAATTAACTGTTTTTATAAAATGTCTTAGAGGGGTATAAAATGCTTTTTTAGGCAACACAGAGGCAAAACGCCATAGTCTGGATTGTAACTCTTTGTTATACGGGCATCGAATGAATTTCAATTTTATTGCTGTCATTATTGAAAATCATGCAAAATTATATATTAATTACAATATATTTCTCTGTTAAATTTAAACACAAACAAATGTATGCCATTCACAATAAAAAGCACAAATTCAATCTATTGAATTCAGCTTCTCTCGCTCATTAGCGTTTACACAATGGTGTTTTTAAAATAAGCAAAAAAAATATTTTAGATCATAATGCACGGAAGGTGTGATGCTGCGTTGTCATCTTTAAATCTACAAGCATTTTTTTATTTAAAACGCGACATTTGTTGTGATTCTGAACGAAATACGACGAAACCTTAATAAAAAGAGAAATGTCAGTACATTTAAGTTTCGTTTGCAAATGTACAGCTAAAAACAACAAAAAACGTAAATTATTTTCTTATACAATTATCTCACCTAACAAACAAATGAATCAATTTATTGATAAAAGCACAACTTCTCAAAATGAGAATTAAAATATTATTCAGTCAATCAACAAATTAATCAGTCAATCAATCACTTCACTCAACCAATTTTTTATTCAATCAATTAATGCATTCTATCAGTCAATCGACGATATCAAGCAATGATATCAATTGCATCTACCAAACTGACATCAATCAACAAGTCAGTATATTTTTGTAAATATTGCTACCTTGAAGTAAATAGTTGTTTTTTCACAATCAGGATGACATGATCAACTGGTACTTGCTACTGAATAATTAAACAACATGTTTAGCTTTAAATCAAAAGAATTATTTCTTTTATTCTAGAAACAACATAGTAGTTGAATGGTGAAAGTGGTTACTCTGAGTGAAGCTTTCAACCAGGGTTCTTTTGAAAAGTAATATAAATAACAATAAAATGAATAATGTCGAGTTCAAAAATGTTTAAATAGACATACGAGGTACATATTTGAAATATAAGCTGTAGGTGCTAGCAGATGATAAAAGTGTGTGGGAATTCGATTATACAAGGGAAGAATTTTCAGGAGGGTTTATTGTTTTTTGTTTTTTTTTTGTTTTGTTTTTGTTTTCAACCGTAATAATAATTTTCAAAACAGCTCATACAACTACGAAATTGCCAGTGCTCAGTCCTAAATGGAAGTAAAGATAAACCATATGCTGTCGCAGCTGTTGTATAGCTATTCACTAACTTCAGCATCGTTTCCTCCGGGTTGTCTTCATTGCTTATCATTTCTAAAGATTCGAGCATCTTTTCAATTGCCATATGAAATTGTTCGCAAGGCAGTATGTTATCTTTGCAGTCCAATATGTTATGTTCTCCGATGAATATACTCCCAATGTCCATTTTAAATTTTTTCCCGGGGATAAAAAGTCTGACAAGTCTACTAAGCTCGAACCGTTCCTCTATATTTCTATCCATAATGTGATGAAGCAATAATGCTATCACAGATTTGAAGCATTTAGCAAGATTTGCCGATTCCTTGCAGACACAATCATGCTTTAAGATAAGAGTCTTAAGTGCATATGATGGTATATATGATACACAAGCACCGCCGTTGAAAATATATTTCAGCAATTTGTAGCATTCTTTGTGATGATCGCTCAGGTTTTGAACAAGTTCCACTTCAGATTCTGTAAATGTTAGGCGAAAACACAGTCCCGAATGACACGTTGATGATTCGTGACAAGGAATAAGCAGATATCGGCCATGTTTTTGGATGGCTTCCCAGACTTTTGGGTGGAAGGTATCTCTTTCTGTGATAATAGGATCACCAGGCAAGAAATTCACTCCAATTGCCAATGTGATGTCGACGGTTATATGTATTTTCTCCTTTCGATTTTTTGGAATCCAAATAAATCTCGGCATAAAAGCAGGACCATGATTCTCGACGTATTTGTCTACACTTAATGTCCCAGAATCAGTCTTATGCACAAGCACTTCTTCGGAATTATTTAAGATACGTTGTACCTCGACCATGAATGCATTTTCCAAACTGTCAAAATAAGGACTCCATATATTGTTTGGACTCTTTTCGACAAGATGATTTTCGCAAAGCCATTTTTTGCCAACAGACCGCAGATACTGTAGCATCTTAGATGGCGTACGAGAAAGGAAATCATGTGTGAAAGAAACCCGTAAGTATTCACCATAAAGGAAAGGTTCCCATTCCGACTGTAATCTCGGAGACGTTACTTTGATATGTGCATAGCCTTTTCTCCATAAACATTTACGCTTTACTTTCACGTCATCCTGGTCCGAAACAACAATATAGTCAAATTCGTCGGGGCATTGGACTTTTGTGCCTTCAGCCATACTGCCAGCTTTAACCACACGAGAAAATGAGGATAAGATTGGAACACTTGAAATCACTATAGCAACAATCATTTCCACAAGAGAATCAACTGCGCATTTTATGTCATCAATTTCGTCATCATCTATCTGAAAATCTATACGCTTTCGAAGTAAGTCTCGAAAGAAATAGGTAAGTCTGCAGTTCTTTTCTTCCTCCGAAGCATCGTTTTCGAAATCACTAGAAGAAGCCATGTTAACTCTTTTGCTCTTTGAATTGTAGGTGGAATTTTTCTCAGTTCAGTTTTCCCTCTTGATAAACTACAATTTGAAAGTTAAAATATTATTAATTTAGCATTTGCTCTCAAACGATTTTATGCTAACATTTGCTTTATTCGGCGTAGCTGTATTAAACTCGATTTTGACCTTCATTTGTAACAAATGAAATTGTTAGATACAAATCTTCAGCTGAAGAAAGAAGCTTGCTGTTGGTTAAATGTGTTGCAGTTAAGAAATTTTAGCGGCAAAATTCGTAATTGTTAGTTAATATCCTCTGAAAACAATTCAATGATAATAACATCTATACAGCTGTAAACTGAAAATCAAAACGTTTTAACCTTGAAAAATTATACTAAACAATACAATTCTATCATATTAGATATGACTAAATATCTAATCTATTTTTCTTAAAATGATATTAACACTTTTGGGATTAAACTCAACAGTTTTGTTTCTAGCCTACTGTTATGGAAAAAATACATGCGATGTACTGTATTTACGCCGAATATCTTTATTGAAGATCTTTGTTGTTTATGTTTAAGTTTCTTTGTCTTAACTTGGTAAAATACAAATTAAGCTATCGTCAAGACTACCTATTTAGAAACATGTCATCATCTTAAAGAAGCTTTTACGCTCAGTGGTATGAATGAAAACTACTTCCGTTGCAAAAGCATGCAGATAAAATAAAGTGTCTTGAAACAAACAAAAAAGTCTGTAAAATTAAACTCTTTTTTACCTTGTTCTGCCCTTTTTATTTTCCTATAGCTAAATATTGTTAACCTTGATACATTTTAATTAATCATAAGGGATCCAGATTAAAAATCACGGGATCTACTGAATTGATATTATTTATCTTTATTTGTTATCAATTCCTTGAACACTTATACTACGAAATAGGTCACAAATTTATTCGTTGTGTGTGACATTTTGCAGATAAAAGGTAATGCAATATCTGTAAGTACCCAATCAGATGTGTAGGACAGATGCCGAGACGTAGACGACGGCCCGAGGTATCTATCCGACTAAGGCCGCATACTTTCAAATGTTTCTTTTACTGTGCAGGCGACAAATTCACTATTACTTTACAGGTTTCCACTGTAAACACTATATATTTCTTTGATTGGCCTATTTTTTGCTCGAGGTTTCCTTGTGTTTGCAATGTACTGAAATGAAATGATAATGCACTGTTGCACGAGTTTCATGGCTTTTGCTCAGACAATTATAGAGTACTCAAAATTTGAGAAGGATCACTTATAAGAATGTGTATATTTACTACATAAGGTTGAAAGGTTACATTTTTTGTTGTGATTCTGAAAATATGTTCATATGACAACAGTTTGGTACCAAAAATGAGTAAACCGTTGAAGCGTGACAGAGGCTGAGCCGTGGGAGGGGCACAAATTTGGGATAACACAGACATGAGATGAAATGGAACTTTTTGGAAAATCAAGCCTATGGACTGAATTTTGCTTTAATATCGCGTGTGGTGTCCGTTTGCTTGGATTACTGCTATGCACCGCATTCTCATGCTGCTAATGAGTCTCCAGATGTTTTGTTGCGGGAGTCGAGCCCACTCGTCAAGAAGGGCTTGCTGTAGCCCAGGGACCGTGGTTGGCTGGTATGGGCGAGCAGATATTGCAGTATGCAGCATGTCTCAGGCGTGCTCTATTGGATTGAGGTATGGAGACCTTGCTAGCCGGTCCGTTCTCTCTATGGCTGCTGCCTCCAGGTACTCGTCGGTGACCCTTGCCCTGTGAGGCCGCGCGTTGTCATCCATTTAAATGAACTCAGGGCCTATAGCACGTGTCGTACAGCCGTCAATGTGCCGTTTTGAACAATGTGCAGGTCCGTTCTTCCCTGCATGCTAGTGCCCGCCCACACCATGACCGAGCCCCCGCAATGACGGTTATGGGTAGCAACACATACGGGTGCCAAACGCTCATTGGTGGATCTCCATACCCACACTCGCCTTTCAGTGAAGTCCACACAAAATCTAGACTCGTCAGTGAACAGCAATGGGGTCTAGTCATGCAGCGTCCACCTGGTGTGATCGCGGGCCCATTAAAGACATGCCTGGATGTGGTTTCGCGTCGATGGGATTCACATTGCCGGCCTTCCAGCCTCATGTCAGCTGTATGAAGACGATTCCTGATGGTTTGAATGGAAAGTCTTACACCAGTGGCATTCTGGAAGTCATTTAAGAGGACAGTAGCGGTAACAAAGCGCTAACGTCGCTCTTGAACGACAATAAACCGCTCCTCACGCTGAGTTGTGGACCTCTGACGCACTCCGCCATGGCTATGCGTGACATGCCCGTAAGTTTGAAACTGTCGCCACATCCTGGCAACGGTGCTCTGCGACACCCCAAGGACACCTGCCACGTGCCGTTGGGAACGCCCAACCTCAAGCATCCCTACCTCCCTATTCATCTCCTCATCGTCAATATGCCGTCTTTGCCGTAGATTTGCCTTGACCAGTGCTAGGTTCGATATAAACGTTACCATGCAAAAGCGAAGTCTGAATAAAACGGATGTGTACATGAAGGTACATGCCCGCGGTGCGGCACTTTTCCAGGGGTATCGCTTTTCCCGTGCATCTCGAGCCATGTACAGGTAAACAATCAAGATCTGCTGGACAGGTCGGCTCTGCCATATAAATAAATAAATGTATGAGAAAAATCAGTTATCTTAAGCTTATCATTAACAAGATATTTAAGAAATAAAAAGTGATCCCTATCAAATTTTGAGTAGTATAATTTGAAAGCTGTCAGGATGTCGATTATGAAAACAGGAGCAAATTTGTTTTAACAAATATTGACGATAGACTTGTAAACCTTAAACACAAGACTTTGAACTTAAGTTATCGCATTACCACCGCAGTTTTTGTTTGAAAATAGGCGTTCTCAAAATTCCGTCAAAAGAACACTTTGATGTGCTCTAAATGAGGTATCGGTACACTTTCTCGCGCATGCCCAGTTTATCATTTTTATCATGAACGTGACTGGTTAATTTCCCCAGGAGTTCACAGTTACTTTGGCTGGAAAAAAATCAGAGGAACCTAATGGGGTATAGACCTAAACATCGCTGTTTGATTTAAAAAACACGTAGTGGATAAATCACGAAACAGCGTCAATTTTCAAAGAAAAGCTGTGATGGTCATGCGATAAAACAGTTTTAGAATATTATCGATGACTTTACCGGCTGGTATCAGCGAATGGGGCGACAACACGGGTCAATCATGAGAAATTAATCGAGACGGACGTCTCATGATTGACCCTTGTTGTCGCCCCATTCGATGATAACAGCCGGTAAAGTCCTCGATAATATTCTATAACTAATACATATCCTATTTCATTTAAAGTAACAAGTTTTTGAAACTTCTTTTTGTCTAGTTTTCCAAAAGTTTCGAATACTTCAGCGCAGATGTTCTATTTGTTTAATTTAAAAAAATCCTGCATTAATGTTCATAATAATTAGAAAAAGAACAGGACAAGACAACAAATAAGGTAAATATTTGTCAAAAATTAACTAAAGTATAAAAGTTAAGATAACACCTCTATTTGTAACTCTTTCACCAGCCCTCTAAGTTAACATGTGTTATCTTGCGACGTTGGTGGTTTTATCAGCATTCGGTATGATTAGGTATATACTGACAAACTTTGATCCTAGTTATTTATATCCATTTTGTCATCATCATTGTACATAACGCGACCATTATCAATGTCTACATGGCCTACTCTACACAAGTGACAAGTTTTATCTGTGTTATATTTAATATCTTATTACATAATGCTGACATATCAACCAAAGATTGAGAGCCCAATTAAACAATTAAGTTTACCAATAAACACATTCCAGTTGAATGTCAAAAACGTAAAAGGGTAGAAAAACGGATTTTTTTTATGTTCCATGTCTAAAGTTCCCTTATCAGCTATGTCTCTGTCAAACTCTCCGCAGTGGTTACTTCCCCCTGATCAGTACAGAAACTACTGCCACCACAAGCTTTATGTAACCGGTGCGAGGAGTTTGTGTCTCTGCTTGGTTCTAAAAATAATTGTAAGAAAAATTCTAGTGGAAAAAATGTTCGTTCTGAGATCAGGGGCGTAGCTACTATTAGGCCCTGTAGACCCGGGCCTACACGTTTGTCAAGAAAATGAAATTTTCAGAAGTCCCAAAAATGCAATGAAAGCTGGAAGGGGAGGGGCCGTGCAAGCTTTATGGTAGAACCAAGTGTGTTTTAATTTAGGTGTTGAATTGCCTTTTAGGGAACATGATAATTTTCTTGACGCAGAAACCATGCCTTACGCATGATTTACAGTCTGCATACAGTGTTCAGTTAATTTTGCATCGAATCAATTCCAAGTTTAAAATGGTTCTATTTGATGGATTGTTTTGATTGTTCATTTTCCCTGAGATACTTTGGAACACGCATTTTGCTGTTTTTAATCTCCGCTTATTTCCGTCTTCACGGGGGGGTGGGGGGGTGGGGAGACCGAGGTTTCGCCGCCCCCTCCCCCCGACACCCTTGCCAAGGCACCCCTTCTATGGGCCTACAAGTTGAAAAAGCTGGCTACGCACCTAGAGATGCATATCAAATGTTGCAAACTTGATCTAAACAAATGCTTGGAGGGAATACTCCTGATTTTGCAACTTTCTTTGAAAATTCAGTGGCTTTGGTTCTTCTTTTCTTTTCTCTTGTGTTTAATGTTTAACAACATGTACAAAGACAGGAATAATCATTTATTTAAGTTTAATATTTATAGTTTTATATTTGAAGGAATTTACATGATTTATTTATCTTTTCTATATTTTGATATTGTACTTGCAAAGTACCATGGCCAGTAAACATTAAAGGGGCTGTGCTCCAGATGACAAAAAAAAGAAAGTTTTCTTGTATTATAAATTCCTTGAAATATTTATGACTAATGCTTAAAAAATAACTTACTGACAAAAAATAAGTCAAATATTTACATTATAAATTGATTTTTTCCCTTTCAAAGTGCTAAACCGTAACGCGACGGTATAAATATATCGTATAAGATTTAAAGTAAATATCTGTAATATAACAGAAAATTTTTTTTTATGTCAAATCTGGAGTACAGCCTCTTTAAATTTTCTTCAATGATCGAATAATTATAGTTTATTGTTTAAATTGAATCATAATCATGAATGTAGTTTAAGCTTCGAAGAAATAACTTGCTTGATATTTAAGAGTATGAATTTGAGTAATTCTGTAAATATTTAAACATATATCGAAGTCAGGTATGCCTATTGGGGGTGTTATGACAATTTTGAGAATGAATATTAACGAATTAAAATATTAATATTTATCGTCTGTGTAAAATTCCGAAACGAGAGGACTTCAGAAGATGTATTTAAACCCCTGTTAAAATAAAAAAATCATGCTCTGACAACAAAATCAACTTATCATCACACAATCACCCAAGTCTTTATTGTTTTACCTTTGAACGACTGCAAACACGACTTAACAGGTTGACTTAAGAACCTTAAGATGTGGATGGGTTGACGGCATGTTTCAGTATAAATGTGATTATTTCGAATTAATTTATTTTCGTGAGTTACTTGATGGACGAAAATACTACTTGATTTCTTAAAGTCTTTAAAAGGCATTCTGACTGTAGTATCAGATATTATTATACTTCAATTTTATCACCCATGTTAAATTCCCATAGGCCGAACAGTAAGTATTCTTACAAAAGAAAACTGTCATCCGTCAACCAGTGTTAATCTATATTTTTATAACGGAAGTGACCGCCCTGCGCAGGCGTACTTTCAATGTGGTAAATATCCGCTTGTATTAAACGACAAAATTTTAATATTTTTTTGTAGATTTGCTAAAAGATATCGGTATAATGAAATAAATATCATTGGCGTCCGCGCCGAAGCGCGACGCCCTTTATGAAATGAGTTCAGATTTTGTGAAAGGGTAGTTGTTGTTATTGACTGTCATTCATGTCACGATATGGTTATGAATAACGAACTGGAGAATTTTGCAGGAAATGAAATGAAATGCAAACATATTTAACAATAAATTGCACGTTTTACAAATTTATTTATAAAAACTATAGGGATAATAAATAAACCTTAGCCATTTCTTATTACGAACTGTTATATTGTTTTGAGTGGGACAGTACATATTGTCAACCTTAGCAGAAATAGTGTCACCCTCGGCTTCGCCCCCTAACATTTATTTTATTATACCGAAAAACTATTCAATCCATGAACAACTTTATTCAACTTGAAACTTTAAAACGTCTGTTGCTTGCCATTATTGTCGCCTGTTTACAACGGAAATGTAAAAATAGATATTGCGCATGCGCAAATGGTACAGTATAATTTTCGAACATTCCGAACCTATGGTAGCGGGTGACAGTATTTTTCCGACAGTAAATTGTTTACAACGGAAATGTAGAAATACATATTGCACATGCGCAAATAGTTCAGTATTATTTTTGAACATTCCGTAACTATGGTAGCGGGTGACAGCATTTTTCCGACAGTAAAATTTTTTCTGACAGTACTTATATGTCACGGTGGCCTATGGAAGATTAACATTGTAAATGAAATTGAGGTATACTTATAAGTATTCTCCCACTCAAAGCCAAATGATATTTATATATTATAAATATAAAATAAATATTTCGTTAACTTTGCATAAATTTTAAAATTTTCTTACAATTTAATTTTGGACTGGCAAAATAAATAAGAGTTAAGAATTCGTGAAATAAACTGGTCTTTTATTAACTCTTTAGTGGTAAAGGAATCATGGCTCACTATGTTTTAGTAAAATCTCCATCAAGGACAGTAAATCTGGAAAGTCATTTGAAAGCATCTAAATTTATTTTACTACGTACATCCTATACTTAAAGATGGTTTACCTGTAACAGAATTCAGATAACCATTCCAAGCAAAGCCGCCGCTGTTTTGCTACACCAGGGGCCCGTTTTATCAATAATGCGTAAGTTACGCACAAAATTCTGCGTAACTGAAATTTACGCATAAAATTTACGTTTTGCGTAAAGCGTTTTATGAAAATGCGTACGATTGTGCGTAAATCGAACTGTGCGTAACTTAGACGTAACTAGAAAACATCCGCAACACAGTCTAAAAGCACCTGTTTCCGGTGACGTCATTTATCCGTAATATGTCAAAAATGACAGACGACAACTATAAGGAACAAACAAAAAAGCGAAGCCTGAACTGGACGGAGGAAGAGATTAGTCTTCTTGTGGATCTCGTTTCCAGTTCAAGCTCCATTATAACTGGAAAATTATCAAGAACGCTGAGAAGAAGTGATAAAGAAGAATTCTGGCGTTCTGCAACGGAACAGTAATTTCTGTTTGTTTACAATTCAATGTCGTTTTTCTGAAGGTTTTGGAACTAAGCAACGACTAATTTGGTCACAGAAATAAACTGAGTACTACTTTATTGTATATTTGCATCAATAAATATTTCCCCTCACCAGTCACTTCGTAAAGATATTATTATTATTTTAAATATGATGCAGTGAGTTATCTTCACGGTAAACATCGATAGTAAAGCCACTGAATTTTTTTAAAGCAGTGCAAGGAAGTTAAATCATTTGCTTTTTAAAAGGTATTTTTACATCTCATTTATTTAACTGAAAGAAAGTTTTAAAGCTGAATTCCGCGTGTCAATAGTTTTACTTCTGTTGTGTTCTCTTTAGAATCAATGCAGTAGGAGGCAGAGGTAGAAGTAAAGATCAAGTGTACAAGAAATGGGCAGATTTGAAGGTAACATTGTTTCAATGTGTTTTGATTTTTTTTTTCAAACAATGAACGTTTCAAGAGTAAGAAACAAAGAAGTTGAAACTATTTACACATGTACTATTATGTTTTAATCATTTGCTATGACCTCCCAGTCATAATCAGTAATTGATTGTTGGGAGTACCAGTATATAGATGTTATGAGCTCACGCTGCTGTCTCTTGTATATACCACTCACTGCAATACTTTATTACAGAAATGAAATGTCAATAGTATTAGGGAAGTCAAGGACAGTTTATTCAATTTTTTTCATTTGAAAATGCAAGCATTGAAATATGTCACTGCTCTGAATGATTTACAGCTAACATTGCAGTTTTCTTTCCTTAGCGTTATGCTAAAAAGGAGGAAAGTTCCAACCGAAGAAGCCAAAACAAAACTGGAGGGGGACCCTGTCACAAGCAGCCTGTAAATGCACTACATGAGAAGGTAAGGTAGATTTAAAGCATGTTCTTAATTGGCTTATCATTTTTATAATTGACAGCACACACATATCATACTATGAACTCATGTTTGTATGGATATTGTAAATAATTCAGTTTTAATAAATTCAACACCTGAAAAATACCATTTTCCTGAATAGCCTACATTACTTTGCTCAAGGTATGTCTGCAATAAATATTGTCTCAAAGTCATCAACATTATGTGAGTAAAATTTGATTGTAATACAACATATATATTGGCACTAAATGCATACCTATTGTGCTCATAGAACATAAAGATATAGTTCTTAAGTAAATATTTCAAACTGATTCTTTTTATCATAAACCACCATGCTGAAATTGAATTTATACCCTTTGTGGAGCATTAAGGGTAATTATGTTTGAAAAAGCTATTTCCTGTTTCTTGTAAATTTAAAATTATGATGGTGTGTTCACACTTTTTATCCTCCCCCCCCCCCCAGTAACGAACGAATCCTTTGACCCACAGTCTTCATATTTGGTGTGGAGGTTTGAATGTCTAGTTTATACTGCAATAGAAAGGCTTCCCTATCGTTCAATCAAAACAGTACAATAGTTGACTGTCTTAAAAGCTTATGTACAGTACCTTCAATGAACAACTGTCAAATATGAAGGCATCATGCTGTGAACCTGGCCAGTTTGCTACAACATCTAAGAATCTGCAAGTTAAAATAAATTACAATAAATGTTAGTCTTGGTTTTAAAATAAGCAATAGTCTGAATGATAAATTCACATACGGTATAGAATAGATGTTTGGCAATGTAAGAGTTATGTATCATTCCTTGTAATAAAGATGAGAAAAAGTTTCACAAAACATAACCTGTCACTGAAAGATGGCTATGCCATAAAAGTGGTGCTTTGACTTTTGACTCCAGATGACCCATATTGAAACCAGTTCTAAAAATCATTGAAACAACCTTTCAGACAAATTTTCAGGATATTTGGACTGAAAAATTAGCCTCTATAGCATTAAAAAAAGATTTTCTATTTTTGGGGCTCTGTTACCTAGTTTCTGAACCAAGATGACCAATATTCTAACCTGAGCTAGAAATCATTGAATCAACCTTTCTGACAAATATCCAGGATATTTGAACTGAACAAGAACTGTCACTGTAAGATGACAATCCCCCTGAAGTGGTGCTTTGACTTTGAGCTGAGGACTAGTCATTCAAGGGTCAAGGTCGAATTGATTCTACTAAGGAGGTTATGGGCAATGCTAAAGCTTTTGGACTATTGGATCTTCAAGGTAAAGGTCATTCAAGGGTCAAGGTCAAATAGATATAGGTCAGTGGGATTTTCCCTGATACCTATTGTCCTCTTAACGTCAGAAGTGATACAAGACCTGGGCAAAATACCTTTTAACACTTTTTAACATTAATACTTTTTTGTACAGACTGAGGCAAAAGTATTGCGAAGTTGCAGATCATTTATGTACCATTACTTACATTTATCATACATTAAATTTATGCCCTACAACATATAGGAAATATTTACAGGAGGCAATAGTGAGACAAAAATTCATAAACACTGTCCATCAAGTATTATAATTACATGTATCACTGTTACCTCATTTTACTGTCCACAACACCTTGAACATTTATTGCATGGTAACCTTTACGACACACAAATGCACTTTCATCTTCCAATGGTGCCTGTATGGGTATCATTGTCCCATCCACTGCTCCAACCACATTTGGAATACCACAGTTCTGATAAAATCCAACTTTAATGTCAGTCAGGCTCTGCTGGTCTGTTGGAAATCTTGAAAAAAGTAATAAGATTCATTACATTGCCACTGCAAAAGTATACACAATTCATTTCAGTCAGTTCTTCATGTATTAGACAGTAACAGTAGCAACCTTTCTTTTGCTTTGCATATTTTCCTGTTAACAAAAAATAAAATGAATATAAAAAAAGGTTATAAAAAGTCTAACAGTCAATGGTAGCAATGGAATATGTATTTTCAATTGTTCTTATATTTGGTGAAGTCCATGAGAAATGCCAGCCTTTAAACCTAATTTGGATCTATAGATAATGTGCTTGGGTTATAGTCAAGATGTACCCATATCAAGATGCAGTGTCAAGATGTACCTACTTTCTGGTCAAGATGTACTCATCATTAAAAACATTTTTGATATGATGCGGGCTCAACAAAAATTATCTTTACAGCAAACGAAAGTATGTTTGAATATGTCTGACTAATTAAATATTTTACCTGGGAAGAAAGTTTCCCATTTTATTTGCGCTTTCGATTGTCCCATCGAAAGATAGACCTTTTTCTGTATATCTATTATTTTTTGGTTTAAGTAACTTGGTTTATTTTTCGTAATTATGTGTTATATACATAGTTCATTTGTTAGCTGTGTCAGAATAGCAGAATTAAAAGTTCTAATCCACTTTTTTGTTATTGCTGAAATCAACCTGTTGTAGTTCAGAAATTCCAAATCAGGAATTTTGGAAATGCTTTTTAATTGGCTGTTTAAAATCTTTTAATGTCTTCGTTATAAATATCTTTTATCTGAATAATATTTTTCTTTATCCAAAAAGGAAAGTGCAAAACAGATTTTTTTGCTTCGGATGTGAGGGTTATTCCATATCATTTGTTGGTACACATTGACTGGGGTACATCTTGACCTGTTCCTGTGTGCTTTAATGACTGGCTGATGTTTAAAAAAAAGGGGGGGAAAAGCTGAAAAATAAAATGTCACAAAGCAATGCTGATTTTTCAGTTCATTTCAACATGCAGGAAAATATTACACTATTCAGTTTTCACTTGTACGAGCTAGTCACCTCTAATATTTCTAACTTACCTATTATTTTCTAATCTTACCTTATATTGTCAAGATTCTTGTTTACAGAGTCAATAAATGAGCCAAGAGTTAAACACACTGTGGACCTACTAACGCCATGCAAATCTGCAACTTCGGAATAAAATGAGCCTTTCGCCAGGTATCTCAGTCCAATTAAAACCTATAAAATATGTACCAGTTCAATTTTAATATTCACTAGAAATTGAGATACAATTTCTCAAAATCGTCACGATTTCGTCTAAAACCATCCGAATATATATGCATTCAGTAGATTATTCCGTCAATTATTACGTGTATATTTAAAAGGAATATAGAAAGAAGATAAAGGAAGTAAGTCCTTGAATTACAAAACATAAGTGCACACTCTGGTACTTTTAAATTTAACTTGTACTATTGCAGTTGATCACGTTACAAAGACACTCTTCAAAGTTTGACAGCTCTATTTAGGTCACCTTTCCCTGTGATAATTACGTATCCGTGAGAAAACATTCTACTGGGATTACACCACTAGAACAACATATACGAATTAACTTTTATACTCGACAGACCGGGATCTCCGCGTCTCCTTCTGCAAATCGTCGTAGAGCAACTCCGTCAAGTTTTCTATAGAATTCCTGTCCAGTCTATACCTACTTATCACTTCAAAGTCCCTAAGACTGTCTAGAGTAACCCTTTCTTTGAATAAGCGAGGATTTCTCACTTGTTTACGATTATAGATATGCAGTAACGCCATCTTTATTTTTCTACGAAAAAGTTACGCATGGTCAAGAGGTGGTGTAAAGTTTACGTCATTTTTACACACATTTCGTTACGTCAAGTTTTGATAAAACGCTACTTACGCTATTTTTGTCAGTTACGCAAAAAGTTACGCACTAAACTATGCGCAAGTACGTTGATAAAACGGGCCCCTGGTGCGCAGTGGACATACCGGACATTAAGTTGGGACTTGTTGATTACTTCCTTGTTCATTAAATTAATTAAAAGGTTGAAATAGTAAACATAGGATAGATACGTAAAACATGAAATCTTTTCTTAAGAAGCCTCTTACTCCTTGATTAAAAAATTTATCTTTACAATGCAATTTTTTACAATGTTCAATTGTCGGTGGGTATATTATCCGTTCAGTTAATACTTGTATGTAATAATTTTATGCTGAAACAAAAGTCATATATTGATTGCTTCGAATATAGCTCATTGATGGCATAACCGGCTTGCGTTTTGTTCTGACCTGACATTTTAACAAGGAAGTAGATAATCTTATGTGAAGAAGAAAACTTTTAACATTTTTCCTCATAAGTTTCTTAGAAATTAAAGTTGTCTTTTAAATAACGTACTGGACCGACTTTTCTGATAGGCCTTATTATCGGCCTACCTATGTAATAATGATACACTGACAAGACAGTTTGTTATTTTACTATTGATCAGGACAATTTCCTAGTTGTTACTGATCGCTCTATATACACAGTTTCTAAGATACAGAACAATTCATAAAGCAATTAATTACTCGACATAAGTTCTTTTCTGTCTGTGATTGGAACAGTATAAATCTAATATACTTCGACTAAACTATGTCTACTAAACTAATTGTTCTAAAACAGCTGCTGTTGATCTGTGCTGATAGTAAATAAGTTTACAAAGAATGCCTTTATGCCAGACTTTATCGAAAGCCTTACTTATGTCGAAAAAGATTACTCATTTGACACTCTATCGTTAAGCCAAGTTTCTGGGAAAGCCAGGATGTCAAAAAGGTGAATTCTGTATAGAGCAAATCAAGTTTATGCCTCGCAATTTGAACGTTTAAATGGACAAAACACAGATGATGCTTAAAGCTTGAAAAAAATATCTGAGTCTGAAGTTCTAGTAGATTCGGGACCAGGGTTCTTATGTATATCTCCAGCTTGTAGTAGAAGAATGAAGTCCCATAGGCAGAGAGTTGTTTTGAAAATAAACATCAATGTATCATATGTGAAACAAATGTTAAATGTAACCGAGAGTGGTTAAGAGTAGCTTTCTTTGTAGGAAAATATATTTTGACATGACAATTTGTGGCACTGATGTACACCAATGTAAAAAGAAAATACATAATTGTGAGGAGTAAGCATTCGACAGGAAAAATAAATGTGTGAACATTGGTAAAATCCCAACATTTCTATAAGTGTCCATAAATGGAGGATTGTATAATCTGTCATATCTATGTGACTGATGAAGTGAGTATCATATATGACTAGAGAGGAAATAATTGTAACAAAATGAAAAGTGGAAAACAATGCCCGTATCATTAAAGTAGGATGGATAGAATTGGCTTTCATATCTTAAAATGTTATTTTACAATATTTACTATAGAAACATTAGATAATCAGATTGACAATATGTTGGGTATTTGTATATAAATTTGAAAAAATCACCTCAAACTAACGTCGATATTTACTTAGAAAACAAACATTTATTTTGGTTTTCCTTTATTCAAAAAACTAGGCAATAAAATACCGCTTGTCGTTTACAACTGTACATGAGATGAACTAAAACTAGAAAATAAATTTATTAAAATCAGAATAAACATCTAATCTAAAATTGTTTTCTAACCCATGTTTTCGAAAGTTTTGAATAGCTGATAAATGAATAAGTCATAACAGTGCTAGGTTCAACAAACAAGTTCCTTTGGAAAGTGTTTGATCAAATTTGAAAGATGAAAATGAATAAGTATACACAAATTATAGACAATAATAATAAAAGAAAAGTATTAAAATACATTATATGTATTATGCAATTGTTTGCGTTTAAACGTGTTTAAAAAGGTATAAAAAATTGATTTTTAAGGGTTTTGGTTTAAATAACCATTCCTCATGTTTTTGTTGTTGTTGTTGTTTTTGTTGTAGTAGTTGCTTTGTTTTGTTTTGTTTTGGTGTTTTAGTTTGTTTGTTTGCCTATTATTGTTTTGTTTTGTTTTTGTCTTGTTTTTAATTTTGATATTTATGAATTATTAAGACTATATCTTTCTATCTATTTGTCAGTCTGATTGTCAATTTATCTTATCTTTTTTTTATTTGTAATAGACTTAATGTCGGCAAGAACTGTAAAGAAATTGCCAACACGTACCTTCTTATAATTTATGATAACCTGGTACACAGTGAACTGCAATAAGATCACACATCTAAATATAGAAACAAATATATGTATGCGGTAGGTTAGCATATTCATTGAAAAGCTATATATATAGCTGAAAAGCATTACCTAAAATAGAATAGAAGTCACCGTCTGGAAATTTTATCAGTAAGATCAACAAGCAATAAATTGTAGTTAGGAGAGATTATTCTTTTCTTTCGGCATTTATGATAATAATTTTAAATGGAGAGGATATACAAGTAAAGAAAAATCGCTAGCGGGGTAAGTCATAATTATTTGCAAATTAGTGTTATTTTTCATCATTATTACTTGTATTATGATTTTCAACATGAAACAAATTTTTAAATGACCACACCGAAAACAACTTGTTCACTTGCTGAAACTGAAACGGATGGCAACAACTGCGGATGATCACGTGACCAAAATCGTACAATGGCTCAATAAATGGCTGTCGGATCGCTCGGATAAAGTACTAAAGTGGAGGTAAGCATACAGTTAACGGTAAATTCATATCTAAAACGTGGCCACACAGACCCCTGTATAATAAAGACCTTGTCTTTGGCTTGTTATTGTTTACTTTGTAGCTAGCTTTATTTAAGCCTGAAAGTCGAAAAAGTTGTTTTGGATGTTGAGTACAAATGGGCGAACAGGTACTTCTTGTCGTTGCTTTCCACAAATGAAACGCATGTATAGCAAGATTTGCAATGACATTTTGTGCACAACTGTAATTTTGCTTTTCACGAAAAATGACCATTGTTGTTGCCTGCCGTTTTACATTAAATAATTCTTGTTTATTTTTAATCCTGCCCTAAAATCCAACATATAAACTGTTGAGAGTGAAAGGTAAGAGAAATTCTTAAATTTAATGGTTATGGGTACTTCGCGTGTCATACACGATTATCTGTAGTATACTGTCTCAATGACACGAATTTACGAATGTAATTTGCGGTCGAAGCTTTGTTATATAATTTGAGAATATTTAGAAAATAATCGTTTAAAGCACACACGAAGTAAATGCTTTTAACAAAATCTACCTTAAGCAAAAAACCTTGCTCATGTAAGTTAAAAAAAAAACGTTTTAGCGCTCTAGACTGCAAAATGTTGGTCCCTGACTCTACGAAATAGTTAGAGGCCGAATAGAGAAATTAATACGATTTAGAAAAGCAAAAGGAGGGAACTTAGTGAACTACTGGAATTCTAAGTTGCTAAAATTTCTCTTATTCAGACTTTATCTTACTTAAATTTTTATTTCGTTTGAATATCAGTTACATAAATTCCCGCCCTACGGATACTTCATTTAGCGTATCATTATGTGCACTCGTAATTGTGAAACGGGTTTTTGAGGCATGCCACCCTACCACCCCTCCTGTCGCCGTTAAAAATAGATAGAAATAATGGATGGTGCAATCACGTGTATTCTAGGCCGTCTAATGTACTTTGTTATGTACTGAAAAAAGGTGACAGTTTTAAGATAATAAATAATCAAATACATGTATGTAATCTTTATTAGCAGACCTTCCTTTGAAAAAGAGAGCCAAACAAATACAAGACCCTAATATTTTCATTATAATCAAATCTCTTGAAGAGGTCCACTTTATTCTTGCAAGTGAACTGTATGGTTACATTTTGAATTTCATTTAATGAAGATATGTTTGTACATTTCTTTTGTCTATTCAACAGCTAAGCTCCATACTTCAATGCATCAGTTAACAATATACAAGTAGGTTGCCAAATATACAATCATTATGGAGAGTTATTTCATTGAACTCGCTTTAAATTATTTATATGAAATAAATATTGCATTATTTGAATATTTTTCCATCATTCATTGATTTTATAAAAATCTAAGATAAACACTAACAACTAATTAATGTCTGTCATAGATTTTGATCCAACCAATGTTTGTAAAAATTCCAATTATTTATAGTAGTAAACATTTACATAAAAACGCCTTGTTTGCACGTGCTTGATCCATTATTTACATTTTTCTATGGTAATTGGCGGGGCATGCCTCTAAAACATCTTGCACAATCATGAATGCACATACAAACATATTTCTTTGTAAGTTGCTGTTCACTTGGGGAACATTTTCGCACAGCATTCATAGAACCTTCCACTCATGGACTTGTTCATGCCGAAAAAGTCCATCGTCGGTGACCCCCGGTACATATTCCGCACAACTACATTATGTACCTTGGGATAATTGACTGCTGATTATTCGTTTTCATGAATATTTATTAGCAAAGGGATGTAACTCTTCGTCGAATGATATGCCGCATTACAAATAGACACTCTTCAGTGTGGAGAGTAGGCATAATGACATTCCGCACAACTACATTATGTACCGTGGGATAATTGACTACTGATTATTCGTTTTCATGAATATTTATTAGCAAAAGAATGTAACTCTTCGTCGAATGATATGCCGCATTACAAATAGACACTCTTCAGTGTGAAGAGTAGGCATAATGATAAGTTACTTAAAATAGACGTATTTCCCAGGATTTAAACATAGGCACGGAAGGCAAATTGTAACAAGTAATTTCACTGGCAGAGTTTCCGCAAGGAAAATCTTGCGGAAACCAATGAAAGTAGGTAATGAATTATTCATGAGTACGAAATTTTACCAGCCAATTGTCCCACAGTAGATAAATAGAGTGAAACGGAATGGATCGAACATGGGTTTCCGACGATGAAAAAGTCCAGAACGTCCTTTATATGATTTGCCACAATGCCGGCAAATGTATACGTCAGAACTTGTCGATTCCTATAAAAACATTCAGATGTATATTTGATTTGGCGAGGTCAAGTATCTAAAAATAATCAAAAATATATAATCAAGAAATATCAAACTTTTCAAGAAATATTCCATTTAAAAACGTTCACATTCTTACCATTTTATGAAGTATAACTTGTTTCGGTCTCTGAAATAAAAATACAATTGCTGTATTGTAAGAATAACAAATGAAATAACAAGAGCTTTCAAATATTTGGAACTAATAGTTCGCTGGTAAAATCAATTCGACACAAAATAAATACTTCTAAGTTGACGTACACTCGTGTTATCGAAACAGTATAGATGATCGTGTATGACAAGCAAAGTAACCATAACTATTAAATTTAAGAATTTAACACTCTCAAATATTATATCTGTTGGATTTTTAGGGCAGGATCTGAAAAAACAAGAATTATCTAATGTAAAACTTGACGAAATGGGGCAGGCAATAAAATCGTTCGACCAATGTACTCATTAAATCTGTTTTGACCCTTGTACATATGTCGTAAAAAGATGTGTAACTTTGTTATGCACATTCACAAACAATGGACATTTTTCATAAAAGGTAAAAGTTACAGTTGTGCACATAATGTCATTGCAAATTTTGCTATACAAGTGTTTCATTTGCAATGACAGGAAGTGCCTAACTCACATTGTACTGCAACATCCAAAAAAACTTTTTCGACTTTCAGGCCTAAACAGAGTGAACAATAACAAGCCAGAACATGGTTTTCAGGTTTTCATACAGGGGTTTCTAGAGGACACATTTTAGATAAAAATTTACCGTTAACTGTATGCTCACCTCGATTTTAGTACTTTATCCGACTGGTCACGTGATCATCCGCAGTGACAACCTCGAGAAGTTTTCGTTTTATATTAAATTTGATGTAAATTAATTACTCTGTATTTGACTTTTGTACTTTATAACAACAATAATAATCAGTTATTATAAATATTGACAACAGTTTTCACAGCTATATGTCTGTTGTCCAGTTTTGCAATTCATTTATTAAACAAAAAATTGTCCAAAAAAAGTTTTATCAGTAGTCAAAGTCACCAAGAATATTAATCATTTGCACTTATTTGTATCTGAAGAAAAACGAACATTTTCAGTTTGTTTGTTTGTTTTTTCTTTACTTAACTATTTATGTTTAATGGAGGGAAAAAAGTTATACACCCATTGAGTAAAATAGAATGCGGTAAAAATATTTTATTTTTTTTAATGCTGTTCCTCAAACCTGACCTATAATACAAGATTATTTCAACTAATTATTTTTCACTGCCTAACTTCTTAGACAAGTTCGAAAAAATATTATAATCTATAACGATAAAGTTTTAGCTTCAAAGGAATGTTTTATTCATACTTCCTATTTTCATATTGACTAAAGTTTTTTCTACTCGATGAAACTAGTAAGTGAAATATATATATATAATAAGAGCGAGCAGTGATCACATGTGTCGCCTGATGAAAGCCAATTAAGCTGTTGTATTGAGGGGTGATTGGACAGTTTGATGGCCAAAACGCCTTTTATATTCAAGAGCCATAACTCAGCCATATGCGCAACTACTGGAGGTATCGAGCAATCCTATGACATTTCATTCACATTGAATAAGTAGTATAAGAGAAGTAGCCCGGACAAACTTGAAAATTAAAAATCATTAAATCATTAAAGGGCCATAATTCTGACAAAAATCATTGAACTGGAAAATGCCAACGATTTGCACAACTAAGCTTGGTCCTGTAAAGATTGAATGAAACTGCGCCAGTAGTTTTTGAGAAGTAGTCCGGACAAGTTTTATGATGGACGGACAGACAAACAGACGACGGAGAAGTGATCCCATTATGTTGCGGCTACTTTGTAGCATGTCGCAGCTACTGTGTAGCAGGCGACACAAAAATCACTTACGGGCCAAAACGCCTTTTTTATTCAAGAGCCATAACTCAGCCAAAATCATTCAACCGTAAAACCCGTTAAATACGCGCAAGTACTTGAGATACTTATTAATCCTGTAACATTTCATTCTGATTGCATTAGAAGTAAAATAGAAGTAGTCCGGACAAACTTTAAAAATAAATATCATTAAATCATTAAAGGGCCATAACTCTGACAAAAATCAATGAACTGGAAAACGCCGACGACATGCACAACTAGACTCGGTACCGATCATTTCTGTAAAGCTTGGATAAAATTGCACCAGTAGTTTTTGAGGAGTAGTCCGTACAAGTTTTGTGACGGACGGTTAGACAGACGACGGAGAAGTGATCCCTGTATGTTGCGGCTACTTTGTAGCAGGCGACACAAAAACAGTAAATAAGTATTTCATAACTTAAGTTTTATTTGTTAGTTTAACACTAAAAAGCCCTATTTTGTCATAAATTTGAGTTTTATAGTATCATCTTACTTTTTAATTAAAATATAAAATTCTTTATCCAAACTTTATGAACATAACAGTCAATCGCAAAATTTCATTTTAAGTCATGAATTTCCTGTTTTGAGAATGATTAGTTTTTATTGTTAAAAACAAACTGCTACTTCATACATGTAATCTTTTATACATTTGTATGTTATCAGCTAAAGGTCAAACCAGAAGAATAAAAAAACCTTTACCTTTTTACGTCTTCCACATGAAAATATGGCTTGCTCAAAACCAGTAAAGAGAGATATCGAAGAGGAAGAGAAGAACTGCAGACTTACCTATTTCTTCCGTGATTTACTGAAGAAACGTGTAGACTTTCAGATACCAAAAAGCGAAACTACAGATATAATATCCGCTGTAGATATGCTTGTTGAAACAATTATTGCCCAAGTGATTTCTAGTACTCCAAGTTTGCAATCGTTTTCTCGTCTTGTTAAGGTAGGAAGCATGGCAGAAAAAACAAGCATTCAATTCCCTGACGAATTCGATTACATAGTTGTCTCTGACCAGAAAGATGTACATGTTGAGCGCGTGTGCTCATGGCGAGACGGGTACGTACATGCTAAAGTCACAACATCAAGACTTCAGTCCGAATGGACGCCCTTCCTCCGTGGAGAATATTTACGCGGTTCATTCACACGCGACTTTTTCTCTTTTAAGAAAGTGGCTGGTGTTTTCCAATATCTGCGTTCTGTTGGCATGAAATGGTTGCACAGAAATCCAGTGGTTGAAGAGACCAACGATAACATTTGGTGTCCTTATTATGATAGTTTAGGAAATGCTTTCATGACTGAGGTTTATCGTGTTCTCGAGGAAAACGGGAAACATTTTAAGTGTGAGAAAGTGTCAGGTACACTGCGTGTTGGCAGGTATGTAGAAAACCACGGTCCTGCTTTGATGCCGAGATTTATCTGGATTCCTAAAAACCGAGAGGAGAAAAATGAAATAACAGTTGATATAACAACAGCAATTGGAGTGCAACTGTCATCTAGACACCCCACTGTATTTGAATATAACACTTTCCATCCGAAAATCTGGAAAGCCCTTCAAAAAGATGGAAAATTCCTTCTTATTCAGTGTCCTGAATCAACAACTTGTGCTGCTGGTTTATGTTTTCGCCAGGCATTTACCGAGACTGAGCTTGAACTTGTACGTAGCCTTAGCAAACATCACATAGAATGCTACAGGCTGCTGAAATACATTTTCAACAGTGGAGGTAGTATATCATATATTCCATCGTATGCACTAAAAACACTTGTTCTAAAACACAGTTTCGTGTGCAAAGAAAACGGTGGAAACCTAGCCACATGTTTTAAGACTTTGGTTGCTTCCTTGCTTTATCACATATTCAATAAAACTACAGTGGAAAGAATAGAACCGAGTAGCCTTTTAAGACTGTTCTTCCTTCTTGGTCAAAAGTTCAGACTTAACATTCCTAGTATATTTATACAGGGGCATAACATTCTCGATAGCAAGGATTACAAGATTCCTTGCGAATTATTTTCAATGCAAATTGAAATAATGTTGGAATCTTTAGAAGAAATCAGCTGTAAAGATGAACCTGATGAAGGAGATTTGCGAATAGTGAACAGCCACAGAACAGCAGCAGCAGCATACGGCTTTACCTTGTTTCCTTTGTTAGACAAATGGAAATTTGGTTTCAGTGTGACATGCTTTGAAAAGTATTTCAGGCCTTACGGTGTACGCAAGTAAAAACAACTCAATGTGATATTTGCTCTATCAAAATCAATAGTGGGTGATATCTTTTCTTTGGTAGTTTGTATGAACGTCTATTCGCCTACACCTTTACTGGAAACAACCCGAAGGATGAACATATTTTTGCCTTCCTGAGCACAAAGTCATCAAGGGTAAGCTGTTGTGATGGTGTTGTGTCTCTCGTTCATCGTCCTTCGTCAGCATTTGGCCTTTAATCAACTTCTTCTATTTGTATTCAATGAATTCATCATTAGTCAGGTTTGCATAACTTAAATGTTCAACAATGCTTATTGTGTGTTACTGAAAATAAATCAAGTGAAACGGGAAAAGCAGCGAAAGCTCTGGGAGATATCAAAAATAAAAACATAAATGTTGCAGATGTTAGTAATGTGATTTTTATGATCATTTGAGACTTTAATGGCTGGAATACACGGACGAAGATGTAGAGTGTTAAGATAATTTTAATGAATTTGATAGAAGATACTGTCGTACCTTATTTTTGTTTTAGAATAATATTATTCTTCATTATAACTACTCTATTTCAATGCATATTGCCAACCATCGTTTTTCTTTTATATAAATGTCGGAATCTCAGATTAAATTTGAAATTAACTGACAACGTAATCAGATATATTTGTGTTCCACATAATATTTATATTCTGATATTTAAACAGGACAACATAGCTTTGTGTCAATTACACATGTAGATATATGTATGTAAACGATTGTATAGTCTCAGAAGTATTTTTTATGTTAAATTTGATCAACTTATGACAGTGCTGTTATGAAAATTTCACGTTTTTGTCAACTAACTGATATGATTGTTAACCCTAAACACTTTTATTTTTATTTTTTCATCAAGTTCATTCCTTTTTGTTCTATTTCAATTTTATTTCTATTAATGCGAAATTATTGTCCCGTTGTTATTCTGTTGGCACCAGCGAGTACTGTATTTACATAATACTTGTCGTTCTCTGGATAGCTTACCGTACAGTTAAGTTTATTACATGATGGGTAATGATCTGATAACTTACAGAGGGACCATTGGGTTATTTCATCTCAGATGTCACCGTCATGACGGTAACATTTCAAGGAAAATATTTTCATCTTTCAGTATATTTTTTTTTTAATTTTAAGTTATCTCAATGCTGTTAAAATACAGGCGTTTCTATTAGTGTCTTTCATTTTTGGCATCACTCATAACAGATTCCTGTTTTTTTTTTATTCAATGTTTACTTATTCTGCAATCTTGATATTTAGAGTTAAATCCCGGACCAGAAACAAGTTCAATGTCCTCAAATTTGTCTATTCTAAATTTATATATACGATCTATTCGTAATAAGTATGATTATTTGAAGGACTTTTTGGTCGACTTCGGGATTTTATGTTTTACGGAAACACATTTACTAGAGTTGTTTTGAATAATTGTTTATACGAGGGCGAATCAAAAAGCTCGTGGAATTTTCTTATAATTTCTTTATTTGACGTCCGATCTTCACGAACTTTCAGATGCTTATATTTTAATACATTTTGAATTGGTTGTGATAATTTCAGTAAAATATTTAAAAAATAAGCATTTTATAAAATTTTACATGACGCAAGTTTCCATACCCCGGAGCACGGGAAATAAAATCAGTAAACATGTAAAACAAATTGTAAAATGTCCATTACTAGTGGTTCAAATTCCGCGAAATTTTGACGTTTGTTCAAGCGACGTCATTTCTTATCAACAATGTTGTTACTGACGTCATTTCCGATACTTACGTTTCACAAGGTAGCGAAAACAAAAACGTTTCTATAAGTATCAGCGTCATAATGGGGATACCGCCGTGCACCGAAACAGGAGCAGCAATTACATTTTATGTCTTACGCGGATATTCAGCCGCCGAAACCATTGAGGAATTGAGAAAAGCAGGAACAACACCTCCTATTAAGAAATCTGCTTTTACAAATGGCACAAACTGTTTAAGAGTGGCCGCGAGAGCATAGAAGATGACACCCGGAGTGGGAGAACTTCCTTAATCACGGCGACGTTGGAAACGTCAGTAAGGCGTTTTATTGAAGATGATCCTCGCCGCTCCATTCAAGACATTTCGGACCATGTTGGAGTTTCGTACGGAACTGTACATTCAATTTTACATGAAAAGCTAGGTATGCAGAGACTATGTGCAAGGTGCGTTCCCCGAGTTTTGAAAGAAGCAGAGATGCAAAAGCGGGCTGTACTTTCTAACACGTTCTTGCGGAGTGAAACGCGAGGGGGACGCATTCTTGGATCGAGTCATCACATGCGACGAAACGTGGTTGTGGCTCTATGAGCTGGAAACCAAACAACAGAGTTCGCAGTGGACAGAGAAAGGCTCTCCACCAACCAAGGCACGATCCAACTAAAGCGGGGGAAAATTCATGTTCTTCATGTCAGTAAAATGACGTTACGATCTGTTAGTAAATGACGTTGGCGTGCTTCGGGGTTTCCGTACCGGGATTTTTTTTTATTTGTTGCTATGTCAACAGTTTTTATTGTATATTGTTAATACTTGGCTAGTTTGTTCATTGTATATTCTTTATTTCATATCATAAAATCATGAAGCTGCAACAATGCGTTTTAATTTTATGACTGAATTCCATGAACTTTTTTATTCGCCCTCGTATATCGAAGGATTTAGTAATTTTATCCATAGAAAAGACATATCTGCTCATTTTAGTGGTTTACGCATTTATTTAGAAAAAAAGTTCATTTTGAAACGACTTCTCGAATTAGAGCATCCTTTAGTTGACTCAATCGTTTTCGAAGTTATGCCAAAGAACATGAAATTCCTTGTTTGCTGTTTCTATCGACCTCCAAATTCAAGCGTCTTTTTCTTGTAATTTTTTTCACTTCTTAACTGAAAGACTCTTGACCATAACTCGAATATGATAATACTGGGCGACATAAACGAAGATCAATTTAAAGACAATTGTTATTTAAAACGCTTTTGCTTGCTATATAACTTTCAAAATATGATACATCATGTAATTCGAGTGTCCTCAACTTCATCAACCTTAATTGATCCAATTTAAATATCAGATTCTTTAACTTGTTTACACAGTGACGTTATTTCTGTTCCGCCAGAGATTAGTGATCATAAAGCTGCTTGCATTTACATATAAACAGTGGATACAAAATCTGAAAATCTTAAGAGGAAAAATGGTTATATTAAGGCAATTTTGAAGTAAGACTAGGTAATGATTTTTGAAAAAGGTAGACCAACCAGTTTTTCATTTTACCTGTATAAAGAAAAACTTGAAGTGATATCTTCCTTTAAATATTTAGGCATATATTTTTTCAATATTAAGGCAATTTTGAAGTAAGACTAGGTAATGATTTTGTAAAAGGTAGACCTACCAGTTTTTCATTTTACCTGTATAAAGAAAAACTTGAAGTGACATCTTCCTTTTAATAATTTGGCATATATTTTTTTCAAAAAATGCAATTGGTCGCGTACACAAAAGAACATTGCAGAACATGCATCAAAAGCGCTTTATAGATTGTTTTCAATATTTCGCCAATATGAATTTAAAACCAGCGAAAAGTGTAAATTATTTGACACACTAGTTTCTTCAGTATTAACCTACTGCTCAGAAGTATTGGGTGCAGTTGACGAAAAGGATATTGAGCTTATCCATACGAAATTTTGCAGAAAAAACCTTGTTGTTAATAATTCGACAAATATATCAGGGTTATATGGTGAACTAGGTAGGGAACCTATGAAAATAAGAAGACACCTTAACATGATCAAATACTGGATAAAAATTCAAAACTTAAGTGACAATAATTTAATCAAACAAATGTCTTCATTATTGAAATATGATGTAGATAATGATATTTCATACAATGGTCAGAACTGGGCATATCAAATTACGACTATTTTAGATAATCTAGGCCTGTCAAATTTATGGCACAACATAAATAACCATCAGAATGAGTCACTGTTTAATTTTATAAAACAGAGAATATTAGATCACTATTCACTATGAATTAGGAGCTACGACTTGTATACCTGCATTTTGGCGGGACAAGTGTCATGGAGGACGATAGCGAGAAGGACGGAGAGAAGGCAAATGTCCCTCCAAAATGCAGGTATACAAGTTGCAGCTCCTTAGTCATTTGTTCCAATTCCTAAGTTCTAGCATCGAAGTCCTAATTTCTAATTCCTAAGTTCCAAATTCTAATATCGAAGTTGTAAGTTAAAATGGCACTATTAGGCTTCCGTACTTTTCACTACAATCATGTGTAACATAATATGGACTTATGTAGACTAGAAGCAATGTGTTATTGCTTAATCGCCGAATAAACGGTAGAAGTTGTTGTTGTTGTTGTATACATGTTTCCTACACATATACTGTACTTTATAAATACACAATTAAAGATATTTTGACTGTAGAAAAGTTGTTCAGCGTTCTCATTTATAAGTCTTGAGCAGCGAAAATCTCCTATACTACAGCTACTTTGTAAACAACTCTAATTTACTGAAACTAATCCAAGTTCGGAAATTATCGTTATTTTCCGTAATAAGATCTGGAAAGTAGAGATCCCGAGAGATCCCGAGACCAGTCTCATCGTTTTAACCGTTGGCGATTTTTCATAGAAAAATATTTACCTGATGATGCTGTAATATTGTGCAGCTTCGAAGAACACGCCTCGACTTTGGAAACCATGGCAATTCAAAATGGCGTACGTTGTGTCAGATGTTCTTACCCTGACACTAGAAGTGGTAAAGTATGTATGAGTCGAAAAATCAGCCAGCAGAAGTGTGTAAAAATACCGATAAAACATGGAAAATGACACGTATTCGAAATTTTGCAAGTTTCAAACAAAATGTGAAGCTATAAACATATTTTAAGGTCACTACACGATTGTATTTAGTGACTTTCCAAAATGCTGTCATTTTGTTGGTGTGTTTCCAGATAACTGTAGCAAGTTTAAAAAAAACACACACACACACGCGCGCGCGTGGAAAGGGTATACACCATATGCCCGCTCGCCATTATCATGGTGGAGCCTTAACAACACACACAAGTGGCTCTCGGTTTACCTAATAGTGCTGCAAATATGGTTTCAACAGATTCTTTGTCTTCATCATCATTTAAAAATGAGCAGTATGATAAAATATCCCACCGACATTTAAGTATAATATAACATATATTTGACGAACCTATGTGTTGGTAACTTAATCGCTGTAATTTGGGAACAATTTCCTACAGTTTTCACGAGGAGTCTCCCTTTCATGGACTTGTCCATGCCGAAATTGCCCAGACCGTCCTTTATATGAATTACCACAATGCCGGCAAATGTACACATCGGACCTTGCCTATTTCTGTAAAGACATTAAAGAGTATACTTAAACTGGCCAGGTCAAGTATCTAAAGATAATTTCGATAAAAATCGTTTCCCTCTAATTTCATTCCATTGAAATACGTTAACATGCTTACCAATTTATGAAGTAACACTTGTTTCTGTCTCTGAAATAAAGATGATTTTATCGTACGGAAGCCCATTGAGGCCGTTTTGAGTTAGACATTAGAAGGCAACAATTCGAACTAAGATGTTAGATCTTAGAACTTAGGTCTTAGAACTTAGAATGTAGTAGAAATCTCATGAAGGCGGGAAACGCCATTTTTGCAAGGAAGTCAAGAGCGGTCGGTAGACACAAAAATCTACCAAAAGTGGTGAGATAAAATGCATTGCTGATATTTTCACAATAAATCTATTCATTCGAGAGTGGAATTTTGATCTTGTATGGCTACCAATAAATGTTACGGTGGGTCCATTGCATTAGAGTTCTTTCAGTGTTTGTTAAAGGAAGGTATTTCTTTGTTAAACCTAACTCCGCCTCTCGTCAATCATTCACTGTCAGTGATCTTTATATGTAATATACACCGCTAGAACTTCCCAATTCAACTGGCTAGTCTATCTATCTATTTTGAGTTTATACGATACAGAAAGCATCCCATTCCAGGGACACCCCAGGTTCTTTTGCATGTTCAGTGTACAGCACTAATACATGGGACCTCGGTTTAACGTCTCATCCGAAAGACAATTAGTAATGTTAGTGGACGAGCGGGTGATCGATCTCGGGACCCCTCGGTTACCAGTCCAGTGCGTTACCACGCATTCCAGGCTAGCGATTTCGGCTGGCTTATTATACCCAGGGCTTCTCTTTAAGAAGAACACAAGTATCTGTTGCCTGTCTTTGTGTAATTTCCCCTCTTATCAAAATTTGGAACGGTATTTAAAATTGTTTAACTGTCAGTTTTATAATTATTGATACTGTCGGTTTTCTAACGTGTATTAAAAATAATTTGATTATTTTTCATATTGCTGAATCTTCTCTATTCCTTTTCCAGACGACGAAAATGGTCTTACAATGGGCATGGATGTTTGGAATTTTGCTGCTTTTTATTACACCAGTAACTAGTGTTGTGATCACGGATTTAGCTGTCATTCTCAGAGGGGCGCATTTTACAAGACTAGAACGTATTAAGCATTATTTTTTCATAGTTTATCATACAAGTATATTATATTGTTATTATATATTGTGCATAATATTAAAGAAAGTTTGCGTCAACTTTAACAAAGCTTTAGTATTAACTATTTCTTGAGTGTGTCACGGGGGTATGCCATCGACAAGTTCTAGTCGAGATTGTGATATTCTTTTTAGTGATTAATGATATAAGTATCATGCATTGTAGTTTACTTGAATAATGTTTTATGTTTGAGATAGAGTTACGTTTTCCTTCTTTTAGCTTCAAACCAATATTTTTTAATTTCTTTCTAATTTAAGTTTTAGCTCTAATGTCTTAGTTCTAAGAACTAAGTTCTAAGATCTAAGTTCTAAGAACTAAGTTCTAATGTCTTAGTTCTAAGAACTAAGTGCTAAGGTCTATGTTATAACGTTATGGATTCTTTCATTATTGTTTTTGCACGCTTTTTATCTAGTTGTATAGCTAATTTTCACAGCATATATGTGCATCGATAGCATATTTTGCGCATGCAACATTTTCTCGATTAGCCATTATTTGGCACCCTGCCAATGGGATAGCCATATACTTCCTTTGCAAGATTCTGTTGTACGTATTCAATGATGCGTTTCATTATGTATATACTGATGACCCCAATCTGCAGCCAAGAGCAGGTCACACCATCAAGCATTTTAGCAGAATTATGCCCCTTTGTCACCTTAGGAAATTGCAACAAATGGCAATTTATTTCAATACTATATTAGGCAAATCCTTGTCTTTTAATATACTTATATATCATGACGACCCCAATCACTATCCAACTGCTAATAACTTCATCCAGCATTAATACAGAAGTGCAAGTCTTAAAATTTAAGGCAATGGTTAACTTTTATTTAAGTGGCCACTGTGGTCTTGACCTGGTACAGAAGAAAAGACGGAAGGATTGATCAATGATTCCAAGTGACTCGGTCCCTTTCTGGGCTTTTTAATGCCTTTACGGGACATCTAAGTTCTAAGATCTAAGACCTAAGTTCTAAGATCTAAGACCTAAGTTCTAAGATCTAACATCTAAGATCTAACATCTAAGTTCGAATTGTCGCCTTCTACTTTCTAAGTCAAAACGGCCTCAGTGGGCTTCCGTATTATTGTAAGACTAGATGGGTGTTCGGTTGAACACTTGTGACGCCCTTGGGTTATCTGTTCGAGTAATAAAAAAGGTAAACAAGAAAAGACAGCAGCTAGCCCAAGTACAAGACCTGTCCACAGACAGCATGCTCCACTTTCCTCAGTGCTGGATAAGTAATTATAGGCCGAGTTAAACAAGAGGCCTAGGTGAAGAAAAAATTGAGTAGCGGAGGGCAAGTACCTAGTCATACGAGATGAGTTTTTTTGTGGGGAGAGTCAAGTACCTATGAATTAAAAAATATTCGGGCCGGAGGAGGGTGGATGGGAAGTCAAGTACAAATGTATTTAAAGTAAAAAGATCGGACCCCGGGGGCAGACTGGTTGGGGGGTTGAGGGTGGATCGGGATTCAAGTGTGTATGTAGTAAAAAAAATTTCGGGCCCGGGGGCTGGTTGCGGGGTGGGGAGGGTGTTGGGGGATTACGAGTCAAGTACCTATGTTTTAAGAAAAAAAAAGGTCCAGGGGGTAAAAAATGAGGGGTTACGTGGGCAGGGTGGGCGTCCCCATGCAGAGGGGAAGGGAAGAAAGTGGGAGTACTTACCCATCTTAGGTCAGTTAATATTTTATTTCTATGCTTTTTACAGTTTTTTCCCTACATATAGGTATGGCAAAATCAAGTGACCCCTGGGGGTGGGGCTAAATGCGACCCCAGGGACAAGGGTAGCAACAATCTTTGTAGGGGCCTTGCTGGTGATCAAGTATTGCAAGTTTGAATGAAAAATCTTAGACACTTTTTGAGTAATGGACATTAAGACAAAGGTTAACCAAAAAATTTTAAGTTGAAAAACGGGCATAACATTGCAAAAATAAATTTGCGAGTTATCTGCCCTTCAGAAAAGGTGTTGTCTTTGATGTTGACTAAGCATTAAAATTGGAAAAAATGATGAAAAAAATGTTAAGAAATGGCAGAGTTATCGCCAACGTTAAGTGTTCATGTCAAAATCCAAGTACAAAAAGAGGCATAACTCTATCAAATGTGACCTTGACCTACAGATTTTGGCATCATCCCGACCCTGTTGTCATAAGCAATACAATTTGAAAGTTTAGTAAGGTTATGTAAAGCAAAGTTATAGCCAACGTTAAGTTTTCGTGACGGACCGACAAAGCGATCACTATGTGTCGCCGTTTCTTTGAAAGGGCGACACAAAAAACGAATGATATAGTAGGAACTTTCCAATATTTAAAACTTAAAGTTAGCTGGTAGAACAAATTATACACAGTATAGATAATAATAGGTTGGCGTACACATGAAATCGAAACAGTATCTAGATGATCACGAATGACAAGCAAATTAAGTACCCACATCCATTAAGTTTTAAGAATTTCTCTTACCTTTCACTCTACAATATTATATTTGTTGGACTTTAAGGGCAGAATCTGAAAAAAAACAACAAAAAAACAGCAACAAAAAACAACAACAACAACAACACAAATATTTAAGGGAAAAAAGTGGACGTTCGACAATTGTACTCATTAAATCTGACTAGACATTGTACTTGTGTGTTAAATAGATGTGTTTAGATCATTATACAACCTCACAAACAATGGAAATTTTTATTTCAGGCGCAAATACAATTGTACACAAAATGCCATTGCAAACTTTTTAATAAACGCTTTTCATTTGCTAAAAACAACGACAACAAGTACCATTTCACCCATTGTACTCAATATCAAACACAACTTTCTCGAATTTCAGGCCTTAACAGGGTGAGCAACAAAGTAAACAATAAAAGGCCATTACACGCTTTTTTTTTTGAGACGGGTTTTATGCAGCCACGTCTCAGATATAAATAAACCGTTATTTATATGCTTTCTTCGATTTTACTGCTATATTCAAGCGAATATTGTACGATTTTGATCACGTGATAATTTTTGCAGTGCAAGAAGCTGGCAGAAGCAGTTACAGCAGTAGCAGTAAACAAAACGTGAAGTTGGCAGTAGCATTAAGGGCAGTAGCAGTAAACAAAACGTGAAGTTGGCAGTAGCAGTAAGAGCAGTAGCAGTAAACAAAACGTGAAGCTGGCAGTTGCAGTAACAGCAGTAGCAGTAAACAAAACATGAAGCTGGCAGTAGAAGTATCGGCAGTATCAGTAAACAAAACATGAAGCTGGCAGTAACAGTAAACAAAACGTGAAGTTGGCAGTAGCAGTAAGGGCAGTAGCAGTAGGCAAAACGTGAAGTTGGCAGTAGTAGTAAGGGCAGTAGCAGTAAACAAAACGTGTAGTTGGCAGTAGCAGTAACAGCATGCAGTAAACAAAATGTGAACTTGGCAGTGGCAGTGAACAAAACTTGAAGTTGGCAGTAGCAGTAAGAGCAGTAGCAGTATACAAAACGTGAAGTTGGCAGTAGCAGTAACAGCAGTAGCAGTAAACAAAACGTGAATCTGGCAGTATTAGTAACAGCAGTAGCAGTAAACAAAACGTGAAGCTGCCAGTAGCAGTCACAGCAGTAGCAGTAGGCAAAACGTGAAGCTGGCAGTATTAGTAACAGCAGTAGCAGTAAACAAAACAAGAAGCTGGCAGTAGCAGTAAGAACAGTAGCAGTAGGCAAAACTCGAAGCTGGCAGTAGCAGTAAACAAAACGTGAAGCTGGCAGTAGCAGTAAGAACAGTAGCAGTAGGCAAAACTCGAAGCTGGCAGTAGCAGTAAATAAAACGCGAAGTTGGCAGTAGCTGTAAGAGTAGTAGCAGTAGGAAAAACGTGAAGCTGCAAGTAGCAGTCACAGCAGTAGCAATAGGCAAAACGTGAAGCTGGCAGTATTAATAACAGCAGTAGCAGTAAACAAAACATGAAGCTGCCAGTAGCAGTCACAGCAGTAGCAGTAGGCAAAACGTGAAGCTGGCAGTATTAGTAACAGCAGTAGCAGTAAACAAAACAAGAAGCTGGCAGTAGCAGTAAGAACAGTAGCAGTAGGCAAAACTCGAAGCTGGCAGTAGCAGTAAACAAAACGTGAAGCTGGCAGTAGTAGTAAGAACAGTAGCAGTAGGCAAAACTCGAAGCTGGGAGTAGCAGTAAATAAAACGTGAAGTTGGCAGAAGCTGTAAGAGTAGTAGCAGTGGGAAAAACGTGAAGTTTGCAGCAGTTGTAAGGGCAGTAGAAAAAAATGTGAAGTTGGCAGTAGCAAGAACTAGCACACACTTTTTCACCTTTGACCAGTGATTGTGACCTTTAGCTTAGATCTATGAACTTAGGTCTAACAAGTGATACACTGACTAATCAAAGTGAACAAATAAGCCAACTTGTAGGTTTTTTTAAAATCCTTCCATGCATGGATAATTTATGGTCTTGACAAGGTCTAAAATTTACATTTTTACCTTTGACCAATGACTGTTACCTTGACATTTGAGCTAAGAGTCACTGTCTTATATGCAAAATAGCATCTTATTAAGCTAAAACAATATGCCAAGGTATCATGTATGGAGATGTTATGGCCTGGACAAGAGAGGATAAGACAGAGGGACATCAACATGAATCCAATATAGCCTGCACACTTTGGATGTGGAGGTATAATTAACATTTGATAATACTTAAAAAAGTTTGAAGGAGTTGAAACTATCAAGATATCAAGTATAAAAAAATAAATAACAAAATGTTCTTATAACTTGACAAAATTGATAGTAAACATTTTTTAGTTTTTAGATAATACATTGTAAGTTGGCAATAAGATTCAAAAACAATATTTCAAATTCTTTCACAGGAAACAATTTATAATCCTCACATGCAATTCACAATCCTGATAAACAACACTTTTTATCTTAATAAACATTCTGATAGCCCCATCAATGATAATGGTAGGTCTGCTTTGTTTCTTCAGTGGTCTTATAAAATATGATTTCTTCAATAATTACATGTATCAAACAGGCTTGAGGTATTCAAATACAGTAATTGTTATCCCTGTTATTTATTACTCAAATGCAAGTATTCAAACATATTTGATTGCTACAGTAATCTGAATTACATGTGATGTAATTTATTCAAATACAATACAAATTTTTATGTACTCATGAATACTTCTGATTTCTGTGACAGTAAAATACATCATCAATTATGTCACGTGGCAAGGCTTAATGGTCCCGAAGAGTAATCCATAGTAATTTGTAATTAGAAAATAAAGTCACTGTAATGTTTTTAATAACTGTCCTAAGTATTCAACCCCAAGTCTAATACTGTTCCCAGTGTTTTGACCAACAAATCTTTGATTGATTCACCAGATTCATACACTATTTAATATCAGGTTTATTTGGTGGCATTATCTTTTTTACCTACTGACAAACAGCATTAACCTAGTAGACCAAGTCTTAAAATTACTCTCTAAAATTACCCTCGACTAAACACCTTGTTTGAGCCAGGAAATTAGTAAATAACTTAGAACAGATAAGTACTTGATTTAACTTTAACTAGGAATGAAAATGTCACAACAATAACCAAAACAGAACATATTATACAAAAACAGATATCCATATTAAATAAAGTAAATTAATCTATCTATGTACCTAGTGCTAATGAAAACTATTATTTATAAATCGGTTTAAGTTTAGAGACATGGGGTAAATTACTTGAAAATGTATTTAGTTTAATTAAAAATAAAAGTCAATTACATTTCACCAATTAAATTACAAATACAGTCATTTTTCAAAAGAATTTATTAGTAGTTAAACTACAATACAACCTGCAATGTAATCAATTACATTTCAATTACAAAAGACTGTAACCATTTTCACTTATAGTAAGGTTAGAGATAATGTATACAAATACAACATGTATTATTTAAGTTCCATCATTAAGAGAAAATGTGATAGTGTACATGTACTTTATCACAATTTTTGTTTGTTTGATTTCAGCAATGTAAGCTAAGGGGGTATTTTCTTATGATCAAGAAAAATACCCCCATTTGAACTTTGTTTCATCACATTGTTCACTGACTGCCTTCAAGTCAACTTCTTCAGATTCATCCATGTATGTTTCTTTGAAAACTGGCATTGAATTAAAAGTTAAATGCTTTGAGCATGTAAGCTGCATTGTTGGTGACAATATTTGAAATTCTATGTCCAATTTCAAAGGAAGCAATGGCCACTTAATTCATATTCTTGATGTTTTTCCCCTGTATGTCTGCCTTTAAACCTAGAGCAGGTAAGCATTATGGATTTTGATTGAAAGGCCTCATATCTCCTAAAAAGATCACATTTGTCTATTTGTCCACAAATCAAGGGTTAAACATACACTTTGGGCAGATTTTATCTGTAGTTTAATATAACTTATGAGTTCTTTACACTTTTCATGAATCAGCTTAGTTGTTAAGTGTTTTCAACTAGAAACCTGGTAGCAAGGATTCATATATTCAATTGGATTTTTGAAATACTTGCTTCCCATCACTGATAGAGGCATATAAAAGATACCTGTACATCAGTAACCAAGATTTGGTTGTTTTAAATTACTGGGGTTAATCAAGGTTTGGCATTGATCTGATGAAGAATATTTACTGATCCTTTTCATACAGTCACTGACTGGTTCTAGGTCTGTTACAACTTTGTCCTTCACTCCGGCATTTTCTGCCAGAACATCTAATTTCTCTTGGCATTTGGCTTTGAAATTCAAAACTTATTAGTTCTTCATCATATGCATGTACAGTAAGTTGAATATCTTTATATGTTCTGAAATAGGAGACATATTCTAGAAAATATGCTTCTTATAATGAGAATGTGTATCATAATTAGTAATAAAATAAGTTATCAAACAAATCAGCATCAAAGGCTAGAACAGTGGGGATAGCAGCTTTCAGCTGTTATATTCATAACCCGAATAAGTTATTATATTAGTTATTATTTTAATACCCTCATCATCATAATCATACTTAAGTATTATATTTCTCTGGGAAGTCCTCAGATGAGTGTTATCCACAATTGATGATTCTTTGCTATACTCTTTAAATTACAATGTGAGAGCGACTGTCTCACAGATGGAAAAAAAGAAAATGTTTATACATCTACAAATTCTAGCCGTACATGTAATTGTCAAGAACATGTCTAAACTAAGTTACTGACTCATCTTTGTCACAGAAACACATCGCAATATAAATTTTTACCCATTTCTATCAGTAAAATACAATTACCAGGTTAGTCACTGGTTAGATACATTATTTATATTATCAATTCTGACAAAAGTGAAAAACCAGTAGTACCTGCAGCTCAGTCATTGCCATTCATTTTACTGACCGAAAAGGCATGGGTTCAATCCTGGTGAATTCATTTTTTTAGCTTTCATGGTGTTTAGAAGCATTATATTTTTTTTCCATTATTAATTCACTTCTATTAAATTTTAAAGAAAATCTTTCAGTTAAATTTTATTATGTATTCGCTTCAAACAAAAGCTTGCTTACACACAGCGGGCCAACAATGAAAAATAAAGAAAATGTTTAAACATCTAGAATGTGAAGAACATATCTAAATTCAGTAAATACGCAAAAATATGAAGATTTACACACCTTAACTGGTAAAAGTTTACCCGATAAGTCAAGGGGTACATGTAGATACTTTATGATTTTAATTTTCACGAGTTATGATAACTACATTTAGGCTCTGTGGCTTAATGGTGTAGATCATCCCTCTATGCTTTCCTGACAGAAAGAGCATGGGTTCGAATCACGGCATAAGCAAAACTTCGTTTTTCAGTTTTCATGATGTGTAGATTATGTTTCTTCCATAGTATTATAACTTCTCTTCAATTTTAAAGAAACAAAGTTTTCAGCTAAATTCTGTAGGTCAGTCACTTTAAATAAATACCTAATACTTTTAGTGGGTTAACTGTTCACATTTAGAAAATATGCAATTACAAAACCGTTCAGCGAATCTACTATGTTGCAAATAGAGTACTTGTGTACTTGTAAAGAACATGGGTAGTGAATATGTACAGATAGCAAACCAACATATAGCAAAATGATCAGTATACCAACTGGCTCACTTGATCAATATAGACTGTTCCAGAAATTTGTACCTCCCTAATTATTTCCCTTGCATCCGCCATTGAGGGTCTGCAGACTGAAGTATTTTTATAATGGAGCATCGAAAAAGTCCCATTTTTACAGATATAATTGTGACTGTGACCTTGTATGTTAGAAAAACAGATTCATATTAAACCACATGAAGTATTTATTTACAGCAAAGACCTATCCCAAAGTCATCTAACTGAAAAAGTATACTTATAAACATTTTTTTCCGACATCTCAAACTGTTGAATTGCTAAATACATGTCTTCTGATAGATATATTCTCTTAGACTAATTCGTTTTATTCTATCAAAATGACACGAAAAACTGCTTAAAAAAGTATATGATCATGTATCTACCTTAAAAAATCTAACAAAATATATACAAGATGTAGGTGTCAGAATATTTTTGTTTTCTGTATTACAAGAAATATCAACAACAATAATGTAAAAAATAGGAAGAAGAAAAGCAATGTATGTAAGATCAATATCTTACAAACGTATGCCTTGCAGCTATTATTTTCTTTCTGCATACACAAACTCAGATGTTGTACTTTTGTGTTTACAATCAGAAGAAAGTGATAAAATAAGTTTTATCACAAACAGACACTACTTAAGTAAAAAAAAAATTCAATATGTAGATCTTACAACATAGTGATCATTTAAGAAAATAAAATCATTGAAACTTTGGAACTACCTTTTTGTGTACCACTGGTGAATAACCTTGACAGAGGCCTAAATTGTACACTTTAAAAAAAGATTTTCAATATCTTTAGTAAATTATTTTCAAATGCCATATTTGACAGGATAAATAGAATAATAGGTTAGTGTCTTAATTGAGAAAGTTATCTGCCTCGGCTGCGGAATTTATCAGGTTCGCCTTCGGCTCACTCGATAAATTCCTACACCTTGCCAGATAAACTTTTTCAAATTAAGAAACTAACTTATTATTCTCTATTTATTGTCAAATATTCTTTGACACTGTATCAAAGAATAAAACAGGTTTCAATTAAAATAGAGTGAACATGGGGTTGATGAGAGAGATACTTAATTTTGTCTATTATGTTGTTCAATTATTAGAATCCATTTCCAAGAAAATACACCGTGAATTATATAGAACAAGATCTAATCCTTTCTTATCTCTTAAAAAGCTTAATAAAGTCTAATAAAAAAACAAAGTGTCTGAAACCAAAGTTTACAACTGAACGTCTTAATCCAGAACCCCCCAGAACCCTCACTGAGCGCTTAAGCACCGCTACGCTTTCGCCCAATCATATTGTAGAACATCCATTTTGGCGCCAAAGCTTTTCATCTCGACCAATAACTAGTTGTTCGACCCATACACCGAATGAAAATAGATCCAAACAGTCCACGCAGATTCCAATAAAAAAATTTTAATATAGTCGTCTAAGCAGCCCTATAAGTCCCTTTAATTTAATACTTTCTAATGTAAACATTCTGGTCTGGAATTGTTCAGGTTTTAGACAGAACCAAGCATGCACTGTGACGTCAGAGTTTACAAAACACGGAAGTAAATTAATTCTGCATTTCATTATGAAAGGAAAAGACTATATCCATATGTCATTAAATATTTGAGAAAGGAATATTTTCTCTGAAACATATAGTATAATACATGCGTTTATTTCACCACTTCCGTTAACGATTAATATGGAAGTATGAATTTTCATTAATTTTCGTGACCTGTCAACCAAAGTTTACAAGCAGCTATCCTGACATGCCGAACATAATGTAACATTATCAAGCTTATCAATGTGATGATTTACACTGTCTCAAGCATCAATAAACTTAGCATACGATTTAGAAAAAGTTCTATATCAAAGGGGGGGGGGGGGCGGTATTCATATTACACTCTTCCCACCCTAGTAAAAGTAATCCTCCTTGATTACAATCACCAGTACTTAGAAATAACTAAAGAAATGAAAGAGAGAAAATAGTATATTGTCAATATTTAAACATATGCAAGCAACAATTTTACAATTGAAGAATATCATACATTTTAACAAATTTTAGAACATGTGAACATTAGTAAATAATTACAAGCACCTAATTTAATTTCATCTGAACAATGCTTAAATGCTAAAAAAAATATTTAAAAAGATTAACTACTCCCTAATCATTCTGAAACAACTTCAATTCAAGAGAAGAGTTTACAATTTGCCATTTCATTACTTTAAATTTTCACTTTTATGCCCCCTTCCTCTAACACTTTAATTATGTCATCCGTGTCAGTCCAACGGTCAGCTTTTTCTAAAGACTTAACTATTGACCAAGCTTGTCTTTAATTATTCCCCTCAAATAAGATAAATTGTACTGTCGAATTTTGTCAGGTATTTTATCTGCTTCACTATTACTGACTACGGGTTTATCTTGGCCATCAAGCATTGAAAATGAATATTTCTCACAAAATAACTTTTTAGAAATAACAGGAAATTCAAGATTGTTTTCCCTTTCTAGAAACAAAGCCATTTGCTCCATTGCAAAAAATCGTTTTTCCGGGGTGAGCTCTCGCCAATTCCTGTGTGGCCATTTCATTTTAATGTCCAAAAAGTCAACTTCAGTTTCTCGTGTCCAAGCTCTCCTCGCGAGAGGACAAAGAGGCATCACCCCCATTGTCAACAGTTTTATAGCTCTATCCCGAAAAGTTGAGTGTAAACACTTAAACTGGTTGGTGAGGATTTGCCTGATGACGATGACGAATCAGTCGTTGAAAGTGAATCCTCCATTTCCTGACTCCTATTTCCTACTTTGATTTCCCTAATGTCCCCCATAGATCTTTGTCCCATATTTTGTTTATTCCCAACTTCTTCAGCCTCCTTACTTCCGTCTTTGTTTCCTTTATTTGCCCCGATTTCTCCTTCACAACCTGTTCCTTCACCTCTAGTGACAGTGTTACCTTTTAAGTGACCATAAATCCCACAGTTCAATTCTCTTTCAACATCTTCGGAATCAGGAAGTGGAAGGAACTCCCCTGTCCTATAGTTTAAGCACAGTGTCGCATCCCCATTTCCACAAACCTTCGTAGCCTTAAATTTATCACTATTGTTTTGCCCTGAACTGTCTGCATTCTCAACTCCTGACTCACTCATATCCCTCAGTATCGCCTGAACGGCAGTTTCCGTTTCTGGTCTCTCCTCTGCCACTTCACAATCAAATTCCTCTGATGTCTTTTGTTCCTTACATGCGTCTCCTTTTTCTGATATCTTTTGTTTTATGTTATCTCCGGCTAGTGTGTCTTGTTTCCTGTTTCCATGTCCTGTTTCTGATTGTCTTTGTTCCCTATTCGTGTCACTGTCAAATGTCTCTTTTTCCTTATTTTCTGCTTCTGAGTCATTTTTAATGCCTTCTACACTGTGTTAATCTGTCCTTTTTCTGATGTTTTTAGTTTCTTTTTCATGTCAATCTCAAAACACTCTGTTTGTCTATTTCCTCCTCTGTTGCTCTTTGATACCTCTTCATGTTTGTTCATAGTGTTATTAGGACATTCACTGATCACTGACCTTCCTCTACGTTCTTTCTTCCTAGACCATTCTTCCCCCTTACATGACTTTCTAAGTCTGAGATTCTGATATACGTCTTCTCTTTTCCTGGACACCAGGGCCACATTACGGTCAGGCACCGATGAACAGAACCAATCAAATGGGACTTGAGGGCTCCCCACGTGCGGAACATAGCAGGACAAAGCCAACATGTTTTCCTATAAAGAACGTCTGTTGTTGGTTTTGTTAGTTTTGTTTGTTACAGTTAGCATATACAATGAAAGATTTTAGTAAATACAAAAAAAAAGATAAAGGTTCGGCCACCCACAGGAGTTGCGGCGAAGACATTATAGACATGTTCTCTGATTAAAACCTACATTTGTTCACATGTTAAAATTTTATATATTGTTATATGTAATATACACTATGATAAAAAATAACCTTGTTACATTTATATTGTTTATTTACATCCATCTACAATACAAAGTTCAAGTCAGTGGATACGTTAACATGATCTTGGCGTATCTATCCTACATTTGGTAACGTTGCTTTCCCTGCGTACCCAAATGGGGACCTTATTACCACAACTACAATACAGTCTATCGATGTGATAAGCTTCTGGTTTGCCAGTCGATGTTCGTTTTACCATACAAACCAAGTCATCGACAATCCTTATCACCAAGAACGGTCCTTTCCACTTGTTGACAAGTTTCAAACTGACTCCGACTTTTCTCGTAGGGTCATGTAGCCAAACCAATTGTCCTTGCGAAAATGCCTTGCGTTTTCGAGCTTTGCAGTCATAATGTTTCTTTTGGTATTTAGCTGCGACCTTTAAATTTGCCCTAGCTATGTCATGACATGTCTTCAGTTTGTCTTCGAGATTCAAGACATACTCGCTTAAGTTGGATTTGTTTTCTGATTTAGGACGAACACCATCTTATTTAGACTTAATTTTGAACTACTATGCGGAGAGCTACGGTACGCCATCATTACCTGTTGAAGGTAAGCATCCGAGCAGTTCTGTCGATCACTACAGTAAGCTTTCAGCATAGAAATAAGAGTCTTACTGAAAACCTCAATTAAACCATTTGCCTGGGGGCGCAGAGATGTAGCATGTGTTTTTTCTATATCCAAAAATTTACATAGATCCTCCATAAGCTTTGACTCAAAACATTTTCCTTGATCTGTATATATCTGTAAAGGCACGCCGAATCTGCATATGTATGTTTCCACCAGTGCCTTAGCAACAGTTTTCGATTCTATGTCAGGTAAAGCCACACTTTTGGTCCACTTTGTGAACCAGTCCGCCATCACAAGGATGTACTTGTCTCCGCAGCTGGTAACCGGAAGTAGCCCAAGAATATCCATCATTAGCCTCTCCCTTGGTTCCCCCACAACGTACTGTCCTAGAGGAAATTTGTTTGCAGTTCTTGATAATTTTGCTGCTGGACATTCATCACATTTTAGAAAATATCTCTTTAACGTTTCTACCATCCCTGGCCAAAAGAATGCTTGTCTATCTTTCCAAGTGTTTTCTCTATGCCGAGATGCCAACTGCACCTTGTGTTGTGATGATATCTTATAACATCGTGTTGTCTATCCTTTGACGTTACCAGTTGATAAATTTGATCTCCATTGTCAGTTTCAAATCGGCAGTAAAGCAGATTCCCAATAAATTCCAGTCGATCCCATTGCCGCCAAAATGTTTTCAGGTAAGAGGAACAAGCAGAAATTTCTGTCCAACCGGGTCTTTTTTCGCCATCCTGCAAGTCCATTTTGATCTTTGCTATATCAATATCTTGATTCTTGCTTGTTGATAAATCTATAGGGTCCAACCCAGCTAAGAGAAAGTGATTGTTTGACAATGCAGATGACGCATCTTGTGTCTGACTTCTGGTTAAAACCCTGATATGCTCTTCCTTGCATTCATTGGACGTCTTGCTATTTTTCTCAAAGTCATTCTGTATCTCTTGTTGGTGTTTGCACGATTTACAAGGCCTTCTCGAGAGAGCATCGGCATTGGCATGGCTCTTCCCACATCGATGTACAACAGTTAAATTATAGGTGTTCAGTTCTTGTAGCCATCGAGCGACTTGTCCAGTTGGAACTTTTAGTGACCTCATCCAACTGACGGCTGAATTGTCAGTCCTTAAAAGTACATCCTGGCCATAAAGATGGAAGTGTTTCAAAGCCGTAACGACTGCTAGCATTTCTTTCCTGGTAACACAATAAGACCGTTCGTGCACGTTCATGGCTTTGCTTATGTAGGCGATTACCATTTCTTTACCATCTTGCATTTTGCTTAGCAACGCTCCAGATGAAATATCAGAAGAATCAGTATCGAGTATGAATGGCAAGCCTAATACCGGATATGCAAGCACTGGCGTTGTGATCAGTGCTTGTTTGAGTAGGTCGAATGACTCCTGACACTCGATTGTTCAACTGAACCTACTGTTTTTCTAACAGAGTTTGTGCAACGGTCTGGCTACATTCGAAAAGCCTCTAACATATGGTAGGGTGACAATCTAATAATAAGTCCTCTATTTTTGGAGTAGGTGGGACTCGTCTGTTAACAAGGCGTGTTATATACCAAAATACTCGTAAGGGTCTGTAGTTTTTCAAACTGCCTGGCTCTCTTGCCGCAGCTGGTGGCGTTTCGAGAAATCCAAGATGGCGTCCAAGATGGCCGCCAACTTTGAAACATTACCATTATACTAAACAAATGAATATGGCAGACATTACTCAAGAGATATTGGAAATACAGTGCAATAATTTTATAGCCTACATATAGCTTTTGAAAAATGTTTAACTTTGAGAAACAAGAAGTACAAGTTCAAGGTCATTTCAAGGTCAAAATAGAAAAAAATGCGAAAATCTGCAAACTTGCATCACATTTTATTTATTTCTGTGATCTTTTCCCAATAGAACATATTTAAATCACAAAGAATTGACAGTGTATTTCACAAGCATTCATTAGCTACATATATTTAGCAAAGAATTTCATTAAAATGCATGAAATGCTTTTTCAAACAGTCAATGCTATAATTACCCCACCCACCAATTTTATTAAGGATATTTTTCATCCACCGACAGGCAAACTCTTACCACTCAGTCTATAATGAATTCTGTTTAACTTTAACATGAGTCAGATATTTATCAAATATTTGCTGAAATTAACTATAATTAAGCTGTTTAAGATGTGTTATGTTCTAAATCAATTAAATTATATAATGTGTATACTGTAAGTCAGAAATTGCAGCAACAGTTTGAAAGGGTACCGGTATTCTGTTTTTCATTTACACTGTATATATATTCAGCTGCATATATTAACAGTCTAATGTTGGTTGTTTGTTTTTATATATTGATAGTATACAGACAAACAAACAAAACACTAAACATGAATCTACTAATTATTAAATATCATTAGGGTGAAATCAGCAGTATGAGCTAGGGTCTATTCAGTGGACGATGTCGGTTACTCATATGGTTACACATTTACAGCACAGCATGTAAATTGATATATGCCATGTATTTTGTTGGTATTCTAAAAACATTCTATGTCCAACAAAATTTAAATCATTAGAAAACATAGTGCAACAACAGCAACATATGTTGACAAACAGTTTACAGTGACAAATTCAGCAGTTTAAGTAATCGTGTATGTTTTACATTTCAAAATGCAAAATGGAACATTTGGGGTCTCAATGGATTTCCATATAACTTCTGTATAACTTCCATAATAATTAAATCATTTTCATCCATTACCATTATCAGAAAGTAATGATAAATAAAATAATTTTAGAGCCGGTTAGGAATCTACGATCTATGGAGAACAGAAACTGTTGACATAAAAGGAATCCACAAGGGCATACTGTTAGGGCTAATCTCAAGATTAGTATGTACATGTGTCATCCTCAGAAGTTACATCATCAATTGTTGCCAGTGTTGTGAACAAATTGTTACAAAAATTATCACTGTCAACAGAACCTTCACATTTACATGCCTTTGTGCCTGGCTGTTCATTATGGGGGCAAACACAACTGCCCTGGCAGTCATCACTGCATTTGCACAGCAGGTCACTTAGCAGCTCAGCAGACTGAGCCATCATCGGGGAACATAAATCTCATTGTTCGGATCAATTTCATACCCGAACTCTGTTGGATTGGGCAAAACAATATTTGCCTCAAGTGCAGATCTCCAGATCATCAACTGGTACAGACAGCGAAGCAGATGTAGCAAAAGACTGTCATCAGTTGGAGGAAGTCTGCGAGGTTTAGTTTTGGACCTTTCAACAACCATCACTGCTGGGAGGGAATTCAGGGATATACATGAGCTGCAGCCATACAACAGCCCAATGAATATCAGCGCTGCTGCTTTAACTCTCTGTGTTTGGCGAGACTTGATCCAAGGTCTGCTAACTGTAAACTTGTCAGAATGTCTTTTCATGATTTGAAAGGCCCTTACCAACACCAAAGAATGTTGAACAAGTGTCACAACCTGTAAGACAGTATACAGACAGCAGGACCTTCCTCATGACAGGAGACAGTTGTTTATATATGACATGAACTGGAATGTATCTTGTCATATCTGTGTAAACAGATTTTTTGCAAGTCCTAAAATAAAGACTGTCCAGCTCAAATTTTGAAAAATGGTGTTTAAGCAACACCAACACATCAGTATCTGGACTGAAAACAACAGCCTTTCTTAAACCTTTAGACTTTGCATACCTGCATAGATGAGTAGCAGTCTGGTGTCTGCTTCCTCCTGGTTTGATATACCTTGAAAACAAGATGGCATTAAATTAAACTTTAAGAATACGATCACCTAGCCCACCTAAAATGTAGATTTCTTGAGTGTCAGTCAAAAAATCATGACAGTTTTCTTTCAAGTAACATGTGTACAATTTTGTTAATTCTGCTTTGCTTCTACTACTGGATAACAACTTTTTTCCAGTCAGGCATTGGCACATTATACTGCATAACAACTGGCATGAAGGTAGTTTGAATCTCACCATGTCTTTGTCGAGGAGTAGATTTCAAGTTATTTGAAACGTATTTATCAAACACAACACGCACACAGTCTGCACCATTGCTGTGAAAGAGCATGTACTTCCAAAACTTAGAAGCAATGTGACCTTGACCCCTGGTGTAGGCTGCAACATTTAAACCATGGCCATGCCATCAAACAAAATGCAGTCAGGCTGTTCAACAGTACTTACTCTGCAGGGGGAACCAGAAATGTTTTCTAGTCTTTCTAGAAAATCAGATTTTTTTGTTGACATCATAACACCATCATCAGTGAACAAACTAAGAGGAACTGTTGAGTTCTCAAAAGACAAGACCCTTTCCAAAGGCACCTTTTTGAAAGCTTTAATTGCTAGCAACCGTTAATAGATTTCTTACCCATTGATCAGAATACCTTTGTATTTGGCCTTTACTACAGACTTACTCGAAAATGTGGTTATTGTCTTCACACTGGGTCTTGCCATAAGTTCAAAGAAGCTTTTCTCTGCTTCAGGTGTCAGTCGCTCAGAAACAAACTTAAGAAGCATTTCTTTACCTGTCTCATGACAGTTTAGCAAACTTGTCTTACCATCTTCAGTGACTTCAACACCAGAAGCAAAGTTCACTAATTTTGATGGAGGATTTATGAGTAAAAAGGGGTCAATGAAAGTTTCATCAAACAATTCAAGCATGATGTCCACTGCATTACTTTATGACTGTGTATGAAAGTCTGAATCAGAGTGGTGCTTCTTTGTCAGACTTACATGATTTTCTTAAATATAATTCATAATATTTCTTATGTTAACATTGGTAACATTTAAAACTTGGAGCCACAAAAACCTTATGGTGCTCATGTAAAAAATGCCATTTGAATTTGATCCTATAAATTTTAGCATTGTAATTTCTAGACTGGGTTGTGAATGTAATTTCTGGAAGACTAGATATATATTATTATAATTATAATATTATTATGAGACAATAAATAAAAATTTATACTTACTAGATTTTTTTAAAGAATCCACTTCTTTTCTTCATGCTAAATCACTGCGTTATCGCACATAGGGCTATCATCAAAATTTTCGTTTGATAAAAAAATACGTATTTTTTTTATTTCAAAGGAGACATATCTGTTGTACAGACTCTGTATTGCATCAAAGTATTAAAAATAAGTATGAAAATAAATGATACTCTGCAACATTAACATTGTCGGCCAGTACTTACACATTTTTTATGCTAAATTTGACCTTTTAACCTTCAGATTTTTTTTTATGAGTACTAAGAATTTTTTTTTTATTTTTTTTTATCTTGTTGCATACACTAAACATTTTTTTTACAGAAAAGTTTTAAAAAGCATACATACATATTTATTGTGAAAAGTCTTTCTTCATTTTTATATACAAAAATTAAGAATTTTTCTTGGAAGCTATCTTGGACGCCATCTTAGATTTCTGGAAATGCCACCAGTTGTGGCAAAAAGAGCCAGACATTTTGAAAAACTAAAGACCCTAATGAGTATTTTGGAATATAACATGCCTTGTTAACAGAAGAGTCACACCTACTCCAACCTACCTAAAACAGAATACCGGTACCCTTTCAAACTGTTGCTGCAATTTCTGACTTACAGTATACACATTATATACTTTAATTGATTTAGTACATAACACATCTTAAACAGCTTAATTATAGTTAATTTCAGCAAATATTTGATAAATATCTGACTCATGTTAAAGTTAAACAGAATTCATTACAGACTGAGTGGTAAGAGTTTGCCTGTCGGTGGATGAAAAATATCCTTAATAAAATTGGTGGGTGGGGTAATTATAGCATTGACTGTTAGAAAAGCATTTCATGCCTTTTAATGAAATTCTTTGCTAAATATATGTAGCTAATGAATGCTTGTGAAATACACTGTCAATTCTTTGTGATTTAAATATGTTCTATTGGGAAAAGATCACAGAAATAAATAAAATGTGATGCAAGTTTGCAGATTTTCGCATTTTTTTTTCTATTTTGACCTTGAAATGACCTTGAACTTGTAATTCTTGTTTCCCAAAGTTAAACATTTTTCAAAAGCTATATGTAGGCTATAAAATTATTGCACTGTATTTCCAATATCTCTTTAGTAATGTCTGCCATATTCATTTGTTTAGTATAATGGTAATGTTTCAAAGGTGGCGGCCATCTTGGACGGCATCTTGGATTTCTCGAAACGCCACCAGCTGCGGCAAGAGAGCCAGGCAGTTTGAAAAACTACAGACCCTTACGAGTAGTTTGGTATATAACATGCCTTGTTAACAGACGAGTCCCACCCCACCTTTCCATACGGCCAAATTGTCACTCTACTAATATTTTCTATTATAAGAAGCTAACCCAAGAAAACTGCGCACTTCCTTGCAGTTCCTTGGTGTTGGACAATCCTGCACAGCTTTGATTTTCTCAGCTGTTTCGATGCTCTCCTCTGACACGACATGACCAAGAAAACGTACAGATTTTTGGAAGAATACACATTTTGATGGCTTCAGCTTGAGTCTCGCTTTACGAAGCCTTTCGAAGACATGCTCTAGACGGACTAAACATTGATCAACTGACTCTCCTGGGCTAATTATATCATCCATATAAAGAAGTGATTCAACCCACTGAATTCCTCTAAAACCGTTTCCATTAGTCTTTGGAAGGTTGAGGGAGAATTAACATACCCGATTGGCATAACTCGGAAATGAAATAAACTCTGGCTACATGTCGAGAATGCAGTCTTTATTTTATCTTTTTTTTCCATTTCTATTTGCCAGAAACCACTACAGAGGTCCATAGTGTTGAACCACTTCGATCCCGAAAGAGAATCAAGGCAATCATATACCCTTGGTATGGGATACGCATCTTCAACAGTCATCTCATTTAATTTCCGGTAATCTATGCAGAATCTAGTTGTTCCATCCTTTTTCGCGACAAACACAACTGGAGAGGACCAAAGGCTTTTTGAAGGTTCGATTATTCCTCTGTCGAGAATTTTATTCACTTCGTCTGTTTCTATATCCCGCTTCCAATAGGGTTGTCTTCTAACTGGTTGTCGTATGGGCGAGGAGATTCCTGTGTTGATTTTGTGTTTCACCAGATTAGTGCATCCAAGGTCATCGGAGCTTTTCGAGAAGATATCCTGATATTTGTAAAGCAACGATGCAAATTTCTCCCTGCCATTTTCCTTCAAATAGTATTTCCCTTAGTCAAACATTGACTTAATATGTTCCGGTAAAATATTTTCCCTGGATTTTCCCGGATCTTCGGTATCGCTGTTTGTACCGTCTCAGAGTCCGTATTCAGTTCTCTTGAATCTTCCTGTGTAGGATAACACTGACCTATTTCTTGTCCCCTTTTCAAAGTATACACTGTGTCACTATCATTCATCACTCCAATGAATGCTTCATTTCGATGAGAGTCTAATAATCCATTGATTATTTTTACCTCATCTGTTTTCTCCATCTTTGTCTCACTTAAAATACAACTTTGGGGAGTGCTTGGTGACTCGGTATCTTCACTGGCACTAACATGTAAGTGTTTGATGGTACTTGAATTTCTTTTTCCACTATAACTCTACAAACTCTATTGTTATCATCTTTTATCATCATACATTGTATTGTATGTCCATTTCTAGTACCAAGCTCCAACGTTCCCAGGTCCCAATATTTGATATTTTCCATAATAAAATCCTGACCCAAGAGACCTTGCAAAGAAATATCACATACGATTAGAGCCATTTTAACTCTGAATCGTCGAAATGTTATTTCTACCTTTATCAGACCATGTATTATAATATTGGTGCCATTAACTGATTGCACATGAATTTTCCTTTTATCAAGTGGGTACCTGCCTTCTCCTCCGCATTTCTCATACGTTTCCTTAGATATCAGAGATGAAGTGGCCCCGCTGCCAATCAAAAAGTCTACATGTGTTTTATTCATGCTACCTCTGACATATAGTCCATTATCCCAAGAAAATTGTTTTCTTTCTACCTGGCCAATTCTAAATGGCGTGATATTTTGTTTGAATGTTGTTTCACAATGACTAAGTCGATTTCCCTCCAACTCAACTTCTGTCATATCACGACCTAACGAGATGACGGTTTGAAGTTTTCCAGGTTCCTAATGTGGGTTTTGTTTGGTTGCCTGTTCTTTTGTGTACATTGTCTCCAAAAGTGATCTCTGGCCCCACATGTAAAGCACGATCTGTTACTTATAGGCTTCCTATCAGTTGCCTCAAGTTTATCCAGACATGTCTCTATCCTCTGGATTACTTCTTTTATGGTCTTAAGTTCCTTGTCATCTTTCAAATCGGCGGGTTTCACATCCCTCAACTTCTATGCAGCTACTCCTCTGATCGTCCCTGCAGACGTGTTTGCTCTCCTTAGCACGTCCTCGTATCTTTCGACTATCTCCACTGTTTCCCTGATTGTTCTACAGCTTTTATCCATCAACCGGCACCTCATTTCCGGCGAAAAGCTTTTGTAGAAATGTTCCAATGCTAGCATCTCTTGTGCCACTGGATCAAGTGACACATAAGCCTTTTGAGCATACAGCCGAATCTCGTCTCCAAATTCGGCCACTGTTTCATTCTTTTATCTAGTACGTGTCTGAATCTTGGATAGCCATCTATTAGCCTGTCTTTTGCTGCCAAAACTTTGTTCTAGATGAACTTTGTATGAGGCTCCAAGGAACTATAATGAAGTCTAGCCTGTCCCTTTCGTGATGTTGCTAGCTATAACAGTTGCTCTTTGTCCGACCATTCTGCAAGTTCTGCACATTCCTCAAAGTATGCCTGGTATACATCCCAGTCTTCTTCTCCAGTAAAGGAATCAGGCTTTATATTTGGTGCTTGACGTCGTATGCCTAGCAACGTAAAATTAGTCTCCTTCATCTCCCATGTCTCCAGCTTCATCATTCCCACCTTGATGATTCATATTCAGATCTACTTCAGAATCCGATTCCTGTTGGTCAGCCATGCTATAGGTTATTTGAGCTTTCTGATAAATAAAGAAATGAAGAAAGAATAAAAGAAAACATAAAGACTGCAAACTCTTTCTTAAATTGGTATATTATATGATGCAACGTGTGCTACGTCGCACGGGCGCGTTGATAAACACGGGTGTGCAGCGTCGAACGTGTGTGCGTATCCGAATATGTGTGCGTATCCGAATGTGTATGTGTATCCGAACGTGTGTGCTTATCCGAAAGTGTGTACGTATCCGAACGGGTGTGCGGCGTCGAACGTGTGTGTTTATCCGAACGTTTGTGCGTATCCGAACGAGTGTGCGGCGTCGAAAGGGTATGCGTATCCAAACGTGTGTGTGCGTCGAACAGGTGTGCGTATCCGAACGTGTGTGCGTATCCGGACGTGTGTGCTTATCCTAACGGGTGTGCGGCGTCGAACGGGTGTGCGTATCCGAACGGATTTGTGGCATCGAACGGTTGTGCGTATCCGAGGGGGTGTGCGGCGTCGAACATTTGTGCGGCGTCGAACAGTTGTACGGATCTGAACGGTCATGCAACGTCGCACGTGCCTGTGGTTCGAACTTTCGACTTTAAAGTTGCCTCTCTCAGTTTTTCTATTTCCAAGTTTGAGAGTGCTCCCCTGCGGTTTTTTTTTCTTCTTCTTCTTTTTTTTTATTTACCAATCAAGTTTATATGGGCCGTGTAGCCGTCCAGTTAATTATGTCGCACGGGTGTGCGGGTCCAAATTTGTATCTAAAACGTCCGAAAATGGTCGGTGATTTTGAAAAAATATCAAAATCCCACTTCTGACGCCAGTGTAATGTTTTAGAACCGTTTTTGAACCCCCCAAAAAATGGAAAACTCCGACCTGTGGTTGCCTCGATAATACACTACAAAGAGCTTGTCTATGCTTAAGAACAAATGATTTATTAAGCTAAAGAATCTACAGTAATTAATTGAGTATAATTAATTAAATGACTTATCAAGAAGATGACTGTGTTAGATAGGTTAGTAAGGTAAAAAGTTAGTTACATACGCTCCATCTTGTGTTCAACTGCAAGAATCAAGTTCCAAGAAAATGCACCGTGAATTATTTAGAACAAGATCTAATCCTTTCTTATATCTTAATAAGCTTAATAAAGTCTAATAAAAAAACAAAGTTTCTGAAACCAAAATTTACAACTGAAACTCTAAATCCAGAAAAACCCCCGACGAACGCTGGACAGGCAATATATTCAAAATCCTCGCCTCGAAACCTTGCAAATCACTGAGCGCTTAAGCGCCCAATCAGATTGTAGAACATCCATTTTGGCGCCAAAGCTTTCCATCTCGACCAATAACTAGCTGTTCGACCCATACACCGAATGAAAATAGATCCAAACAGTCCACGCAGATTCCAATAAAATAATTTTAATATAGTCGTCTAAGCAGCCCTATAAGTCCCTTTAATTTAATACTTTCTAATGTAAACATTCTGGTCCGGAATTGTTCAGGTTTTAAATAGCTATTTGAAAGACCCTGCTTTAACAAATCATTTACTAAATGATCTTTACATTGTCACTTTTAGTTTTAAAATCCATTGTTCAATGCTAATATTAAGTGTTAAATCTGGGGCTGTTCAAAGCAAGTTTCCAATAGTTAAAAAGACCCTGAATGACTTAAAGGTGTGTTATATATTTAACTTGGACCTTACTGCATGCGTCATGTTTCACACATCCACTTTAAGTATTGAAATTTTTTTAACTACTTGAATCTACTTACAATATACTTCATTCTACTGTTACCATTTGATTTTTTTCAAAACCTTGATTTTTTTCTTCGAATACCTGCTACATGGTGTTATAAACGAGTCACAAAATTTGCACAAATATGTGTTGATCAAGCCAATGTAACAGATCAACAACATAACATACTACTCTATGCTCGTTGATTCCTATGTTTACGTTTTGCATCTGTAATTGTCATCTTTTTTCGCTACTTCGTGAAACAGTTTAATTCTCAAACAGACACTTTACAACATCTATGTTATCGGTGGAGATCAATTCAGTACTTATAGAACACACTGTCTGATACTTTTTAATGTTTGAATTTTGTCATAACTAAGAATATTTCCGATTTAACATTATTTCACTATTTGACAGAAATGCTTAAGTATGAGTCCGTTACCACTGTCATAAGAACAAATCGTTGTCATCTACCAGCTAGATGTTTAAAGCGACTGACTCAAAGACGATGAAAAAAGAAAATGTTTTTACATCTTGAAATTCTTGCTGTAACTGTGAAGAACATATATAAACTAAGTTATTGACTTTTTTTTGTTACAGATAAATATCATCAAAATTTAAAGTTTTACACACTTTTATCGATAAAAGATTTACACCGTTAGTCACGGGGTAGATACTTTAGTTATAACATTAATTTTGACGCGTTGAAACAAGTTAGTGCTGTGACTCAGTGGTTAAGATCGTCGCATGATATTTTACTGACCGAAGGGTCGTTAGTTCGTATTCTGGTTATGTCAAAACTTTTTTTCTGTTTTCATGGTGTATAAAAGCATAATATTATGTTTTTGTTTTCCATAGTAGAGTTACTTCTCTTAAATTTTAAAGAGAAAAAAATCAGCTAAATTCTGTGCGTCAGTCACTTTAAGCTTAAACCAAGCAATGTTTTAAGTTAGTTTTCGTTGATTTATTTGACTTTTTAACAACAATGATTTTAAAATAAAAAATAGAAAATTGTGTCAAACACAGCTTTCCTTGGTCATCAGTGTCCAATGAATTTGAAAGAGTCAATCTTAATTAAAGTCATATTGGCTGGAGATGAACTTCAGTAAAAAAACTTTCTTTATGTCATGTTTGTCAAATGTTGTGCCCTTGGGTACTTGGTCAATGTATCAAGTTAAGAGCAGTGACTAAACCTGCCCGAAAACTTCAATTTAAACGTTGAATGTGTACATGTTTTGCCTTTCTCTAAATTTTGTAATGAAGTTATTATTTTAAATAGAATCAACAGATCAGAACTTTTTGACAGGTGTTTGGCACATACCTGTGATAGTGTTAGAAGTACCTAGCCATTTCTGCATGTACATTCTCCTCATATGCAATTAGTATAGACTGAAAAAAATATACAATATATATGTATTATACAATATTTAAGGTTGAACCTTGTATCATCTAAGAAAAGACAAAATATACTTCTTATATAATCCTAGGTATGTGCAAAACACCTGTGAATTTATACTTTTTACGGAAAAGGAAATATTTTTTATATTGTCACGGTAATACATATTATGATAATAAAAAGACACTATGGAATTTTTTGGAAGTTGGATAAAAGTCAGATATAGAGTGCTCACAGACCATTCCATGTCTAGCATTTGTTGAAAAGTATCACAGTGAAAGATAATGTTTGTGTGCAAAATACTGATTTCTTTAATATAAGACCTTTAAAGTTTTGCCAGACTGTATACCTATCATTTTAAAACAAAAGTCATATGCTGCACTTGCTAAAACGTCCACTAGGAGCAATGCACAAACTTTAGACATGGAGTGCAAAACAAGAGCACCTCAAAGCACCACATAAATCGGGACACACACCCTTCAGGACTAGAACTGATGATCAAAAAAAATTTGTTAAGAGGTAAAATTGAAATATAACTTCTGACTTGAAAATAGCAAATGGCTGTTTTTAAAAGTTATTATAATGTTTATGGGGAAGAGTATTTGTTAATTATGCTTGAGTGTTTTTTTTATATTCTAAATTTATCCACGAGTCAACTCAATGCATCCAAACAAAAAATAATTGAATATCAAATGGTATTATTTAATGGTTTATGCATTTTAATGCTTATTTTTGTTGGATTTATAACTTTATTAACACTTGAAAGACATTTCAAATTCTTCTATGTAGATTACTGCATAAATACCTTCAACATACAATGTATATTGTCATATATTTGATTTGGAATTTAAATGAAAATAACTCTTGGAAACTTATTCAGTGTTTAACTTGTTAAAGACTCAAAGAAGAGTGAATCTTGAAATCTTCTGCTGGTCTTTTGTTGGCTAGAATGGACTAAGTTTCAGATAAAAATATTATTAAAGAGTCTGACATAAATTGAATGATACATTTTATTATAATAGTTAAATGTTTTTCTTGACCTTAAACCAAGATAAGACTTAAAATGCAATACAAGACCTTGTAAGCTTATATTTTAGATTGTTTTAAGGGGTCATATTTAAATGAAGTGACCACCATTATGAGTTCCATTATTTGTTCTTTCATTCATTTTGAAAAAAAGGTCTACTATTGGCAGCAGAAATATTCAAGTTGCCATATAAGTTCACTCACAAATTTAAGATAACATGTAGAGAGAAATGCTTGAGATGGCCTTTTCACTTCATAAACCTATTTCAAAGAATGATATATTTCAAAATTACAAAGAAATAATGCAATCTGCATTTACGATGAAGATATTTAGTTTTTCCAGCATAATCAGGTTCAAAGGGCTCACAGACAGTAAAGTGTATCTAGATCCAAACATGATCTTACTGTTGTCATTCCTGATACAGAATTTTATACTGATCAAAATAAAAGATGTTCCAGGAAACTTAAAGTTTTTTAATATTTTAACTTTGTCTCACACTTGACATCATTCTTAAGTAAAGACAAAATAAGGTTAAGCAATGAGATACTAGTCAGATACAGAAGGAAACTGTGACACACTGTTCATCATAGCTTTGAGAAAATGCTGTTGAATGAATTCCGCTTATGCTGCACATGAAATTATCAGGGACTGAAAGAATTAGAAACTATATGGAAATGGCTTAAAATCATAGCCTGAGATTTCAGAATGTGTACATGTAGAATACAATAGATTTTCAAGACATTTTAAATCAAGTTAGATAAAGCCGTAAGTTATATCCAGTTACAGATATGTATCAAAAGTAAAGCACTTTATTAGGAACTATGAATTTTTAAATCCCAAACATCTAAGATAAGGCCAGAAACAAACATGACATATTTACAATCCTTACTCTTTTAAAACTTTTATTAGTGAATGCTGATAGTGTGAAACCACAATATGGCTCTATTTGACCAAGTATGTTCTCATAATAGCCAGGAAAAACGGCTGTTCGTAAACATCCAAAATACTTGTTAATTTAAACAAAAGATATAATAGTTATATGATTCCTTTAATTTTTCGTGACCATAATGACATACTCTGTATTCATACGTATACAGTAAAAGGAAGTAACTATGTAATGAAAATTTCAAGATCAATAAAATCACGATTTCTCCCTCAAAGTACTTCAATTTACTTCAAAGTTTCGTTCATATGTGTAAACTAACATGATTCTTTTGTTTTGTTTATTTTTTTCGTCTTTGTGAAACGCAATAATTGGTAATTGGCAGGAAAATAAATCTACACAATTACGTGTTTCTAAAAATAACTTTCGTGTATATGCAGATTATATCCGTTGACATCCACTAACCTGTCAATGAATTAAGTGAAAATAAACGGTGATTTTTCTAAATAGCAATTTGTGTATGCATGAGTGTGAACATTTGCATAAATTGGTGATACTGTTTGGCTGTGTTGTAACTTAAAATCCTTTATGAGCGAAAAGCCTTTTAACTGTTTGAAGACTCGTTCTCATCAGTTACAGGTTAAGCAAAATTCTACTGTTCCATTTGAAACACTAAATATGATTTTTTAGGTGGGGTGGGGGCCTTTTGTGAGTAAATACCTTCTAGCTAATGTTAAAAATATGTATCAATCGACTTAGAGACCCCCTCCTAAAATAAATAAATAACTAAAAAAATAAATAAGTAAACAAAAAATAAAAAGAAAATAGAAGATCTAATAATAAATCTACCCTCCCCGTCTTTTTAATTCAACTGCACGTTTTTCCTACTGCTACTGCTCTTACAGCTACTGTCAGCTTCACGTTTTGCCTATTGCTACTGCTCTTACAATTACTGCCAGCTTCACGTTTTACCTATTGCTACTGCTCTTACAGCTACTGCCAGATTCACGTTTTGCCTACTGCTACTGCTCGTACTGCTACTTTCAGCTTCAAGTTTTGCCTATTACTACTGCTCTTACAGCTATTGCCAGGTTCACGTTTTGCCTACTGCTACTACTCGTACTGCTACTGCCAGCTTCATGATTCGCCTATTGCTACTGCTCGTACAGCTTCTGCCAGCTTCACGTTTTGCCTACTGCTACTGCTCTTACTGCTACTGCCAGCTCCATGTTTTGTTTACTGCTACTGCTCGTACAGCTACTGCCAGCTTCACGTTTTGCCTATTGCTACTGCTCTTACAGCAAATGCCAGCTTCACGTTTTGCCTACTGCTACTGCTCGTACTGCTACTGCCAGCTTCACGTTTTGCCTATTGCTACTGCTCTTACAGGTAATGCCATCTTCACGTTTTGTTTACAGCTAGTGCTCTTACTGCTTCTGCCAGCTTCCCGTTTTGTTTACTGCTAATGAACTAATTGCTACTGCCAGCTTCACGTTTTGCCTACTGCTACTGCTAGTTCTGCTTCTGCCAGCTTCACGTTTTGTTTACTGCTACTGCCTTTACTGCTACTGCCAGCTTCGAGTTTTGCCTACTGCTACTGCTCGTACTGCTTCTGCCAGCTTCACAATTTGCCTACTGCTACTGCTCTAAATGCTACTGCCAGCTTCATGATTTGTTTACTGCTACTGCCCTTTCTGCTACTGCCAGCTTCACGTTTTGTCTATTGCTACGGCTTTTACTTTTACTGCCAGCTTCATGTTTTGCCTACTGCGTCTGCTGTTTCTGCTACTGCCAGCTTCACCTTTTGTTTACTGCTACTGCCCTTACTGCTACTGCCAACTTCACGTTTTGCCTATTGCTACTGCTTTTACTGCTACTACCAGATTCACGTTTTGGCTATTGCAACTGCTCTTACTACTACTGCAAGCTTCACATTTTGCCTAATGCTACTGCTCTTAATGCTGCTACCAGCTTCACGTTTTGCCTACTGCTACTGCTCTTACTGCTACTGCCAGTTTCACGTTTTGTTTACTGCTACAGCTCTTACTGCTACTGCAAGCTTCAGGTTTTGTTTACTGCTACTGCTCTTACTGCTTCTGCCAGCTTCATGTTTTGTTTACTGCTACTGCTCTTACTGCTACTGCCAGCTTCACGTTTTGTTTACTGCTACTGCCAGACTCACGTTTTGTTTACTGCTACAGCTCGTACTGCTTCTGCCAATTTCACGTTTTGTTTACTGCTACTGCTCGTACTGCTTCTGCCAATTTCTCGTTTCATTTACTGCTACTGCCCTTACTGCTACTGCAAACGTCAATTTTTGTTTACTGCTACTGCCCTTACAGGTACTGCCAACTTCATGTTTTGTTTACTGCTACTGCCTTTTCTGCTACTGCCAACTTCACGTTTTGTTTACTGCTACTGCTCTTACTGGTACTACCAGCTTCACGTTTTTTAATGCTACTGCCCTTACTGCTACTGCCAGCTTCACGTTTTGCCTACTGCTACTGCTCTTACTGCTACTACCAGCTTCACGTTTGACCAAAAGCTACTGCTCTTACTGAAACTGCCAACTTCACGTTTTGCCTACTGCTACTGCTCTTACTGCTTCTTCCAGCTTCAAGTTTTGTTTACTGCTACTGCCCTAACTTCTACTGCCAGCTTCACGTTTTTTCCTATTGCTACGGCTTTTACTGCTACTGCCAGTTTCACGTTTTGTTTACTGCTTGTGCTCTTACTGCTACTACCAGCTTCACCTTTGCCTACTGCAACTGCTCTTACTGTTTCTGCCAGCTTCACGTTTTGTTTACTGATACTGCTCTTACTGCTACTGCCAGCTTCACGTTTTGTTTACTGCTACTGCTCGTAAAACTACTGCCAGCTTCACGTTTTGTTTACTGCTACTGCTCGAACTGCTTCTGCCAGCTTCACCTTTTGCATACTGCTGCTGCTCTTACTGCTACTGCCAGCTTCACGTTTTGTCTACTTCCATTGCCCTTAATGCTACTGCCAGTTTCACGTTTTGCCTATTGCTACTGCTTTTACTGCTTCTACCAGCTTCACGTTTTGGCTATTGCTACTGCTCTTACTGCTACTGCCAGCTTCACATTTTGCCTAGTGTTACTTCTCTTACTGCTACTGCCAGTTTCACGTTTTGTTTACTGCTACTGCTCTTACTGCAACTGCCAGCTTCAGGTTTTGTTTACTGCTACTGCTCTTACTGCTACTGCCAGCTTCACGTTTTGTGTTTACTGCTACTGCTCGTACAGCTACTGCCAGCTTCACGTTTTGTTTACTGCTACAGCTCGTACTGCTTCTGCTAACTTCACGTTTTGTTTACTGCTACTGCTCTTACGACTACTGCCAACTTCACGTTTTGTTTACTGCTACTGCCCTTACTGCTACTGCCAAGATCATGTTTTCTTTACTGCTACTGCTCATACTGCTACTGCTCGTACTTCTCCTGCCAACTTCACGTTTTGTTTACTGCTACTGCCCTTACTGCTACTGAAAGCTTCACGTTTTGCCTACTTCTACTGCTCTTACAGCTACTACCAGCTTCACGTTTTGCCTAATGCTACTGCTAGTACTGATACTGCCAACTTCACGTTTTGTTTACTGGTACTGCTCGTACTGCTTCTACCAATTTCTCGTTTTATATACTGCTACTGCCCTTACAGCTACTGCCAACTTCATGTTTTGTTTATTGCTACTGCCCTTACTGCTACTGCCAACTTCACGTTTTGTTTACTGCTACTGCTCTTACTGCTACTACCAGCTTCTTGTTTTTTTCATAGCTACTGCCCTTACTGCTACTGCCAAGATCATGTTTTCTTTACTGCTACTGCTCATACTGCTACTGCTCGTACTTCTCCTGCCAACTTCACGTTTTGTTTACTGCTACTGCCCTTACTGCTACTGCAAGCTTCACGTTTTGCCTACTTCTACTGCTCTTACAGCTACTACCAGCTTCACGTTTTGCCTAATGCTACTGCTAGTACTGATACTGCCAACTTCACGTTTTGTTTACTGGTACTGCTCGTACTGCTTCTACCAATTTCTCGTTTTATATACTGCTACTGCCCTTACAGCTACTGCCAACTTCATGTTTTGTTTATTGCTACTGCCCTTACTGCTACTGCCAACTTCACGTTTTGTTTACTGCTACTGCTCTTACTGCTACTACCAGCTTCTTGTTTTTTTTCATTGCTACTGCCCTTACTGCTACTGCCAGGTTCACGTTTTGCCTACTGCTACTGCTCTTACTGCTACTACCAGCTTCACGTTTGGCCTAATGCTACTGCTCGTACTGAAACTGCCAACTTCACGTTTTGTTTATTGCTACTGCTCGTACTGCTTCTGCCCATTTCACGTTTTGTTTACTGCTTCTGCCCTTACTGCTACTGCCAACTTCACGTTTTGTTTACTGCTACTGCCCTAACTGCTATTGCCAACTTCTCGTTTAGTTTACTGCTACTGCCTTTACTTCTACTGTTAACTCCACGTTTTGTTTACTGCTACTGCCCTTACTGCTACTGCCAACTTCACGTTTTGTTTATTGCTACTGCTGTTACTGCTACTGCCAACTTATCGTTTTGCTTACTGCTACTGCTGTTACTGCTTCTTCCAACTTCACGTTTGATTTAATTTCTACTGCCAACTGCTACTGCGTTCTGCTTCTGCCAACTTCCCATTGGTCGCTAAATTGAATGCTCTAAAATTAGTTTTTGATATCTGTTTTTTTTCTGCACATCTGCATTTAACGATTCTCTTTCATCTAAATGAAAATATGAAATATTTATGCATTAATCTAGTCTATTCTACACTATGAGTGAATAACTTTTTTTGTATGTCTTTAACACTTGAAAATATTAAACTATCACACCGATCCGCAAATTCCCACGGTAATATATTTAATCACATTTTGATTTCAGAAAATGTTTTGAAATCCATACTCCCTTGAAGCATTTCATGCTATTGTTCAGAAGGGAAAAAGCCTCTCTGGCACACATGTTGCGAGCCGCTGTACCTTAATTTATGCATGCGCATTAGCATGATTTATAAGTAGATATGAAAAAGTAATAATTAAAACAGGAATAAGGCGTCACGCAGGCGCACCTTGCTTATATTTTATGCAATGGGCTGAACGTAGCAAAATATTCATTATTTCAATAATCAGATATAACGATTGAAACCCTAACAATAAAGCGGAGATATAAAAAGCTCCCGGTGATACAATTTCGATACCTATCATTTATTTTTCTGTAACGAATTGCGTAATCTAATAAATATTTTTATTAATGCATTAATTATTTGGATGTATGAGGTAGCGATGGAATTTTAGCACATCACTGACAGGAAAGGCCAAAAGGATTTCTACAACGTGTTACTAAAATGCCAGAAGAACAATCTCTAGCACTGTTGATGTCTGGACTAGGAGAGACGAGTTCTCTTCACGGAGTCCCTAAAATAGTTACATCAAGACAGAGAATTGTCAAAATTCTCTGGTGTATTCTACTTCTTGGTAAGGTAATTTTCTTATTTCTAATTTTAATACAGGTCAAAACAGAACCCATTTTAAAATGTCTGTAAAAGATAATATTGGCCTATTGTACTTTTTTCCTTACGTCCCTTGATTGGGTAATCTTCATTTCAGGGGCTTCCCCTCATTAACATAAAAAAGGTCGGATAGCAGCTTAATTGTGCATTACAAATATTGTGTATATAAAAGTAGTGAGATTAGTAAGGGAAAATATTGTTTTATATATAGATATCACCCAATACGTGTATATTTCGAAAAATGCGAAAACTACGTGTCTAGCATCGGAAGATTCAGTATACTTAAAGACTTGTATAATTCATTAGCTAGTTCACCATTTCTTGAATTTGTTCAGATGTTTATTTTTTATATTTCATTTGTGCATTGATGATTTAGATGACTTTACTTTGATATTATTTTACTCATGTGTTTTGAAATTTCAAATCGAACCATTTTATATTCAATTGTGATTCTGTCTAAAATGTTACAATAATAAAACGTTTAAAGTTATTATTTATATTTCAGGTGCAGTTTGTGTGACATCTCTCCAAATTTACAAATTAGGAGATGAATACTACAGTTACCCAACAAAGACATCAATGAAGATACACTTTTCCTCTCTTCCGTTTCCCGCCGCAACGTTCTGTAATATGAACCCAATAAAAAGGCAAGCACTTAGACATAATGACCAATTATTTGATATATTCTTGGATAACATTATATCAGATATATATCCAGGCTATCTAGGAGACGACAAACAGCAACATAACAACACTAGGGATGAATATTATTCATGGAAAAGCAGGTTTCTTACCGGGATACAAAATATCTCTAAAGACGAGCGCATGAAATTAGGCCATCAAGCCAAAGATTTTATATTGGGTGCATCATTCGCAGGTAGGGTATTTTGTCTTCAATATGATGTATTTTTAAGTATTTATAGTTGATTCCAGAAGTTCAGTTTTACCTCAATTATCTACTCTCAAAAGGCAAAATCGATAAAATTCAGTTCTTGGAATAGGACCTTGTAAATGTGAACACATGTTTTATGAATTTATAAATTTTACTTTACGTTGTAGTAATTAAAGCTAAAAGGCAAACAAAACAAAACAAAACAATGAATGTTTTTTTAAAAACATAGACAGAAATGTGCCACAAAACTACGAAGGACATGTTCAGATGTAATGTTTTCGGCTTTTTTCAGATCTGTGATATATTTTTAATCTAATTTCGTTATTTCATGCCTTCAAATATTTCACTTTGATAAATGTTCACGTTTTAAGCGTTTGGTACAGTTTTTAAAAGCATTCTCAAAGTCGGATTTAGGTATGTCTTGCAAACATTGATAAACAGCTGACCCCGATTATAGTCGGAAGCTATACTTTCTATCAGATATTTGTTTCTAACATTTGAAAAACAAATATTCACACGGTGCTAATTCTGGCGGGTAAGGCGCATGCACTATGAAAGGAAACTTTCTTTTTAAAATCCAGTTGAGATTTGTGTAACGGCGCATTAACAAAGAAAAGTATTGAATACCCATACTTAGATGTCGCTTTTTGCATTTCTGTTTTCCCTGTTACATGTATCATTTTTCCTTTGTACGGTATTTTGAAGATGTAGGCGATGAATATTGAAAAATTAAATACAAAAATGCCCTTCTTTACACTAGTAACCGTTTAGGCAGGATAGGAAGCCTACACCCTTTTGTTGCCAATATCGTTTTGTTCACTTTTTGAATATTTTAAGAAGTGAATCAAGGTTTTATCTCCTGTAACAAAAGTTGAACAGCTTTCCACCTTCCTCATATTTACGGTACAGTTGAAGATTTCTAGCAACTCGAACTGGAGTATAATATGGTAATGGTTTGCACTTTATGCATTGCATTTTAACCGACACTCTAGAATGTGATTTTTAAAGAACATTTCTGAGGTTGCATTTAGTCGGTGTCTACATTTTGGGTCATATTTCAGCGTGTCTTGCTGTAGTTTTGTTCACCCACCACAAATGTGTCTTATAGGACATTTTCTTGTGTCCATATACAATGCTCCATTCTTGATGTTTCTGATTTCAACATACACAAAGTTGCCAGCGTGTCTTTATGTAACCTTTAATTTCAACAGCGTTTTTACTGATTTGCGATCGTTTCATTTATTTGATCTAGATATTAAATTTTAGTGTTGCTGTATAGCCTGAGCATCTGGGTTTTAGTCTAGCATTTTCTTTATTCCATCGTTTAACATCGGAATTGCAAGGTAACATTAAATCTGAAAACACCCTCGTATGTGTAGACAGGTATTTTTAATGTAAGGAATTGTTTACACAAAGTATGTTAAGACAATTATAAAATCGCCTTACACGTAAAGAAATTAATGTTTTCTCAAAGCTCGATAGAAAAACAGAGTGTGAATTTTGGATTGACGTCCCTATTCTAAAGAATATACAGATGTGCCATTTTCTGAAAAACCTTTATATACTGATTAAAAATTTGAAATTGGGTCATTTCAGGGCAACCTATTTCACTAAATTCATTCTCAACCACTTTCTCCCACTTGTATGGCAATTGCTTCACACTGGATCTTGATGACGTTGTCGCTAGAGGAAGTGGGTTAGAGTTTAGTCTTTACTTAGTGTTCAACGTTGAAAACGTAGAGTACATTGAAGATTACTCATCATCGTATGGTGTACGCTTAGTCTTGCACGAAAAAGGAACATATCCCCTACCAGCAGTGGAAGGAATTACTCTAAGTACAAACTATGAAACACACATTGGCGTGAGAATGACTAAAATACGGCGTCTTGGAGGAAAATATGGCAATTGTACTGATGGAAGGGATTTTGAAAACAAGTATAATACAAATTATACGATTCCTCTCTGTTATTCTGTATGTCAAACTGAAAGCTTTGTTACTGAGTGTGGCTGCAGACCATTATCCACACCAGACTTCATGAATGTTTCTGAGGAAATATGTGACCACGATAAACACACTGCCTGTCTGAAAAACACCAAAAACAAGATACTCAGGCATGAAATACACTGTAGCTGTCGTAGCCGCTGTGAAGAAAACGTGTACACAACAACATTGTCGGGTCGACAGTGGCCACACAAAGCCTATCTAGCAAGTGTACTTGTCAAAGAGAGCTGTAAAAGAAATATAACAATGCCTGTAGGTGTGTGCGCTCTTTTCCAAAATGATATATATTTAGATAACCTCACACAAGCTCAATATCAAAGTATCCAGAGCAATTTTCTGTCTGTGTATATTTACTTCGAAGATCTTAATTTTGAAGAAATTTCAGAAGATCCGCTTTACAACCCTGTGCGATTTCTTTCCGATATCGGCGGAGCACTTGGGCTCTATATAGGGGCCTCTGCTTTAACTTGTGTCGAAATAATACAATTGATTCTTGAGCTTATACTGTTTTTTAGAGGAAAAATGATTGGATCTGGTTCAGGAGTCGAATCTTAAGCAGCTTAATGGAAAGAGAATACCGATGCTTCTTACACAAAAGCCAAGGATACTAGTATTTGCCCATCTTGAATGTGAATCACATAAATCATTTTCTTGCATTTTTGCTGCGAAAAAAATTACTTCCACAATCTACTGAATTATTTTATATCAACGGTAGTTTCTATTTACATATGTCTGTAAATGTTTTCGTGCATTAAATAGGAGCCTTAGGTTAGCAATTACTCCATCTAAACTACTGACATTTATTGTCTTAGATTAGCAATTACTCCATCTCAACTACTGACATTTATTGTCTTAGATTAGCAATTACTCCATCTCAACTACTGACATTTATTGTCTTAGATAAGCAATTATTCCATCTCAACTACTGACATTTATTGTCTTAGATTAGCAATTACTCCATCTCAACTACTGACATTTATTGTCTTAGATTAGCAATTACTCCATCTCAACTACTGACATTTATTGTCTTAGATTAGCTATTACTCCATCTCAACTACAGACATTTATTGTCTTAGATAAGTAATTACTCCGTCTCAACTACTGACATTTATTGTCTTAGATTAGCAATTACTCCATCTAAACTACTGAGATTTATTGTCTTAGATTAGTAATTACTCCATCTCAACTACTGACATTTATTGTCTTAGATTAGCAATTACTCCATCTAAACTACTGACATTTATTGTCTTAGATTAGCAATTACTCCATCTCAACTACTGACATTTATTGTCTTAGATTAGCTATTAATCCATCTCAACTACAGACATTTATTGTCTTAGATAAGCAATTACTCCGTCTCAACTACTGACATTCATTGTCTTAGATTAGCAATTACTCCATCTAAACTACTGAGATTATTGTCTTAGATTAGTAATTACTCCGTCTCAACTACTGACATTTATTGTCTTAGATTAGCAATTACTCCATCTAAACTACTGACATTTATTGTCTTAGATTAGCAATTACTCCATCTCAACTACTGACATTTATTGTCTTAGATTAGTAATTACTCCGTCTCAACTACTGACATTTATTGTCTTAGATTAGCAATTACTCCATCTAAACTACTGACATTTATTGTCTTAGATTAGCAATTACTCCATCTAAACTACTGAAATTTATTGTCTTAGATTAGCAATTACTCCATCTCAACTACTGACATTTATTGTCTTAGATTAGCAATTACTCCATCTCAACTACTGAAATTTTTGTCTTAGATTAGTAATTACTCCATCTCAACTACTGACATTTATTGTCTTAGATTAGTAATTATTCCATCTCAACTACTGACATTTATTGTCTTAGATTAGTAATTACTCCATCTCAACTACTGACATTTATTGTCTTAGATTAGTAATTATTCCATCTCAACTACTGACATTTATTGTCTTAGATTAGTAATTATTCCATCTCAACTACTGACATTTATTGTCTTAGATAAGCAATTACTCCATCTCAACTACTGACATTTATGGTCTTAGATTAGTAATTATTCCATCTCAACTACTGACATTTATTGTCTTAGATTAGTAATTATTCCATCTCAACTACTGACATTTATTGTCTTAGATTAGTAATTATTCCATCTCAACTACTGACATTTATTGTCTTAGATTAGCAATTACTCCATCTCAACTACTGAAATTTATTGTCTTAGATTAGTAATTATTCCATCTCAACTACTGACATTTATTGTCTTAGATTAGTAATTACTCCATCTCAACTACTGACATTTATTGTCTTAGATAAGCAATTACTCCATCTCAACTACTGACATTTATTGTCTTAGATTAGCAATTACTCCATCTCAACTACTGACATTTATTGTCTTAGATTAGCAATTACTCCATCTCAACTACTGAAATTTATTGTCTTAGATTAGTAATTACTCCATCTCAACTACTGACATTTATTGTCTTAGATTAGCAATTACTCCATCTCAACTACTGAAATTTATTGTCTTAGATTAGTAATTACTCCATCTCAACTACTGACATTTATTGTCTTAGATTAGCAATTACTCCATCTCAACTACTGACATTTATTGTCTTAGATTAGCAATTACTCCGTCTCAACTACTGACATTTATTGTCTTAGATTAGCAATTACTCCATCTCAACTACTGACATTTATTGTCTTAGATTAGCAATTACTCCATCTCAACTACTGACATTTATTGTCATTTGCAGAACAAACAAATATTTAGTTCTAATAGTTTCATCCATTTATTTATCAGACATTGTGTCTCAGATTAACTTTAGTCTGGCGATACTTAAATTTATTTGATTAGATCTACATAATTAACAAAATATCAAATGGTTAACCGCTAATGGCAGGATGTGCTTGTACAGATTGGTGCGCAAGTTAAGACTCATTTAGATATCAATTATGTATTTAATCTCTGTGATCATTTTTTATCAATTTTGCATTTTATTCAAGATTTGTTTTTCGGACAAACTTCTAGCATTTAGTTTTTTTGAGAAGAAGAGTATGTTGCATTGGATGCCTCTTTTGCAGTGCGACTCTTAAATACGAATACTGTGAGAATAAAAATCCATGTATGTAATAAAAACATGGTAAAACTAAATATATGAAACAAGGAATTATTTCAAACTTGTTTTAAAATGCAATAAAGTTTTACCTTTCTTAATAAGTTATTTTAAGTGTTAACCTTCAGCTGTTTCCGACAAACGGCAGTAAGCATTATTTGGTTTATTTCTTATATGGCATTACACTGACGTCATCAGTGTATGTAGAACAGGGTCAAACTTGTGCAAGGGTTTACATTTCTTTTAAGCTATATCGGTTTCAAAATCATTGTCTGCAATAAAGACAATTTAAGCTTGACAGAAATTTTGTTCTGCAAATGTTGAAGTCAGCGGCATAATTTGAACACTTTTGTTTGAGGATCTCTAGTTAAAATAAGTCATAGTCCTTGTGATTTCAGACAAGAACATTTTTCAAAGTCTTTCCTATTTACCTTAGGTTAAATCAGATGACTTCATTTATGGCCTCGCTCTTTTATTTTACATGTGCTTATAAAGGGAAGACTTGTATAAAGCCTTACAGCTTAGATTTTTTTTGCATTTAGTGGACCTCTACCAGTTTTATTCAGTTCATGTCTCTTTGGTTAAAGTTGGCCGTGCTACAGGAGTTCTTTTTGTGTAAAAGAATAATCTTTGAAAATCGCTTGTCCGAAACTGAAAGCTTTTGGCCTTATATATTTAATATGTAGCACTGTATAGTTGACCTCAGCTTATTAATTTATGCACAAAAACTACCCTTCTTGAGGGTCGTTTGTTTTACATTGAGTTATGAAGGAAAATCTTTGAACTTCTTGTCCGAGACTGCATACCCTAAAGCTTAGATATTTTGTATTTACCACTGTCTAGCAAGTAGGTATCACAATTGTTCAAATTCTGATTATGAGGTCAAAACTGACCCGCCTAGTACCATAACTTTTTTTTATAAAATATTAGATCGTTGAATATCTTCAATTAAAAAATGTTATAGACCTTTGGTGAAGAGCCACTTAAACCGTCTAAACATGATAACAAAGTATGATTACGGGTTCCTTTGGTAAAACAATGTACATGCAGCATCAGCCACACATAAATTCCAGAATAAAATGAAAATTACATTAATGTTATTAATGTGTGTTATCATGAAAAATAGATAAGACTGGTAGCGCTATGGTATTGCTTCACGTATAGCTTATTGATAAAGAATATCAATTGATAAATTATAGAAAACAAATATCAAAATTGAATATTGCAACACATTGCACGCTATACTATAGATAAGCTTTGCTACCTGCTTTCACTATATCAGTACTCTGTTACAGATACCTTCCAGATTGTATAAATACAACCTTAGATGATACCATGATCCAGTGGTACGCTGTACGTTCAGAACCTAACTTAAATCAGTGAGATAGTGAGTAAGTGAAATAGTGAATTATTGAGATAGTAAATTAGTGAGATAGTGAATTAGTGAGATAGTGAGTTAGAATCTTTCCAAGAGATACATAGATATGACAAGACTAATCTTTCTCATGATATATATTTCAATTAATACTGTTTTGGACATGTCACACTGAGTATAAATATCACCTCTGCAAAGAGAACGATGGTAATTTATTTGAATGGTGTGTTTGGTAGATCTATTCTTTTGTAATACGTTTTAAACTTAAAAGAAGACACACCGACTAAGTAAAACTGGATGTATTATTTAAGGCGAAAACTCTTGTAAATATATTATTATGGTGATACACCAACAGTTAACAATCCCAAAATAGAAAGGACTGAATTAAGGGCTCTCTTAAGCAATGTTACTTGAATTTTCACAGGATAGCTTACAATATTAAAATATTATATCGCTCCTGCCTTATGATTAAACATTGAAAAGAAAAGAGAGGCTCTAAAAACGCTACAAATCAACAAAATGTATGATTTTAAAACTAAACACCATAGTATATTGTTGTATGTTGCTGCAATATTTCTTTATTTTTCTGATGTACAGCTGCAGAAATCAGTTATGAGAAAATTAGCTCAGTTAGCCGTTAACGAATGTAATATATGTTGTGTACACGGGTCTGTATTACAAAATAATGTGTGCTTGCAAAATTTTTGCTGACAAAGAGAATTCAGCACTTTCGGTTAAATAAAACTACAATGAACGCTTCTAAGTATTTAGCTGTTGACTGTGGTAGTAAATAATAATCATTATCATATTGTCGTTTCTGTACAACAACTACCATAATTACTTTGGCGGCACGTATATAGTTTATTGGAAACATTTTGACATTTCGACATCGAAAGTGACTAGGGCTGATGAGCCTATCTAGCAACGATTTCTGGCAGCATGAACTTCATTTTGAATTCTTGAAATTAGTTGGGGTTGATGAGCGTGCTTATAGAAACAGCTGTTGATGGATCTAAAATGAAAATGGAGTTAACTTTATGCATCACTGATAAAACTCTGTGTCTATCTGGTCTCAGAGAAGACAGAATAAGCTAAAAGAATGACGTCATATTTATGACAAGGAGTAATATTATTAATGTGTGTTATCATGACAATTATTGTAGATGTAGAAAAAACATATAGTTTAGACGTCTACATTTTTTAAGTCAAAACTGCAGAGCCTCTGAGTATAAGTGCTCTTTATCATCCGAAGTGCAAAGAAATAAATGATTTGGCATACGTCAACCTGAAAGTGTCCTGCAATTTGTAGCCGGAATTTATTATAATTGTATACGAAATAAACGAAACAATGTCACTTTATTTGGGTATTGGTTCTCTGTAAAACGCAGGTATAATCTTTTACAAATGTATAAGCAGCAGCTGTCAAATAAACTGACTGTGAATAAATGAGATTCGTCAGGTCATAATAAGTACCTATTAACTGCACAAATACACGGCCGCTTTAAGCTAAGTGACTGAATGACGAATGGCAGGTATTAAACTGAGCGAGTCTATGTAGAATTCATGTCTTTTAAATATATCTCACGAATGATTATAATATATAGATATTATCTACTTTGTTGATTTAAATTTTTTTTGCAAATATCTGTTTAGTTTTCAAAAGCGTTATCTCTTATAATATAATTGATATTTTCCTTAAAAAGAAAATGTCAAAAGATAGGAAAAAATTAATCTAGTACAAGAAAACTATTCACCGACTACTTTGAGAAGGGGGAAAATGTGACAATTTGGTAAAATGCAAATTGAAATTAAACATAAAAAATAATCAACCAGAAGCACTGATTGTTACAAAATATAACAATTAAGAACGAGTATGTTTGAGTCATTCTTGCTATTGTCATTGTTTTCATTGTGTCTTAATCGCTTTAATTCTTCTCAGGTTTTATTTGTTAATAAAACAGAACGGAGCAGAAGTTTTATTGACTTTTGAATTCATGTATAGCATATTCACAAAACATGTTGCATCATAATAATATATAAATAAGTAAAAAAAAATACCCCAGTCTAAATCACAAGTACATATGAAATGGTTTAAATTTACACAAATTATTCCAAATTTCACAACGTGATTGAAATTAATGTAACAAAAATGTTACTTTTCTGTAGTATTTATAACTGTTGATCAACGCTTGGTGGCCACTTTCAGATACTCAGTTATTCTGAACAGCTCGTTTTAAAGTTTGAAATGAAATTCATCTTCCAAAATCATTCAAATTACAGAACTGGCAAAAAGCATATTTGTTGGTGTTATGCCTTGTATTTCTTCTTGTTTAGATGCGTTAAGAACGCGACGCTATTCTTAAGAAGTTTCTTAGGTACCTAGTTAAAATACAATTCACAAAAAAATGAACATTTAGCATTATTGTACAATTCAATATCTGTTTCTTTTGCTTATTTTTTGGGTGTCATTTTTTAATAAAAAGATCGACTAGTACTTGCCTGAATAACAAAATAATATTATTTAATAAATATTGGTTATCCCAATTTTACAGTCACTTAAGGTAATCTCATATACCCTTTTTAGAATAGATATATTTTACGGCTTTCACATAACGTCATAAAAACAACGGATATCAGGCAAGTTCACATAACGTCATAAAAACAACGGATATCTGGCAATTTCACATAACGTCATAAAAACAACCGATATCTGGCAAGTTCAATATACAGACCAAAGGTACACGCAGTATTTCGGCCTTGTCCAGACTTTTAGCTGGAGCTTTTCAACATTTTTTGGATTTTATATCCCAAAACTATTTAAGAATAACCTGCTATCGTACCAACGAAAGCATCAAACAGTTGAAATAAAAGTTAAGGCTTCAACTTGATTTTTCGCACTTTACCAGTTAATTATTTAGAATCTGTATGGTCTTAACTGCCACTATTTCTTGATTTGAACAAAAACAATCTTTTATAGCTTAAATATTTTTTATCTAAATTTATCTAAATAAGTTTCTGTAACACCGTGAAATGTTCTTTGTTTTCCTTTAAAATTAACAAGTACAAATGACAACCACTTGTTGTTAAAATGTGTAATGAAGTAATTACGACAAACACTTCATTTGTAGTCGACTTCCCCTTCATAAAACTTAACTTGGTGTCGGAAATGGCATTATTTTCATCAAAAAAGACACAAGGCTTTCGTTTAAAAATGATATAAATAGATAAGAGACATCTTGAAAGATTATTCAGTAATAGTTTTTAATATTCATCCCGTCTCCCTTTTTATTTTTTGCAATAGAATTATATACTTCCAGTCAAACTACCAGGGAATATTTGCTTGATATGTGATACAGCCGACGTTGCACGTGTCAACAAAATAATACTTAAACATGGGTGCATAAAATCGTTGAAGTATTCATGTAACATATTTTAAACATCGAACGTGTCAACAAAAGAAACAATATTTGATATTATAGTTACTTTGCACATTTGTTTGTCAGATCTACTGATATTTTGACCAGCAAATGTTTTATCCATGTTTGTAAACCCTAACGTGGACTCAATAAATAGGCAGCGTACATTGATACAGGCACTATTGACATTATTTAAATCAAAAACGAAAAAAGTTAGAATTGACCGTCTCAATCATATATCTACATTTCGAATTATTCAAAATGAATTTCCAAAACAAAAACGAGCTCAACTAGATAACTTAAATTGAGAACTAAACAGTTGTTTAAGTTTGTAAGAATGTATATTACCATACATACCTGTTCAAATATTTCAAGAATCATGAAAACTGTTACTCTCGCTAAAGGAAAATAAGACAAAAAAGCTGCAAAATTACTTTAGTAAAAACAATAATGATAGAACTAACATACATTAAAGTATATACATAGATGTTTAAGAAATTAGAAGAAGGATTTGTTTAAGAAGCAAACTAAAAGGTTGTTGTACATAAACTTGTCTCAATTTCTATCAAATTCTTTAAAAAGTAAGAACATCTAATCATTGTGTATTGTCCATTCATTGATCCAAATTAAAACAAACAATTTACTTTGATAATACAGATTCATTTGTTTGCTTAAACCCATCAAAAACTCGTACATTTTTTGTAAAAAAAAATTATATATCCATATTGAGAGGAGTGTAAGTCACCAATGTGCAGTAAAGCCGTACAATTCATTCTTTATCAGCAAGTCGGCATTACAAGTGCAAGGATGCGTACATAAGATCCAGAAATTTACTGCGCTTCTGTCACAACTGTTATGACTATCATAACTGTATTAAAGTTGTGAAATTAATACCGTTCAATAAACTGTACAATAAAATGCACGTCTTTGGAGCCTTGGTGATGTTACTGGATTATTTTTTCTGCTTTAGTTATGAATAAAAATCTTGAGTGTCCATTATCTGTAACTGTCAAAATCATAAAAATTATATTCCGAATTATCAAAGTCAGTTTTACATACAGATCAATTGTCAAATCATTTGACATAGCCATTGATGTTTTTTCTCTACATAGCAAAAAACACAAGAAGAAAGATAAGTGATTAAGGAACATTTGAAACACAAACAGTATAGCAAATAATAGAAATAGACTTACCTGTGCGTGTTGCTATCGCGACGATAGCAACACACAACTTTGTATGGAATGATATTGAGGTAAAAATTACACAATGCCTGCTTACTGTTACAATTTACTCATTGACACTGCTATTGTGCTTATTGGTACAGTCATTATGCATGCTTGCACTTTCATCACGCTTGTTGACAATTGCACACTGCCCGCTTGTACTTTCATCACGCTTGTTGACAATTACACACTGCCTGCTTACTGTTACAATTTACTCATTGACACTGCTATTGTGCTTATTGGTACAGTCATTATGCATGCTTGCACTTTCATCACGTTTGTTGACAATGATACCATGCTTGCTGGAAGTTACAACTTGTTTGGTGTTTAGTCCCTGATGCCTTTTTCATATTTTCATTTGAGTGAATGACTGTGCAATCTAGCGTTATGGTTTATTCCTTCATGCTGTGGTTGTCTTGGTTAATTTGTAATGCATCCATGAACAAAATACACGAAGTGATCAACCAGTATGGAAAATGTTATCAGGCACTAGGCAAAATAGAACTAAGCATAATGTCATTTCAAAATTATAAGTCATATTTTGATAACAGGGGGCGCTATGTTCTAGTCGTCTTTTTCCGTAATTTGAATAATTATTTGCCGGAAAGATTATCGTGGATATCCGAATATGTATAGAGAGATCTAGCAATAGTTACATTTGTCGTAATTTTATTTAGAAAAAGATTACAAATAGACTGTCGGTCACTTCTTTTACCCGTAGCATTGACTATATATTCTGTATGCATGCCATAACGTCCAAATATAGGCCATAACAATTAACATTGACTCATTGTTCAAAATGTTGACTGCAAGTTATATGCCAACTGGAATTAGTCACAGGACTGTGACCAGTAATGATGATGGTACATCTGATTTAAGTAATTTGATTTGATTTAGGGGTCAGATTAAATTTTAGCTCGACTTCTACATCTCATTTGTTTAAATTAAATTGTTTTTCTTAGAAATGGAGGACTTGCGGTTTGAAATTCCTGAAATTCCACAAATTAAACTGGCTGTTAAGGACAGAATTCTACAAATTGCCAATAATGTGTCAAACTGTTGTATTGAACATGTAGAATATGAACTTGAGTCAGTGATGGGAAACGGTTTAGGCAATAGCTAATTAAAGTCCGGCATATTTCGCGAAAACTACGAACGTGCGCCCCCTGGTATCAAAATGTGATGTGCAAATTTGCAATTAACATTATGCTTACTTTCAACTTGCTTAGTGGCTGATTGCATCTTTCATTTTGTGTGGTCACATCGTGTGTTTTGTTCTAGGAGGATTATAACTGTGCAATGTTGAAATATCAAAGCTTATATACAGTCCCGGCATGTTGAAATATTTCATTACGCTACATTGCACTGTCATTCAGCCATATAGACATCAGGGACTAAACACCAAACAAGTTGTAACTTCCAGCAAGCATGGTATCATTGTCAACAAGCGTGATGAAAGTGCAAGCATGCATAATGACTGTACCAATAAGCACAATAGCAGTGTCAATGAGTAAATTGTATCAGTAAGCAGGCAGTGTGTAATTGTCAACAAGCGTGATGAAAGTGCAAGCAGGCATTGTGTAATTTTTACCTCAATATCATTCCATAACTTTGAAGTGGAAATTCTGCTTGTCCTATGTATTCATTTACATATTTAACATAGAAAACCATTATCATCCCATTAGAGACTTTAGTTAATATGTGTCGAATTAACTTATAAATCATTATTTGATATTTGTATTACAATATTGTCTGTCCTTGGAAATACATCAGAAATGTTTTGCAAGCATCTGTTAGGTTTGATTTGAATGAAAACAGTTCTTGGGTCGTTTTTCGTGACATTTGTATCTCACATTAAAAGTTTTCACAAAACCATGCAAGGTATACGTTTGAAGTGTTTAGATAATGAGAGCAAGAGGTCTGTTTCAGGAGGAACGAGTAAAGGAAATCTAGACTTTATTGATTGAGCAGAGAATTTACTGCTAGAATTTAAAGTATTCTAGGAAACAGCCATTGTCTTTTTTTGTAAAGTATTATTACTTGGGATATACTATACATGCACAGCAATTTGTAAAATAACAGATAAGCAGTGTAGGTGGCTAAGTCATTATTCAAAACGCTAGTTTTTATGACAGAATTATAACACAATATATGTAACTCTTACATAAACAGTAACCGGGAAATATTCGCACCGCCCTTTGCATGCAGTGAGCACTGCTGTTAAAACTTAATAAGTTATCAGTCCTGCATGTGTTTAAACTTCTTGTAGCTTCATTATTAAATGACCTCGTTACTTACGACTACCTTTTGTAAATCTAGCGAATATGAAAATCAGATTTCGGGATTTCATGGATTTTTCAGGTCGTTGCCGTTACTGGAAGACCGAGGAAAATAACCTAGTTCAATCAAGTTTTCCTTCATTTATCCTTTCAAGAAACTTCCTATTTCAGCTTTAGCCCAGGTAATAGTCCATCTGTCATATTAGCCACGATTTTGATCACTTTTTTCTCGTGTGCATATCTATAAATTGCATTGAAGGTGGTTGAACTTTTGTAATATGAAATCATTTTTTCTAAGGACGTCCGTCAGTGATGACATGTCTTTTTTCTTGCTCAACTTATGTTAAGGTGTGCAAATACAATATATTCGTATTTATCATACAACAATTTGTCCAGTTAAGACACTCACTATACCTCTGTACTTTCAACCTATTAACTGTTACGTCTTTTTCTGTCACAGCATATCTTGTTTTATTCGAAAACTTCTAAGCAAGCTTTTTAAACATTATTTTGGTTCAATATCCAGAAAAGCAGCTGTGTTTCATAATATCTAAACTCGCTTTAAATATAGGAACGACAAAAGCGTCGGTTATGTTTTGGCTCCAACTATGTTTCTTATTGCATCATTATATGTTTATATGGTTACATCATACTGAATTGTATCTCTGAAATGTATCTATGAAATGTGCAAATGAAATGTATCTTTGTAAATGTATCTATGAAATGTATCTATGAAAATGTATTTATGAAGTGTATGAAATGTATCTATGAAATGTACATATGAAATATTTCTATGTTATGTATCTATGAAATATATCTATGAAATGTATCTAGGAAAATGTATCTATGAAATGTATCCATGAAATGTATCTATGAAAGGAGATACAAAACTTTCTGATGTTATGTGTTTTAGTTAAGGATATGTTATGACAATAATTATGATAATCAAGTTCATGATGGTGATAATTATGGTGACTGTTTAATTGTTTCTGCTCTTGTTATCTGTTCATCATTTATGATGACGATCTTCTTCATTACATACAATCACTAGACGCCACTTGCAAAATCAACAGTCAAACAGTCTTAATTATCAGAATATCACTGCAAATGTTCTGTCTACATGACGCAACTGCAAAATCAGATAAGAGGAAAATGGACTTTATTATCACAATATTATGTACCATAGCTATCTTCCACCTGCAAAATAAAATCAGATGAATATGGACTAAATTATTAAACTATAACAGCGACAAAGCTATTAACTAGACTCCACATGCAAAATCAGATTAGAGGAAAATAGACTTAATAATCGTGTAATGAAAACACCATGTATATCTAACATACACGCAAAATTATATTTATATATAAATATTTAGATGCCAACGTGTTGCATTATACCCCCAGTAACTATTAGCTATTAAAGCGTCGTGATATCACTTAAGCTACCAACACCATCCTACAATGAACTTTTACTTAATATTTTGTTGTTTGGCTGTCGTAATGAAGACAACATCAGCAGCGGGTAAACATTTTATTGTACTTCATCTATTCTTTTTAATGCTTAAAATGCGTTTACGTTTAAAATATGTTACATCGTTAAGATAAACCACTAACATCATATTTTCATAATCAGATACTTAATATTGGGTGGTATCTAAAATTGTCAGATTAGATCGTTTCCCATTTATGAACAATATCATGAAGACATCCTCCGCACTTAAATGTTTTGCTTAAATACATTTCTATAAGTTATATAATAGAAATCGGATGGGTTGCTAAGCTCATCAAGCAATTTGTGCACGATCACAAGGAACATCGATCTCCTTTTGTGCTCTTGAAATTAGCGTATCATATTAAGTATTATTTAACATAATAGTGCATTGACAAGGAAAAGATCGTGGTTAAGGTACAATGATTCTTGTATTTATTCTGTGTCACACAGAATGCGGCTCTGTGGTGTCAATAGCTGAAAAGAATGCATGTGTAGATGGCATGGGTGACTGCCTCAGAAGGATTTATGGACGTGGTGCTGGTCGCATTCCAGATAAGAAACCATGTGGACCAGGTGAGCGTGATGATGGAGTCAGCTGTTGGTTGGATTCTTATGGACGCGGTGCCGGTCGCAAGCCTGAAAAAACACCATGTCCGTCCGGTCTGAGAGATGATGGAACAAGCTGCTGGAGTGACGCCCATATTTACGGAAAAGGATGTTGTTGCACGATTTGGGGTTGTTGTGAAGGGTGTAAATCAGGCTACCATGACGATGGTTGCACATGGAAAAACGGATGTTGGAATTAAATTGACATTATTTGATAGACAAACCTGCAAAACCAATGAGGACAAAAATGGAGCACTTTGTTATCCGAAATGTAGAGAAGGGTACAATGCTGTTGGATGCTGCTTATGCCAGCCTAACGGAGGCGCACGAATTGTGAAAACTCTTGGTCAAAGACAATATTGTCGAAGCGATGAAGATTTACATGTGGAACTTTGCTATTCGAAATGTAAAGAAGGTTTCAAACCTTGGAGCTGCTGTCTTTGTAGACCATTTAGATACTTATGTCCTGAAGGGACCGGTGTCGTCAATGGGACATGCGTAAAGGTGTGTACTGGTTAGAATTGGACAGCTTTCTCAATAAATTATCTGGAAAGATATATGCATTGTTGATTTTATTCGATATATTTAATTCTTAAAATGGACAGTTGTATGCAAATAATTATAAACGACATAATGATTGATAATCAATACAGTTTGATTCCAGTCCTCTGTGAAGCATGGATATAAAACAAGCTTTCGCAAATTTGTGAGGAACAGCTATCTAAACTACTGCCAGCTTCTTGCCATAAAATGAAAATTTAGTTGTTTTCTAACTTCTAAAACTACCCTTTTCCTACATAAATAAACAAATGCTTCAAAATAAACATTGAAACAGGTGAACTTAACAGAATTTAAATTCATCTCAATTAATTAGTTTGAAAGATGATACTTATTTTGTTGTGAGGTAGCTCATTATCATTAACTTGTGCTAACTTTATCACGTTTCCTAAGAATTTTTTGTGTCTTTTGATATAATTTAAAAAAAGAAAATGTCAAAATTGAAACAATATTCCTTCTGCAACCGTATATGTTTATATTTTAGACTTAAATTTTTATTCATTTCAAATCGTAACCACTTTGCATCACAATTGCAGCTTATTTCGTAAAAAGGTTTGAAAATGAGTGTTATATTATATATATGATATAAATTAATTGTATAATGTACAAAATGCAAACATGTGGAGTCTCGCATACACTGTAACTGAAAACTCAAAATCTCTTCAAGAGTACAGATAGTAAAAAATATGATAATGGATTTGCGGGTATTTTTCCTGTGCAAAAAGATGCAGATGCAGTATTCACGTAAGCTTCTTCATTGCCAAATTTTCAGTGTCAATGCAATGTAGTTGCAAAAATCATTTTTTTTATTGTTAAACCAAAGTACTTCTCTTGAGGCTATGAAACGTACCTTGATAAACATTTTCTGTTGTATTTGGGCAAAGTCGCTTCGTTTTTTATGTCGTTTTATATTGCCTTTCAATTCATGCATAATTATCTCTTTTTTCAATCTTTGTATGTCCCTCCGATGTTTTTGTAAATGCGTGACATGTTTTAAAACTTCAAACATTTCAATTGTCTACGAAAAAATTTAAAATTGTTCTAATAAAGTTGTACCTCTTAACAAAACCAATCACTTTGCGGGTGAAACTACAATATGATTTGTCTTTTGTAACTATTTTCTAGACCGATTTCTGATGTTGTTTAACCCATTTATGCCCAATGAATAATGCCACCTTGTTAGTTGGACGAGTCCATTTTCAGCTTTTATATATATATGTTTTTTAATTTTATTCTATAAATGGAAGAAAGTGCTTCATGTAAACGCTTTATCAAAAGATGCATATTGCAATGCAATGCAAGTTTGCCTATCTCTAATTTTGTGGACGCTCGGCATTATTGGTTTTTATCAGTGGTTGGTATGCTTATCTACCGAAAACCTTTTATGTTATAAATCTATCAAAGTGCTTTTGAATATTTTATCAGAAAAAAATATGTGAACGTTTCATAAAGCTTGAATGTTTTCATCTAAACAGTAAATATAAGTTCGAAACGTTGGACATTTACACTGCGAAACTCAAGCCATTGTTTTCGTTATTTCCATTTTTTCCTTCTGACTGAATTCAGAACACAGTGTTCAATGGTTAAACATTGCTTACTATTCTTGCAAAAACACAAGCAGGTCTTATAGAATAAACTGTAAAGCAGGGCAAAACAAAATGTAGCGAACAAAATGTAAAAGCTCCTTGCCAAGAAAATAAATATACTTTAAAAAAAAACGTTCCATTATCTTACCTCTAAGACTATCTAATTTAAGAAGAGGTTTAATTCTATCTAATCCAGTTTCAAATACCAATATTTGCATTTATACCCTATGAAAATGAAAGATTTTCACATTTAACACCAACTTAAGGAGAAAAGACAACAAACAATACATAAAAACGTGAAACATGTTCCTAACTAATGGGAAACCATCTAGATTAAAACATCGAAAATGGATGTCGTTTAAACGTCATGCCGGCAAAACAAATTTCGAAATCTTAGATAACAAAACAAATGCCTTCAAAATGTATGTACTTCTGTACTTATATACTTCTGAATTTTAAAAGTTAGTTACAAGTTCAAACAATGTGCCGACAGAACACAAATTATGCATTACGGAATTATTTCAATGGTATGCATCATAATCATTATTTCTAACAGTTTCATACTTTGCAACGTTATGACTGCATATTAAAATCAATAATCTAAAAAGTTGAAAAAAGGGGAAAAAATGGCATATCCAATTCTAAAATCTAGATTACTTATTCTAATTTCTAAAAGCTACAAATACTCAAATGCTATGCCGATAAAACCTGTTACCTGTACAAAAGATGCAACATACATTTAATTGGTAAAGCAAAGTGTCTGCAAAGCAAAAGCTTAACTTCCCCCGTAAAACTTACATTCAGTTATGTCCTTAGCAAGTTCTCCGAGTCAAAAAGTATTCTATTATAATATTAGCAAGTTCTTCGAGTAAACGTTAGCAAGTACTTCGAGTAAACGTTAGCAAGTACTCCGAGTAAACATTAGCAAGTACTTCGAGTAAACGTTAGCAAGTACTCCGAGTAAATATAAGCTGCAAGTACTCCAAGTAAACATTAGCAAGTACTCCGAGTAAAAAAAACATTTAGATGTTCTGAAACGTAAAAGTTACTAATTTTAAAATACTCAAACTGTATGTCGGTTTAACAAAATCAAAAATGTCTCAAGTTAACAAAAATATTCTGATGATATATCGATAAAACAAAATCTGATATCCAGATATAACAAATTATCTTCAAATAAAACAATAACAGTATAATATAAAAAATAATTTCGCTACAGAATTATTCAGGTGATATTATTTCATAACTGTTTGTTAAGGCTGTTATGCCAGCATAACAAATTCTAAAACACTGAAAATAAAGATTCAGTTCTGAAATTTAAAAGTACAAATTATGAACTATAAAAATATACAAGTATTTACGAACGTTATTCCGGTATAACATAATGTAGAATATCAGAAATAAAAATCTGAAATCAAGATATTACAGAATCTTTCAAATGCTAGGCGATGTAACATTTTTGTACAATAAATCTAAACATCTTAATGCCCTTATATTGAGGTGTTGCACTGGCGTTCTTACTTTCCATTCATCAAAAATACTCACGACAGCATTACCTGCATTATTGTAAGACGAACTATCAGTTGTACGCATTAAGCCTTAAATGTTGCCAATGTTCCACTTTTTTCTGAAAGATAAAGGAAGCCTGCTTCTAAATTAATAAATTTGATTTTGGAAACAATCACCCTGAACGATAAAAAGATTTATATACTGCATCAAATTTTGTGGAAATAAGACAGAATGCAGACGGGTTTCGATTTCATCGTCGTAGTCTCTAAATTAAATGGTAGAAACATTAGTTTCTAATATCTGATTTTCTGTATATTTATATTTATCAATTATATTTCAGCCTAACAAGAATATGGGATATTTACACAGTAAAATAATCTCTGTATGATTCTATTTCTGTATGTCAATTTAAACGATAAAAGGTATCGATCTGTCACAGAAATTAACAAACTCCCATGCTAATAAATTAAATCACTTTTTAATATCGGTAAAAGCTTTTATCGCTATATTCCCAAGAAACATTTTACGCTATGCATTGTTTAGATGGTGAAAAAGGCCTCTATTGAATACCTGCTGCGAGATACCGTACCGTAACTTATGCATTACCATGAATTATAAGAAAATATGAAATTGTTGTTATTAACACAGGAATAGGGCGTCACCCTGGTTGCACCTTGCTTATATGTTATGAGATGGACTTAACGTAGTTAAGTCATTATTTCATTGATAAGATACAACGATTCAATTACGAAGCGATAAAGCTAACATATCAAAATGCTGCAAGTGGTAAAATTTCGAAGCTTACATTCTCCAAGTAATTATGTAATACTATAAATAATGCGCCTCCCATGCATTAATTATTTTGATAAAAATGTTATCGAGTGACTGAATTTTAGCAAATCAAATTAACTGTGATACTCATAGAAAAGCCTTGAAACTGTATCTTAAATGTCAGAAGGACAATCTCTAGCTCTGTTGATATCTAGACTAGGAGGGACGAGTTCTTTTCAGTCCCTTAAATAGTGACATCAAGACAGAACATAGTCAATATTCTCTCAGTATGCTGATAAACTTATGTATTTTATTAGGTAGTTCACTATCTCTTGACTTTCTTCAGGGGTTTATTTCAATATTTCATTTGAATCTGGATGCTTTAGATGAACTTTGAATATCATTAAAAAAAGGTAGATTTCTTACACAAACATATGTGTTTCGATTTCAAAACGAACTATTACATTCAAAAGTGATACCGTTTATAATGTTATAATAATTAAACGTTTCAAGTACTGATTTATATTTCACGTGCAGTTTGTGTGACATCTTTCCAAATTTACAAACTTATAGATAAATACTACAGTTATCCAACAAAGATATTGATGAAGACACAGTTTTCTCCTCTTCCGCTTCCCACCGCAATGTTCTGTAATATGAAGCCAATAAAAATGGAAGCGCTTAACATTTATAACCATTTATTTAATATATAAGACAACAACATTTTTACAGATATAATTCCAGACTATCTAGGAGACGACAAAAAGCAACAGCTTTAGTTTTGTTGTTGTTATTAGTTATTAGTTAGGTAGGTAGGTAGTTAGTTAATCGGATTGCTTGACTATTATTGGTTTGTTAAGTAGCAGTTTGTTACTAACGTTATTATTAACTCACCGTAGTATATATTCAAGGTGACATTTAGTGACCGTCATGTGTCCGGCGCATTTCTTTCATTTTTATCTTATCATGTCCTTCTAAACCACTGCCCTAAAGTTAACTCGGCAGGGGCGTTTCTTGCGTATAGACCTACAACAGATGTTCAAAATCTTGAATCCCTCTAAAACCTTTAATTGCTATGAAAACAGAAAGGAAAATCTTTGAAAATATTCATGTCTGAAACCATTAGGCCCAGAGCTTAGATATATCGCATACTGGTTAACCGAGTCCTTTATTCAAATAATGTTCCTTGGGTCATCAATTGGTGATTTGATTTTTACTTGGCGTGTACAGGAAAGACTTTATAAAATCCTCTTCTCTGAAAACACAAGGCCTAGAACTTATTATTATGCAGAGGTCCTCAACCAAAAGTGCTTAAATTATGCCGCTGAGATTATTTGTGGCCCTGCTGCGGAGGTCGCTTTATTTTACATACGCTTATAAAGGGAATACTTGTATAAAGTCTTACAGCTTTGATATTTTGATGCATTGTCCAGTAGATCTCTTCCAATTTTGTTCCAATCATGTCTCTTGGGTTAAAATTGGCCCCGTTACAGGAGCTCTTTTTGTGTAAAACATTATCTTTGAAAATCCTCTTGTCAGAAACTAAAAAGCTCTTGACCCTATATATTAAATATGAAACATTGTATTGTTGACCTCAGATTATTAATTTATGGTCAAAACTTATGTCTGAAACTGTGTGCCCCAGAGCTTAGACATTTTACATGTACCACTGTCTAGCAAAATAGGTATCACGATTGTTCAAATTACGATCCTGGGGTTAAAACTAATCCGCCTCTGGTGTCCTATTTGTATAAAATATAAATTCTTTGCATATCTTCAATCAAAAAATGTTATTGGCCTTTGGTATAGAATCGTCTGAAACAGGATAACAAAATACGACCTTCTTTGGTAAAACAATGTGTATGTGTATCAGCCACACAAATTCCAGAATGAAATGAAAATTACAGACACTGCTGACAAATAAATAAAACTGATAGCACTTAAACTCAGCAATGCTACCTCACTATATCAATATTCTGTTACAGATACCTCCCAGTCTTAGACCGATTCCATGGTCCAGTGGTACGCTGTACGTTCAGACTACAGTCAGCGAGAGAGTGATATAGAATCCCACGAGAGACATAAATTACATTTGACAGGACTTGAGTTTTGGTATTATATAATATTACTGTTTTGGACAGATTGGGTATATATGTCACTTCTCCAATGAGGGTCGGGATGTTTCATTTGATTGATATGTTTATTAGATCTGTTAGTTTGTAAGACATTTTAAAATTATTAGAAGAAAACTTGACTAAATAAAACTGGAAATATTATTTAGGGAGAAAAATCTTGAAAATATATCATTATGGTAATACACCAACAGTTTGCAATCCCAAAGTAGAAAGGACTGAATCAAGGGCTCTCATAAGCAATGAGACTTAAATATTTCACAGGATGGCTTAAATTTTGATTTCGCATCTGAAGAGACGTTCTCAAAACGCTACAAATCATCAGACATGTATGATTTCAAAACTAAAACGCATGAGTTTATTGCTATATGTTGCTGAAATATTTCTTTATTTTTCTGATCTACAGCTTCAGAAATCAGTAGTGAGAATATTATCTCAGTTGTCAGTTAGCGTATATATTATATGTTTTACACGCTTCTGTATTAAAAAAATAATGTGTCCTTGTAAAATGTTCGCAGACAAAGAGAATTCAGCACTTGCGATTTATAACATCTACAATAAACGTTTCTAAGTATTTTGGTGTTGACTGTAGTAGTAAATATCTATCATAATGATATTGTCGTTTCTGTACATCTACCATAAATCCACTTGTTGCACGTATGTAGTTTGCTGAAAACATTTTGACATTTCGACATCGAAAGTGACTAGAGCTGATGAGTCTATCTAGCAACGATTCCTGGCAGCATGAACTAAATTTTGAATTCTTGAAATAAGTTGGTGTAGATGAGAGCGATTATAGTAACAGGTGTTGACGGATCTTAAAGAGAAGGAGTTTATGCATAACTGATAAAGCTCCGTGTCTATCTGGTCTCAGAGATGACAGAATAAGCTAAAAATGACGTCCATATGAATGGCAAGGAGTGCTGTTACTCCTGCGTGTTATCATGACAATTACTGTAGATGTAGAAAAAATCATACAGTTTAGAATTTCACAAGTACAAAACTTGCATTTGTAGTCGTAAAACCAAACAAAAGGCTTCCGTTTAAAACGGAAACGTATTTCAAACTACGTAACTGTGTAACTTTAGAGATCATAAGATGTGTTAAAACAGCTTACTTGTACTTTTAATGGGTCAAAATGCTTTAAAAAATGTTTATACAAGGTCATGTCTTTCAGACATTTAATCTATAAACACAATGGTTAAGAAAAACGTTTGATTACAAAACAATAAGCTTAAACATGAATATAAATGTTCAGAGAATTAGAAGGATCTACTGAAGAAGCAAACTAATATGGTTGTAGTACATAAACCTGTCTCAATAAATATCAAAGTCTTTAACAAGTGAAAACATCTAATGATTGTATTTTGTCCATTTATTGATCCAAATTAGAACAAATTAAAACAACAAACAATTTATTTTGATAATACAGATCTAATTCTTTGCTCAAACCCGTCAAAACCTTTTGCACACACACACACACACACACACACACACACACACACACACACACATACATATATACATATATATATGGGTGATTGTATATCACCAATGTGCAGTAACTTGTCCCCTTTACATCAGTTCTTTGAAACCTTAGGATTTATCTTTTATCAGCAAATCGGCAACACAATTCCATAAATGCGTATGTTAAGATCCCGAGATTTGCTCAGCTTCTCTCACAACTGTTATAACTGTCACAACTGCACCAAATTTGTTAAAATAAAACTGTTCAAAAATCTGTACATTTTTTTTTTGCTTTAGATACGAATTAACCTCTTGAGCGTCCATTATCTATAACTTTCAAAATCATAAGTCGAGAATTATATTGTCAGTTTACTGATACTTGATACAGCCATTTAAAGTAATAAATAAGAAAAAAAACAAGAAGAAAAATAATTGACTTGAGAAACAGATGAAACACCAAAAGTATATCAAATAAATTAAATAGACTTACCTGATCCTGTTGCTATCGCCACGATATCATCAAACAACTTAGAAGTGGAAATACAGCTTGCCCTACGTATTCATTTACATATTTTGCATCTGTTTAGGAAAACCATTGCGATCATATCATTTTAGACTTTAGCAAATATGTGTCTCATTTATTTATGAATCATTATATGATACTTGTATTACAATATTGCCTGTCCTTGAAAATATATCAGAAATGTTTTGCAAGCATCTGTTAGGCTTGATTTCAAAGAAAAAATTCGTGGGTCGTTTTTCGTGACATTTGTATCACACATTAAAAAGTTTCACAAAACCATGCAAGGTATACGTTTGAAGTGTTTAGATAATGAGAGCAAGAGCTCTGTTTCAGGAGAAACGAGTAAAGGAAATCTAGACTTTATTGATTGAGCAGAGAATTTCCTGATAGAATCTAAATTATTGCAAGAAAAAAGATTATCTAAATTTCTAAATTATCATTACTTGAGACCTTAACATGCACAGCTATTTGTAAAATAACAGATAAGCAGTGTAGGTGGCTAAGTCGTTGTACTTAAAAGGCTAGTTTAAATGACTGTATTACAACCCTGTGATCAAATTGTATGCAATTCTGACATAAAAAGTAACCAGAAAATTTTGGCCCTGCCGTTTCATGCACTGAGCACTGCTATTAAAACTTATTACGATATCAGTCTTGCATGTGTTCAAGCTTTTGTAGCTTTTCAAGATTAAATGATCTCGTTACAAATGACTACCTTTTGTGAATCTAGTGAATTTGAAAATCAGATTTTGGGATTTCATGGATCTTTTTCAATGTTTTTCTTGGTCGTTTAACGTTGCGGGAAAAACCGAAACAAATATCTTGTTTAATCAAGTTCCCTTCATTGAACTTTCGTAAACTCAAAACCTTCCTATTCACAAACATTTTTCAGTTTCAGCCCAGGTAATAGTCCATCTGTCATATAAGCCTCAATTTTAATCACTTTTTTTCTCGTGTCATGTCTATAAATTGCAATGAAGGTGGTTGTACTTTTATGATATGAAATCATTTTATCTTCGTCTAAGGTATTTATCATACCAGATTTTTTTTCCATTTATGACACTCACTGTACCTTCGTACTTAATCGTTTTCGTCTTTTTCTACCACAACATATTTTGTCTTATTCAAAAATTTTTAAGCAAGATTTTTAAATATTATTTTGGTTAACTGTCCGAAAAAACAGATGTGGTTCATAATATTTAAACCAACAATAAATATGTTGGAAGATGCATCGGTTATTTTTTAGCTGAGCGTATGTTTTTAATTGCATTGATATATGTTTACATGGTAGATCAGTTTCAAATGTATCTATGAAATGTATCTTTGAACTGTGTCTATAAAATGTGTCTATGAAATGTGTCTATAAAATGTGTCTATGAAATGTATCTAAGAAATGTATCTATGAAATGTATCTATAAAATGTATCTATGAAATTTATCCATGAAATTTGTCTCTAAAATGTGTCTATAAAATGATGATTACGTTGGTGATACAAAACTTTCTGATGTAATGTGTTTTAATTAAGGATATGTTATGACAATAATTTTGATAATCGAGTTTATGATGGTGATAATTATGTTTAATTGTTTCTAGTATTGTTATGTGTTCATCATTTATGATGACGATCTTCATCATAACATACTGTAACAAGCCAATTGTAAAATCAAATCAGAGGAAAACAGTCTTAATTATCAGCATATCACTGCTATATTTCTATCTATATGAAGCACCTGCAAAATCAAAATAGGGAAAAAATGGACTTAATTATCGCAATATTACTGCAACATAGCTTTCTTTCACGTGCAAAATCAAATTAGATGAATATGGACTTAATTATTACAATATTACAGCGACAAATCTATTAACTAGACGCCACATGCAAAATCAAATTATATATATAGATGTTAACGTGTTGCATTATGCCCCCAGTAAACATTAGCTATTAAAGCGTTGTGATATCACTACTAACATCAACCTACAATGAACTCTTACTTTACATTTTGTTGTTTGGCTGTCGTAATAAAGACAACGTCAGGAGCAGGTAAACATTTTATTGTATTTTATCTATTCTTTTTACTTCTTAAAATGCCTTAACCTTTAAAATATGTTATATCGTTAAGATAAACCATTAACATCATATTTTCATAATCAGATACTAAATGTTAGGTGGTATCTGAATTTATCGTAATAGATCGTTCCCCATTTACGAGCATGTTCATGGAGACGTCCACCGCACTTTAATATTTTGCTTAATTTTATGTTGGGCAATAGAAATCAGATGGGTTGCTGAGTTCATCAAGCAATTTGTGCACATCACAGGGAACATTGATCTCCTTTGTGCCCCTTAAAATTTGCGTATCACATTGAGTATTATTTAGCATAGAAGTCCATTGACAAGGAAAAAATATGTTGTTTATATACAATGATTCTTGCATTTGTTCTGTTTCCAACAGAATGCGGCTCTGTGGTGGCAATAGCTGAAAAGAAAGAATGTGCAGAAGGCATGGGTGACTGTCTCAGAAAAATTTATGGACGTGGTGCTGGTCGCGTACCAGATAAGAAACCATGTGGACCAGGTGAGCGTGATGATGGAGTCAGCTGTTGGTTGGATTCTTATGGACGAGGTGCCGGTCGCATGCCTGAAAAAACATCGTGTCCATCCGGCCTGAGAGATGATGGAACAAGCTGCTGGAGCGACGCCCATATTTATGGCAAAGGATGTTGTTGCACGATTTGGGGTTGTTGTGGAGGGTGTAAGTCAGGCTACCATGACGATGGATGCACATGTAGAAAAACTGATGTCGGTATTAAATTGACATTATTTGAAAGACAAACCTGCAAAGCTAATGAGGACAAATTTGGAGCTCTTTGTTACCCGAAATGCAGAGAAGGGTACAATGCTGCTGGATGCTGCTTATGCCAGCCTTACGGAGGCGCACGAATTGTGAAAACTCTTGGTCAAAGACAATATTGTCGAAGCGATGAAGATTTACATGTGGGACTTTGTTATTCGAAATGTAAAGAAGGGTTCAATCCTTGGGGGTGCTGTCTTTGTAGACCATTTAGATACTTTTGTCCTGAAGGATCCGGTATCATCAATGGGACATGCGTAAAGATGTGTACAGGTTAGAATTGGACAGCTTTCTGAATAAATTGTGTGGAAAGATATATGCATTGCTGATTTTATTCGATATATTTAATTTTTAAATGGACAGTTGTGTGCAGGTAATTATAAACGACATAATGATTGATTATCAATATTCTTTGATTCCAGTCCTCTGTGAAACATGGGTATAAAACAAGCTTTCGCAAATTAAAAGAAACAGCTATTTAAAGTATTGTCGGCTTCTTGCAATAAACTGAAAATAAAGTTAATTTCTAATTTCTTAAACTACCTTTTACATACATAACTTAACACCTGATTCAAGTTAAACATTGTAACAAGTGTACTTAAAAGAATTTGAATTTATCTTATTTAATTAGTGTGAAAGGTGATTTTTATTTTGTTGTGGTGTAGCTCGGTATCATTAACTTGTGATAATTTCGTCACGTTTCCTAAGAAATTTGTGTCTTTTGATATAATTTTAAAGGAAAATGTCAAATGAAAATAATGTTCCTTGTGCAACTGTTAGCGTGTAGTTGGTTTTAGATTTAAATTCATATTCATTTCAAATCGTACCACGTGCATCACAGTTGTAGCTTATTTCGTCAAAGGTTTGAAAATGAGTTTAATATTTGATATAAAATACTTGTATAATGTACAAAATGCAAACCTGTGGAGTTGTGCATACACAGTAACATCGTCGGAAACCCACGTTCGATCCATTCCGTTTCACTCTATTTATCTACCGTGGGACAATTGGCCGGTAAAATTTCGTACTCATGAATAATTCATTACCTACTTTCATTGGTTTCCGTAAGATTTCCCTTGCGGAATCTCAGCCAATGAAATTACTTGTTACAATTTGCCTTTCGCGCTTATGTTTAAATCCTGGGAAATACGTCTATTTTAAGTAACTTGTCATTATGCCTACTCTCCACACTGAAGAGTGTCTATTTGTAATGCGGCATCTCATTCGACGAAGAGTTACATCCCTTTGCTAATAAATATTCATGAAAACGAATAATCAGCAGTCAATTATCCCACGGTACATAATGTAGTTGTGCGGAATATGTACCGGGGGTCACCGACGATGACACAGTAACTGAAAACTCAAAATCACTTCAAGAGTGCAGAAAGTAAAAAATATGATAATGGATTTGCGACATATGGGTTTTTTTCTGTGCAAATAGGTGGAGATTCAGTCCTCACGTTATCTTTTTATTGCAACATTGTCAACATTTCAATGCAAAGTAGTTGAAAAATCAAATATTTTTATTCATATTTTTAACCATAATAATTTTCTTGAGGTTAGAAAAAGCATCTTGATATACACTTTCTGTTGTATGTGGGCAAGGTGATAGGAAAGCTTTCTTTTATGTCATATTTTATTTATATTATTTTACCATTTCTGCCGCGGCTGACCTGTGTCTTCATTGTTTAATCAGTGGTATGTATGCTTATCTACTGAAAAACTTTTCTGTTATCCATCGAAAGTGCTTTTAAATATTACATCAGATAAAATTATGTGAAAGTTTCATAAAGCTTAAATGTTTGATATCAAGACAAGCAAATATAAGGTCGAAACGTTGGACTTTTACACTTATAAACTCAAGCCATTGTTTTCGTACTTTATTTATTTTTTTCTTCGGACTGAATTAAGAACTCAGTATTTTTATGATTAAAAATTGTTTAATATTCTTGAACAAAACTCAACCATGTGTTACTAAAAGAAAATGTAGCGAACAAAATATAAAAGCTTGCCAAAAATTAAATACTATTTGAGAAAATCATTCTATAATCTTACCTTTACTGTAACAATGTCTAATTTAAGACAAGGTTTAATTCTAATTAACCCCATTTTAAATACCGATATTTGCCTTTATACCTTTTAAAAATGAAAAAATTTCACATTTCACATTTCACATAAACATAAGAAGAAAAGACAAAAAACAATACAAAAACAATGAAACCATGTCTTACTAATGGAAATTCCCTGTATGTAACTCTTTACAGATTTTGTATTCATAAATTTGACACCTGCATACTTCTGGGCAATCTACAAACATGCCTACACAAAAACATGTCAAATTCATCAAATTTCTTCGGTGTATCTTAGATTTCGTGAAGGCACCTGTATCACTCAAAATTCTTTATCGGACAGCAATTTTGTTTGAATGTATATACCTTACAAGAACTTTAATAACTTTGTAAGTTGTTAATGGATTTTTATGAAATAAACATTAAAATGTTCTTTAGACATTGTGTTATTTTATAAAGCCATATAAAGGACTTTTGTTTCATATAAATACCCCCAAACAAGGATTTTATCTGAAAAAGGGGCCATATAAAAAATACTTTCTTCTGTAAAATTATTTACTTTTCACATCAAAATCATATGAAAATGCATTTTTACAATATTTCTCAAGAAATAAACCAACTGGAAGTTTATCAAACAGCTTAATATTGCTGGGAACTGCAGTTTTTGTCCATCTCAGTCACTAATATGTTCCGGTTGCCGGTGGTACAAGTCGGATGTCCTCAATCCATCACCACTGAAGTACCTACAAATGAATGATAATGACAAATCCATTATGGAAGTCATTTTGCAATTGAGGCTGAGTGAGGCAGCAGTCTATAGTGTCAGTTCTCGTACATCTACGCAAAAATGTGAGCTGTTTAATCGTGCGCCAGTGGCAACACTAAGCAAAAACATCAGCTATTCCTGCACCTTTACTGGACGTCTATCATCACAAATTCTGCGAAGTAACTACAGTGTACATGTAGCTGTAAAGAAGAAACTATAGAGGGTATCTTGTACAAGTCTTTGTATCTGGGCAAAATGGCGGCCAAAAAGAATCTCTGACAAGGCAAGATATTATAAAACGTACAAGGCTACATCATCATACAAGAACAGATAGTTAACACTGCGTGCTAAAATGGAATACGAGTACAGGCTGATGTGTGAATCTTGCCGCCACGAGTCAGACTATGTTAAAGGCATCTTAGATGATAGCATGCACATGTATGCAGCTAAAATATATAAAACAAAGCATAACAGAGCTCCAAAATCACAGCAAATCCTCAATTAAATGAAAACAAATAGAACAAAAGAAGAAAAGGCTCTGTCTAGTGCAAAGCAGCACTACCGATGATGACATCATGCTAGCGGAAACAGAGACAGTTATAAATGTACATGTATATCACACACACACACATACACGCACGCGCGCGCGCGCGCGCGCGCGTTAAAAAATTCTAGCACTTACATACCAACCTACTTACTTGCTAATGCCAGAAACTGTCAGGATATTTTTACAAGACAATCCGGCTGTCTGCAACCTCTGGTATCAATGTGTCCCGTACACTCCCCCCTTTCAAAAGGAATTTTTTTATTATTAATGATACAATAAGCATTTATGCACAGTTTCCTATTACATACATGACAAGCATGAGGTCTTGGATTGATATCTAAATTCTGGACCTCGACTATCAGTTATATATGGTGTGCACCACGAGTTCTAAACCCAGCAACGGAATGGGTCTCTTGGGTCACGATATCTTAACTTGCCATAGCGTTTGCTTACGCTACCGGTCCATATCATACAATGTCCATTTTCATGTAATGCTGACTTACTGAGAATCTTTTCCCTACATCTCTTGAAAAAAATCTTCCATTTCTCATGTTTTTAACTATTTTTAAAATTTAAACCTTATTTAAATTCTAAAAACTAGAAATAGCTATTAATTTATCCATTTTAGTTTTGCAGACGACAAATTTGAACATTAAAATCTATATTTAGCTTGTACTAATGCATTATGAGTGTTCAATACCTGAAATTAAAAAATAACTTTTCAGAATTTTAATTTAATTTTAAATGTAACAAGCTTACCGTTTACTTGAACACATTTTCAGATTTCAGTCTAAAATGTCAATCTGTGGTCCAAGTTTGAAGGAAATCCATTCAAAAAAAATTGATAAGAAACATTTGTCTACTTTCATTTTTGTTTCTTCTAGGTGTCACTACGGTTACTTTTTTGCATATAGAACATATAGTAAAATTGGCACTTTTCTGTCATTTCTACGAGGCATTCTAATATTCCAACTGAATTTTGGCCTATTATTCCATCAAGTTCATTCATTTATCTTCAGAAACTCCTCTGGAAGTGGAAGCTTTAGCGTTTTGTTTCTCCAGCTTACACATTTGAAACCAGTTACTAGGTCAATATCAAATTCTCGGACGATCAACGTTTTGGATTGCCTCTACTTCTAGATTCATCCACTCTCAGAAAATGCTCCTGTAAAATACAAAGCAAATGCTGCAAACACATCGAGAAGGCATTGAAGTTAAATAGAAAACAAACTGTTTGATAATTAAATTAACTTTTCCTAGCAGATGTGCACATACAATCTTAAAGCTGTAAATTCTACTTGGCACTATTTCAGCACCGTACGACCCGGAACTGATTCCATTCTAGAGTGACCCCTTAAACACTGTCGTGCATATTGCAAGCCTTTAGAGCGGCTAGGGGAGAGAACTAGAACATTTTCTTAAGTCTATATAGATTACTCTCCCCTGGAAAAAATATTGACCGGGTGATATTAATTTCCAGGATGATAGATCAAAAACCATATGACGTCACATTAGGCTTTATGGTAAAAGGTTTACGTGAGGTATAATGATCCGGCATAACATGTTCTAGAATATCAGAGATAAAAATGTTAAATCAAGATATTACAGAATCCTTCAAATGCTATTCGATGTAACATTTTGGTACAATAAATCTAAAACAAAATAAAGTTTTCATAGAGGTGTTGCTTTGACAGAGAGGTACAAGTCTTTTTACTTTCCATTCATCAAAAGCACTCACTTCAACTTTACCTGCAGTATTGTAAGGCATACATTTCAGCTTTAAATGTAGTCAGTATTCCACTTTTTTCTGTAAGATAAAGAAGACTTGCCTCCTAAGTTATAAATTTGATTTGGGAAACATACACCCAGAATGACATCAAGATTGAAATACTTCATCAAATTTTGTGAAATTAATACACAATGCAAGCGGGTTGCGATTTACCCGAAGCGAACAGTGTCGTAGTCTCTAAATTAATTGGTCTAAAAATAATTCTTAACAATTATCTGTTGTTCTATACATTTGTATTTAACAATAATATTTCAGTCTAATGATAGAATAGAATTTTACGCAGTAAACGATCTCTACTTTTGTTTGTCAATTTAATAAAAGAAAATATCGATCTATCACAGCGATTCACAAAATCCCACGGTCACTGTTGGAAAATGTTTTTATCCCTTTCTTCCCAAGAAACACAATTGGTGAGAGGCTAAAAAAAGCCTCTTTTGCAAACCTGCTGCGAGATACCAGAGAAAACAGGTATAAGGCGTCACGCTGGCGCACCTTGCTCATATTTTATGAGATGGACTTAACGTTGCAAGTTCATTGTTTCATTGATCAGAAACAATGATTCAACCGCGAAACAATAAAGCTAATCAAAAATATCAAAAAAGCTGCAGGTGATAAAATTTCGATACCTTCTTTCTCCAAGTTATTACATTATATAAATAATTTGCCTCCAATGAATTAATTGTTTTGATGAAAATGTAACCGAGTGATTGAATTTTAGCAATTCAAATTTACCCTGAGTTTTTAACAAAAGCCTAGTAATTGTATCTTAAATGTCAGAAGGACAATTTCTAGCACTGTTTTTTTTTAACTAGGAGTTCTCTTCACGGAGTCCCTAAAATGGTGACATCAAGACAGAAAATATTCAAAATGGTACATTCTACTTCTTGGTTAGGCTTTGTTTTCATGTTTTAAATCCTAATACAGGTTAAACCAGAAAATATTTGAAAATGTATGTCAAAGAAAGAATTAGCCAAGCGTATTAGTTTCCCCCCTTTCGAGGTCCGTTGTTTGAGTAACCGTCACTTAAGATGTTCCCCGCCATTGACATAAACAAGGTCGAGGAGGATCTTTATTTAGCCTTATAAACATTGTGTATATATCATATATGAAAAAATAGTGGTGAAAAGTTAGAAAGAAATAGATACAATAATGTAATAGTTGTTTATCAATAGAAAAAAAACTCATTTCATGTACCTTTCATCTTTCGAAAGATACGACAATTACGTGTTTAGCACTGGAAGAATCAGTATACTAATAGACTTGTGTATTTTATTAGGTAGTTCCCTATCTCTTGACATTCTTCAGAGGTATAATTAAAATATTACAATTGTGTCTTGATGCTTTAGATGAACTTTGAATATCATTAATAAAAAGGTAGATTTCTTACACGAACTTATGTGTTTCGATTTCAAAATGAACTATTTACATTCAAAAGTGATACGGTTTATAATGTAACAATAACTTTTCAGGTGCAGTGTGTGTGACGTCTCTCCAGATTTACAAACGAGAAAATGAATACTACAGTTACCCATCAACCCATCAATGACATTGATGAGTTTTATGTTTTATTTTAGTTCCTTCAGACAAACATATATTATTTATCACCTTACAATTTCATAACAACAAACAAAGATATAGGAGTGGTCAATATAGGCATTCATTTTTTATTCATATCAATCTATTACACTAAAACACTTTGATGGTTTCAAAAAAAATATATACCACTGAATGTGATATAACTGAGTCCACCTCTTAACACAGATAAACAGAAATATGTATAAACACAAGTATTCATGATGTCCAAGAAACACCTTCTTTCATTCACTTTAATAATATAGTCGGAAAAGAAATACGGGAAGATCTCGCACACTCTCTCCATTTTCATTCAGTTTGTTTAGTCATGTAACATCAATACATTCATTATGTCTCAAAGTTTGTTTAGTCATGCAACATCAATACATTCATTATGTCTCGAAGTTTGTTTAGTCATGCAACATCAATACAATCATTATGTCTCGAAGTTTGTTTAGTCATCAAACATTAATACAATCATTATGTCTCGAAGTTTGTTTAGTCATCCAACATCAATATATTCATTATGTCTCGAAGTTTGTTTAGTCATGCAACATCAATACATTCATTATGTCTCGAAGTTTGTTTAGTCATGTAACATCAATACATTCATTATGTCTCGAAGTTTGTTTAGTCATGCAACATCAATACAGTCATTATGTCTCGAAGTTTGTTTAGTCATCCAACATCAATACAATCATTATGTCTCAAAGTTTGTTAAGTCATCCAACATCAATACATTCATTATGTCTCGAAGTTTGTTTAGACATGCAACATCAATATATTCATTATGTCTCGAAGTTTGTTTAGTCATCCAACATCAATACATTCATTATGTCTCGAAGTTTGTTTAGTCATGCAACATCAATACAATCATTATGTCTCAAAGTTTGTTTAGTCATCCAACATCAATACATTCATTATGTCTCGAAGTTTGTTTAGTCATGCAACATCAATGCAATCATTATGTCTCAAAGTTTGTTTGGTCATACAACATAAATACAATCATTATATATTAAAATTTATAATGCTGACATCCCGTTTGACCTAATACTGAAACTTTTCGATCATACGGTTTTGCCGATACTGACTTATGGATGCGAAATATTTGGTTATGAAAATTTAGATTTACTTGAAAATGTTCATGTAAACTTTTTACGAAGAATAACGAAGGTGCGGAAATCAACTCCACTGAATTTTCTCTATGGTGAATTAGGTAGATATCCGCTAAGTGTTGTTGTCCAACATCGTATGATTTCTTTCTGGAATAGATTAATAACTGGTAAAAATCAAAAGCTCTCACTACAAATATACAAGTACACTTTGAATCAACATGACCTTACATTTAAATGGCCTACTAAAATAAAAGAAATTTTAACTTCTGTAGGAAGATTAGACTTATGGTATAACCAGATGAATATAAATGATAAAAATATCCATCGTCAAATAAAGCAAATCTTAACTGATCAGTACAAGCAAAAATGGCACGCTGACCTACAAACGTCAAATAAAGGACGTATTTATTGCAGTTTTAAATCTACACATGGCCTTGAACCCTACATAAAAATTTTACCAGAAGATGATGTTCTGACTCTTTTTAAATATAGAACAGCAAATCACCGTCTTCCCGTAGAAACGGGTCGCTATGATAGAATATCGTTTAACGATCGTACATGTACTCTCTGTACAAACAATCAAGTTGGATCAGAGGAACACTATCTTCTTGAATGCCCATATTTCGATCAAGACAGAACCAACTATCTGTGTAACCACCTACACCCTGCTCAAAGGAACATTAGTTACATCTTAACCTCAAGCTCAGAAATTATATTGAAAAGTACCAGGTCCTGTATTTTTATAAGAATTATCATGAAAAAATTTAGTTCTTAACATTCCAATGATTTTTTTTTCAAAACTTTATTTACTATGTTTCCTTTTTATAAGTTTGGTTTTTGCTGTTGTAGTTACCTTTTATCCAACGTAGATGCGTTCCACTTTTTACTGTCCTCAAATTAATTCCTGCGCCCTTCCAATATCAACATTACCGTACATGTGACTAATCTTCAATCACTGATGAAAAGATTCTCTCCATTAAATGAATTTTATGTCCCGTTATATGCCTTTCACATTAACGTGACTCCAATAATTAAAACTTTTTGCTACAGTTGTAATTTTTATGTCAAGCTAAGTTCACACGCGTCTGATTGCATATCACGGAGTCCCCGTGCAAAGTTATTTCCGAATGACGTCAGACGTGGGAGTGTGTAAACCTCTAACGAATCCATTACTCACAATTTATCTATATGCACATCTGCAATGTCACTTTTGTGCATGTTTCTGAATTATCTAAAATTGTATGTAATGTTAGTTCTATTCATAATTATCGTCTATGTATTACCTGTTGTCTGAGACTATCTGATCTTTGTTAATTAATTAATTGTAAACTGAAGTAGAAAAATCGAGGTCATCTACAGTCCTTTTCAAATTCTTTGTATATTATCGATGCTCGCTTGGACTAGCCCAGTCTTTTTAAAAGAAAATATCAATGAATTTTTTAGGATGACATTTTGTATTCTTTGAGAGAAACAATTGTACGTAATTATTTGGTGAAAGTTACTATGCTTCTAAACATATAGCATGTTTCAAACATTTTTGTGACCAACAATTTTTCGTTCTTTTCGTACAAGAATGCTACTTTATGTTTATAAAAAATTGTGTTGTGTTCAGCTGGATTATCTATTTTTAAGAATCAATAGTCTGAAATTAAGTCTAAATGTCGTCTATTGATAAAGAATTATCAATTGCTTTTTCCCCCTTTTTCTGTTTTAATTTTTCAACTTTCGAACTTAAAAGAGCCCACTATGTTAATGAAAATTATATCCTATTACCGGAACCTTTGTATATGTTCTGTTTGTATATGTATATCTTTACCCGTGCTGTATATGTTTGTATACCTGGGTTAAAATAAAAAAAAAATAAAAGAAATGTTCTGTTCTGTTCATTATGTCTCGATGTTTGTTTAGTTATGCAACATCAATACAATAATTATGTCTCGAAGTTTGTTTAGTCATACAACATTAATACAATCATTATGACTCGAAGTTTGTTTAGTCATCCAGCATCAATACATTCATTATGTCTCGAAGTTTGTTTAATCTTCAACGTCAATACAATCATTATGTCTCAAAGTTTGTTTAGTCATGCAACATCAATACATTCATTATGTCTCGAAGTTTGTTTAGTCATGCAACATCAATACATTCATTATGTTTCGAAGTTTGTTTAGTCATGCAACATCAATACATTCATTATGTCTCGAAGTTTGTTTAGTCATCAAACATCAATACATTCATTATGTCTCGAAGTTTGTTTGGTCAGGCAACATCAATACATTCAGTTTGTCTCGAAGTTTGTTTAGTCATCCAACATCAATACATTCATTATGTCTCGAAGTTTGATTAGTCATCCAACATCAATACATTCATTATGTCTCGAAGTTTGTTAATTCATGCAACATCAATACATTCATTAGGTCTCGAAGTTTGTTTAGTCATGCAACATCAATATATTCATTAGGTCTCGAAGTTTGTTTAGTCATGCAACATCAATACATTCATTATGTCCCGAAGTTTGTTTAGTCATGCAACATCAATACATTCATTATGTCTCGAAGTTTCTTAATTCATGCAACATCAATACATTCATTAGGTCTCGAAGTTTGTTTAGTCATGCAACATCAATACATTCATTATGTCTCGAAGTTTGTTTAGTCATGCAACATCAATACATTCATTATGTATCGAAGTTGGTTTAGTCATGCAACATCAATACATTCATTATGTCTCGAAGTTTGTTTAGTCATGCAACATCAATACATTCATTAGGTCTCGAAGTTTGTTTAGTCATCCAACATCAATTCAATCATTATGTCTCGAAGTTTGTTTAGTCATCCATCATCAATACATTCAGTATATCTCGAAGTTTGTTTAGTCATGCAACATCAATACATTCATTATGTCTCGAAGTTTGTTCAGTCATCCAACATCAATACATTCATTATGTCTCGAAGCTTTTTTAGTCATCCAACATCAATACATTCATTAGGTCTCGAAGTTTGTTTAGTCATGCAACATCAATACATTCATTATGTCTCGAAGTTTCTTAATTCATGCAACATCAATACATTCATTAGGTCTCGAAGTTTGTTAATTCATGCAACATCAATACATTCATTAGGTCTCGAAGTTTGTTTAGTCATGCAACATCAATACATTCATTATGTCTCGAAGTTTGTTTAGTCATGCAACATCAATACATTCATTATGTATCGAAGTTTGTTTAGTCATGCAACATCAATACATTCATTATGTCTCGAAGTTTGTTTAGTCATGCAACATCAATACATTCATTAGGTCTCGAAGTTTGTTTAGTCATCCAACATCAATTCAATCATTATGTCTCGAAGTTTGTTTAGTCATCCATCATCAATACATTCAGTATATCTCGAAGTTTGTTTAGTCATGCAACATCAATACATTCATTATGTCTCGAAGTTTGTTCAGTCATCCAACATCAATACATTCATTATGTCTCGAAGCTTTTTTAGTCATCTAACATCAATACATTCATTATGTCTCGAAGTTTGTTTAGACATGCAACATCAATACATTCGTTATTTCTCTAAGTTTGTTAAGTCATGCAACATCAATACATTCGTTATGTCTGAAAGTTTGTTTAGTCATGCAACATCAATACATTCGTTATGTCTGAAAGTTTGTTTAGTCATCCATCATCAATACATTCATTATGTCTCGAAGTTTATTTTTTCATGCAATCTCAGTACATTATTCTGTCTCAAAGTTTCATTATTCGACAGTGCATACTAAAAGTGCCGGGTATCGATGCATCACACAAAATACAACAAAATGAAACTCTCTTTTATATGCAAAAAAAATGCATTTTCCATGTTTTAAATTACAAAAATATACCTTTATTTCTCACATCATAAAACAAAAAGCAAATAGATTATATCCATTGGTAAAATCTAACTATAGATTCACTGGATTTGAATCAGTTTCAGTTTTAAAGTTTGAGGTTAAAGTTCCTCTTTCGTCCTCTGTTAATGACTCAAAGTTCTGGTTTATGCGTCGGAGTTTAACTCTCAAATATCTTGAAGTTCGTAGTCTGATAACTTCATAACTTCTTTTACCCGCGCTCATTTCAGATGACAGCGGTGATACAGGAAAATCAGGTAAATATTTATCACCGGATGGAAATAGCATCTTATTTCTCATGCTTGAGTCTTCATTTTCGTCCAATTATGTAAATTCTTATAAAGAAGCTATGCAGTTTATTTAGAAGGTTTCTGCAAAGTTTGCTTGCTTTAAAACGAATTGTCTTTATGACGTTTTCATCTTTGGCCTACACTAGTTTGTTGCAAGCAAAGAAGGAGATACGTTAATGACTATATAACCGACCCATATGTTGTCTAGTAATTTGTCCTGGCTCAACAGGTACGCCATTATTTAATAAAGTTAATTGCACATGCCCCATTTTAATCACATACCCCACATTTACCAATCTCATATTACGTCAAGTTCACTGTTCATTTCATTAGCAGAAGTCAAAACATCTTGTTTCAATGGATATGCTATCAATCTTTTATCTGTTATCAAAAAACTGTCTGATTGATTCAACGAAATATAATGTTCACCAAATGTGAAATGTGAGGTATGCTCATGTCTACAAATTGTCTTTTCTCTCCTTATTTGATTTGTGTCCGTTTTTATCATCTTCCGCCTGTCTTTCCTGTCGTCTGGCTTGTTTTCTCTTGACCGGGGTTCGCACAAAACTCAGGTCTAGTCTGAGTTCTTTTCTCAACTCTTCATCTGTTACAACGTGTGAATGTATTCCTAATATATTTTCTGTATCCAGCTCAATTTCAGAGCTTTCGCTTGAACTGAATTCTGCAAAACTGACAGGAGAGACATTCATAAACCGCTGGCCATTTTTGTTGTCGTCAACTGGCGATGGAGGCAATGCATGTTGCATAGTTCCCGTAAATGAGACTTCATCTTCAGTATTATCTTTCTGATTTTGGTATATAGGCTTTAAAGGCAAATTTGTGAGGTCCCTACTTTCAAGCATGGCTGACCAACTCTCTGCATCATGAGGCTTTCTGCATATTGGAGGCAAGGGCTGACCGGCATTTGCTTTTGGATTCAGTGGCGGTAAAGCCATTTGATTTTGCCTATTCCTTTGACCCACCCATTCAAGTTGCGGGTCTTCTCTTGCAGGCTGTCTGAAATCTAAGCTTTTAAAATCTGAAGTGGGAAGCCAAGGTCTCGAATCAACTGGCTTTTTAACTTGCACATTAGGTAGTACAGTCTCTGTATGGTTGTGTTGGGTTAAATTGCTTCTTGGTAATTCATAAGGGTTAACTCCCTTTGATGTCGCTTCATCATTTTGTTTTGTACTTCTTTCTTTTTTAGCCTTCTTTGGCTTGCTATTTGCTTTTTGTTCTCGAAAAGATTTTCTCTCTGTGCTCAGACTTGCTTGACTAGAGAGATATTGGCCATCTAAGTTTTCCTGCCTACATTTACGGAAGAACTTTACTTGTTTGTCCTTCATTTCAAGCAGTGTTTGTCGTTTCTGGTCAAGTTCACGCTCTCGCTCAGCGACTGACATTGACGCATCTCTTGTATATAGGCAATTGTATTCTCCGCAGTTGTTTTCCAATGCTTTCTGAAGTTGGTTGAGCCTTTCAAAATCATCTTCATTTTCAAGATTAGCCATTCTCTCTCGATATTCTTGTGCCACTTGTCTTCGCATGAACTTCTTCGCAGCAAACTCCATTGTGGCTTGATGGTAGCTGTAAGGCTGCTGGTTATAAGCAAGCTGTCTGCTGGAATGTTTAGAATCTGCAAAAAGCAACACAACGACAACAAATGTAAGAATTAATCAATACTTAGTTGAACTTGGTGTGCTAGATATCATAATTTCAAGTATCGACTTCCAAAACCCTTAGAAAATGAAAGATGATGGTTTTTTGTATTTACTCTACAAGATTGCTAAAGGCAAGATTCTCAACACGCGTGGCTACTGTAACATATTTTTGCTTTTGATTTCAATCATCTCTTACGTTGTACAGTCATTGTACCCACGACTGGTTAGTTGTGCCTACGACTGACAGTTGTACCTACGACAGAGCAGTTGTACCCACGACTGACTAATTGTTCCCACGAATTGTAGCCCTCAACTGGCTAGTTATACTCACGACTGATCAGTTGTACCCACGACAGATTAATTGTTCCCACGACTGATCAGTTTTACCCACGACAGATTAATTGTTCCCACGACTGATCAGTTGTACCCACGACTGATCAGTTGTACCCACGACAGATTAATTGTACCCACGACTGATCAGTTGTACCCACGACAGATTAATTGTACCCACGACTGATCAGTTGTACCCACTTACCAGGATGTAAATTGTGTATTTTAAACTGATATTCAAAGGACAGAAAAGTTTATCAAATTGAACATAGGCGATAACGATATCTCATAATTTCTCTATGATAATATGTCTACTGCGTTCCACTATCAACTGTCTCTTACCATATATCTCAGGTAAGTGCAGTTCTTCCGTAATATCGTTCTTGGTTGTTCCATGTCGCTGAGTTTTCTCCCCTTTCTTTGTATGCTGTGTTCCAGCTTCTTGATACTGACGCTGCTCTATCTTTGGTAATTTTCTTTGCTTTGTCGATTTCTGCTGCACCACATTATCACCTGTGGGATTTTGAAGAAATAAACATTGAAATCGCAAGTTCTATTTATTTGGCATTTTCTGTTGTTTACTTTATTATTTAGATCTAGTAATTTACAAAATTACTCGTTTAAGAAATTATCTAGGAAAAGACGGGCTAAAAAATTAAACAACGAACAATAGTCATAAATAAATAGACAGTGAGGATATAAATAAATAAATATTAAGAATGAGACAGAACTTATTTCAATTCACGCACAGTGCTTCATGTGAGCTTATTTTGGTTTGTAAAAACATCAGTGACACCTATGAAAGATGTATCAGTGAAATGTCTCATATTAACTGAGAAAACCCTGTACTTACTCGGTCCACTAGACGGATTACCTTCGTCCTTCTTTTTTCGTCTGAAAATCAGAGAAATGAAGAAGTAAAGTTCCAGAAAAAAAGTTGGAGTTACAATTATATGACTATTTATTTTTCCATCCGTTAATACAATCATCTGCAATTAAATCTACGAACTTGATCTTTGATATGCTGAATGTTTTCCTCTTAAATTATTTTGTAAAGTCCGCGTCGTTCGGTATTCAGCCAAGTTTTCTACAAATACCTCGTTAAAATATAAATGGATTTTATCGATATGAGTGATGCACGAGCCTTTTATAGACAATAACGAATACATCTCTGAAAATGCCCCATTTTATTTCTCTTGCATTATTAGAAAACTTATAAGAACAGCTTTTATGAAAATTTAATAGTTCTTGTATCTTTGTTTGTCTTTTGAACTTTGTTTTAATAATCTGTAATATTTCTAAAGTAAGTATTGCTTTTTACGTTGATTTCTTTCATGCTCTCAAAGCTTTACAAAACTTATACCTCGTCATCCTGGCTTTAACTTCAGTTAATTCTTATATAAGTAGGTCTATTATTACTATTCCCTGTTGTGACGTTACGTCGTTAACGACACTACCGCGGTAACGTCAAATGGAGATATTCCGCAGATAAAGGCGTCTTTGTTAATGATTGGTTAGTATTCAGTTACCTGAATAAATCGAAAACTTCTGAATTTGAAGCTGTCTCCTAAGTGTTTTTTGCATGACGCTAACTCGGTTCGACGCCTATCTGTGCTATACCAATAACATAAGCAGAACTTTTGCTATTGTTGGCAACTGCCATTTGTGACCAGTGCAAACCAATATCAGTGTGCACGTTTCTCATCCTTACCATCTGATAATGGTATGCGCATTTCGCTATTTACTTAATAAGTTTCCAAGTTGTTCCGCTGTAGATGGACTAGAATATATGAACTATAAACAAGATCATTTTAATTCAATATTGGACGTTTTCAAGAAATTTTACAGGGTAATTTTTGCTAGTTGTCAAAGTGACGCTGACCTTTTTTTAACATTCAAATAAGAAAAACAAGTGTTCCCAATTTTTATTTTTTACTAAAAACATGTGTATTCGCCGGAGGAAATGTTACGCTCCCACCGAGTAAAGTTTGATATGGTAAGAATCCTCTATTACTGACCCAGTCATAGATTGAATTTTCAATAGCACCGGAAGATTTATTTCTATTTATTTTCTTTATTCATCTTAGACGTGAAGGAATCCTCTGAGAGTTCTAATTTACACGATTTCTGAACATGTTCCATTCTTTATCATTTTGACTGTCATGCACCTTGAATACACTAAAAATACATTTCTATAAGATCTTGTAAATGATTAAAAATTATTTTTTTTTATTATATTGGTTCAGGTCAGAGGTAATGACGCCTCGAGTTTGGTCCCGAGATTTGCTTGAGATTCATCAAACCTCGAGTTTCATCCCGAGATTTGCTTGAGATTCATCAAAATACCAAGTACAAGTGACAAAACCGGACCCTAACAGTAGCGTGATTTAAAAAATACAGGGGCACTGTAAAGGGACTAACAGATAACAAATACTTATATGAAAGAAATAGAGCTTTGAAGCCTAGAATTCTTGTCAAGGTTGATATGAAATATTACTACGTTGTTCTGAGAATAACATCAAAATTATGAACTTAAAACATCATAATTGGTAAAACATGTTCAATTTCTTATTACTATAATAACGGAACCATTTACCTTCCCATGTTTTAATTTTTTCAGCAAAATTAAAGTATCGTCTGCTATTGTGTCGTATGTTGTCTTTCGAAGTGACGTTGCTACAGAAACGTCACAGAGAGCTAGACCGCACAAAGTGGCATTGAATCACAGTAGTTGGATAATATTTAGAGAATATCTTATTTGTTTGAAATAAAACGAAGAAAACCAATAAATTGAATTATTTTTAACATTTGTACATTTTTCTTCATCACGAACAGTAACGTATTGTAGAAAAATACAGTACGTAACATCCGCATTTGTTCTATTTATAGACGTAATTAAAATTTTCTGATAACGTCAAGGAAATGACATCTGATCATGACGTAGAACTGATAAGTGATCTTGGCCGTTTAAGCTGAGCTTCCTTGTTATGCCATTAAACTCGTTTGGAATTGTATCACAGCTGTCTTCAAGGAACTTTTTTCTCATTTACTTAAATTTAGCTCAGCGAAGTCTACAAATTTCCTATCGAAACAAGACTTATCACTAAAGGTGATAAATATAACCTCAGATACCGCCTTGGTACAGACACTCTTACATTGGACAAACTTTTTATCTTTAATATGCAAAAAATATTCAAAGGGCCATAACTCAGTGAAAATTCATTTGACTGCAACACAGCAATGACATGCACAAGTAGGTTGGGTACTTATATTTATTGCAAAGTATTATTAAAATCTGAATAATAGTTGCTGGGAAATAGCATGCAAAATTTATGTATTAAAAACATTAAAGGTCCATAACTCTGAAAAGTCATGGCAGTGGAACACGGCAACAACATGCACAACAACTATGCTTGGTACTTAAGATTCTTGTAAAGTGTTATTTAAAATCTGAAAAATTGTTGATGAGAAACAGTTCAGACAAATTGATCTGTAAAAAATATCTAAGGTCCATATCTCAGTGAAAAAAATCATCGGAGTGGACCGTGACAGTTACGCACAACTAGGCTGGTACTTATTATATTTGCGAAGTACCGTTAAATTCTGAGAAATGGTTGCTGAAATCAGTATAGACCCCAGATATTCTATCCTGGAGGATGATAAACAAGACGGTCATGGTGGCCCTACATCGCTCACTTGAGTACTCCTCTGCCCAATGATCAACCTTATAAAAATGAAGAAAACAAGCAACTTAGTTTGGCGAAATTCCCTATGCTATCAGAGAGGCAAGTATCTATATGAGGTTCAGACTGTAGTGTATATTTCGCAAATAAGTAATTCTTTATTTAGAGCAATATGTATATTAATCCTCTAAAAGAACACCTCCCTTGTTGTAAATAAAGTTAATATTTCATGAAATAAAGAAATAATAGTAAATGTATAATGTAAACTGCTCTTAAATTATAAGCTTTGATAATGTTCATTTGCCCATGAATTTATTATGACCTAAAGTCATGAATGAATTTCCAAACTACTTTCAAAACCTAGTTCTCATATCCAATAAATGACTGTTAATACCTATATATGATAAAAATCCACGTTTCAGATATAGAATTTACATTGAAGTGAGAATAGTGGGACTGTTATCAAGAAAGAAATGTTATCAAAATAAATTTAGCACCAAGTAACTAACTGTCCTGATAACATAATCAACATCTCATTTTTTCATAGTGTTTCTTATATATCTGTCACATAGAATCAGTTATTTTCGTTTTAACCTGTCTTTTGTATCTTGTTACATTACATGTGGCTCTGGTGTAGTTTTTTTCCAGATGATTGTGGTGATACAGGTTGTTTTGGTGTAACAAGACTATAGTTTGAATCCACTGTTGAGGCTGTTCAGTTTTTCTGGTGACCTAGTTTTTGATCCCACATGACCCAATATCGACCTTGACCCTGATATCACCAAGGCAAATATTCTGAGCAATTTCCATTACGTCTTGATCAAAACTGTTGACTCAATAGTGTTAAGAAGGTTTTCCTATGATTTGTCATGGTGACCTAGTTTCTGATCCTACATGACCTTGTTTTGAATTTGACCGAGATATCATGAAGGCAAACATTCTGAGCAACTTCCATTAAGATTAAATCAACAAGAGGGCCATGATGGACTTATTCCTTCACCTGCGTCCCATTGCTAAGGGGCCGTAACTCTGGAACCCATGAAGGGGTGAGGTTGGTTCAGGAAACGAGATGACCCATATTCAAACTCTATCTAAAGATCATCAACCGATTTTAATGACATTTAAACAACAAGAGCACCGCTGGGCGGAGCATTATATGCCCGACGAGTGTTTTTTCTAAGTATAATGCATTTGTGATATAAGGGAGGAAACCTTAGGCTTTAAAATTAAATGATTTGCTTTAAATTTTGATTTTTTTTACCTTTGACCTACTAAACACAAAATCAATAGGGATCATTCACTCAATGTGTGCAACCATTATATGAGTTTTGAAGTCTCTATGACAAATGGTTGTCGAGTTACAGTGTGAATGATTCTAAACATTTAGGTCTCTGCAACCCTGACCTTTGACATACTGATCTCAAAATGTATAGGGATCATCCACACAATGTGTGCAATCGTGATATAAAGTTTGAAGTCTCTATAACAAATGATTGTCAAGTTACAGAGTGTAAATGATTTTAAACATTTCGGTCAATGTGACCTTGACCTTTGATCCCAAAATGTATAGGGGTCATCCAATCAATGTGTGCAATCATGATATAACGTTTGAAGTCTCTATATCAAATGATTGTCAAGTAACATGGCAGAAATCGTTTTTAATGTTAATGTCACTGTGAATTTGATCTTTGACCTACTGACCCCAAAATCAATAGGAATCGTTCACTCAGAGTGTTAAATCATTATATGAATTTTGAAGTCTATATGAGAAATGGTTGTCGAGTTACAGAGTGTAAATGATTCTAAACATTTAGGTCACTGTGAACCTGACCTTTGAAATACTGACCAAAAAAATGTATAGGGGTCATTCACTCAATGTGTACAATCATAATACAAAGTTTGAAGACTCCAAAACAAATGATTGTCAAGTAACATGGCGGAAATCGTTTTCAATGTTAAGGTCAGTTTGACCTTGACCTTACACCTACTGACCCCAAAATCAATAGGGATCATTCACTCAATGTGTGCAACCATAAAATGAATTTTGAAGTCTCTACGACAAATGGTTGTCGAGTTAGTGTGTAAATGATTCTTACCATTTACCTCACTGTGGCCTTACCCTTTGACATACTGACCCCAAAATGTATAGGGGTCATCAACTCAAAAAAATGTGTGTAATCATGATATAAAGTTTGAAGTCTCTATAACAAATGATTGTCAAGTTACAAGGCGGAAATGGTCTTCAATGCTAAGGTTTATGTGACCTTTGAGCTACTGATTCCAAAATCTATAGGGGTCATCCACTCAATGTTGGTAATAATCACATGAAGGTAAAAGACTGTAGGCCAAAGGGTACTCAAGTTATCCTCCAGAAACCAAATTGCTAACAAACGGACGGATGGACGCCTGGATCAAAACAAATGCCCCCTTCGGACATATAAAAACATTGGCCTATACAGTGTTTACAAGGTAAATCTGTGTTTTGACCGATGGCCTAGTTTTTGACCCCCTGATAACATATATTCAAACCTGACCTAGACGTCATCAAGACAAATGTTCTGACAAATTTTCATGACAATTGGAAAGAAAATGCAGCCTCTAGAATGTAAGCAATGTTTTGACCCAATGACCTAGTTTTCGATCCCAAATGTCCTATATAAAACTTACCTAGATATCATTAGACAAAGGTTCTGACACATTTTCATCACATTTAGAAAGAAAATGTAGCCTCTAGAGTGTTATGAATATCTGTTTTGTCCCTATGACCTAGTTTTTTTTAACCAAAATGACCCTTATTCGATCTTTTCCTAGATATCATCAAGGCAAAGATTCTAACAAATTTTCATGACATTTTGAATGAAAATGGAGCCTATAGTGTTAACATATTTTTTTCTATATTTTGACCCTGTGACCTAGTTTTTGAATCAAGATTACCCATATTCAAACCTGACCTAGATACTTTCAACGCAAACTCTCTGACAAATTTTCATGAAATTTGGAAAGAAAAAAAAAGCTTTTTAAGTATTAACAGGATTTTCCATGTTTTGACCTTGTGTACTAGTTTTTTTATACAAGATGACTCATATTTGAACATGACCTAGATATCATACGGATAAACAATATGACAAGTTTTAATGATATTTGGGATAAAATAGCCTCAACAGTGTTAACAAGGTTATTTTATCTGTTCACCTTGTAACCTAGTTTTGGACTCGATATGACCCATATTCGAATCTGACCTAGATATCACCAAGAAACATTCTGACAAATTTTCGCGACATTTGAATTGAAAATTTAGCCACTAGTGTGTTCACAAGGTTTTGACCCTGTGACCTTGACTTTAAAACAAATTGACCAATATTCAAACTGGACCTCGATATTATCAAGACAAACATTCTGACAAGTTTGTATGTCACTTAAACACAAAATGTGGCCTCTAGAGTTTTTTTATCTTGACCCTGTGGCCTACTTTATGACCCATGATTACCCATATTTAAACTTGACCTAGATTTTATCAAGAAAAAATCTTACAAATATTTGGACAGAAAATGTATAGCTGCTAGAGCGTTAACAAGGTTTTTCTATGTTTGTGACTGTTCTTGAACCAGGATGACCCATATTCGAACCTGACCTAGATATCATCAAGACAAATGTTCTGACTTGTTTTGATGCATTTTGAACAAAAATTTGGCATATAGTGTTAACAAGAATTTTCCACGATTTGGCTTGATGACCTTGTTTTGGATCCTATATGACCCACTTTCGAACTTGACCTAGAGATAATCAAGTTAATGACCCTGGCCAATTTTGTTTCAACCAGTCTGATTAAAACCTTACTGCTAAACGTTGGTAGATGTGCACTCACGTCGTTTCTCGATGGTAACCCCCGGTACATATTCCGCACAACTACATTATGAACTGTGGGACAATTGACTGGGGATTATTCGTTTTCATGAATATTAACAAGAACTGTCACTGTAAGATGGCTATGCCCTCGAAGTTGTGCTTTGACCTTAGAGCTGAGAACCAGTCATTCAGTGGTCAAGGTCAAATAAATAAAGGTCAGTGGGAAGGTCTTGTCCAAAGGTGTGTTGAGTCCAAGTATGAAGTAAATCCACTTACATATAAGGAAGTTATGGCCAATGTTAAAGTTTTAGGCGGACAGACAGGTCAAAAACTATATGCCTCCCTTCGAGGGCATAATTAGAAAAGGAAAGTAACTCTTCGTCCAATGAGATTCCGCATTACAAATAGATACTCTTCAATGTGGAGAGGAGGCATAACGACATAATACTTAAAATAGATGCATTTCCCAGGATAAAAATAGTCTTTCGGATGAGACTTTAAACCGAGGTCCCATGTATCAGTGCTATACACTGAGCATGTAAAAAAACCAGGAGTGTCTCTGGAATGGGATGCTTTCTGTATCTTGCACTACCCGCACCACTTAAAAATAACTAATCCCTCCAGGGGGCGTCGGTCATATGGGCAACCGGTACCGACGATAAATAAGCTTAAATAGATAGACAGGATTTAAACATAGCCGCGAGTACTTTCACTGGCTGAGATTGCACGATGGAAATCTTTCGGAAACCAATGAAAGTAGGTAATGAATTATTCACCAGTACGAAATTTAACCAACCAAATGTCCCACGGACGATGAATAGAGTAAAATGCAATGGATTGAACGTGGTTTTCTGAAGATGGTCGTTTCTACTAAAACAATTTGCTTTTACTAATTATTTAAAAGGTCCTTTTTACAAAGTTTTATATTTTCTACGACGAAGGGAATATCGCCTGAATTCGGGGACAGTATTTTCGGGAACCACTTACAACTGTAGGAAAAATGAACAATATACTGGTTGTGCAACTTAATGTGCAATGACAAAGTTTGATATGTTTTTCCTTCAAAGCAAACAAGGATATCTCTATCAGGTTTACTGCAACCATCTAGATGGCTTAGTTCAACGTAGTTAAAGATTTTTTTGCATACAACACTTACATTGTAATATTAAGACTAATTTGCAGCCTACTTATTACTGGACTGTACCAATTAAAATCTAAATACTTACAGGCCATCAACTCCTTTAAATAAGGCTCATCAAGACAATGGAGGAAAGAACAAGCAACTCTGTGTTCATGAATAATGTTTCTATTTTCGAGCTCCTTTGCAAAAACTTAAAATAATCTTTTAGTAAACTCCCATTATATGGAACATAGTAAAACAGGTCAGCAAAATTCTAAAACATTTCAAAGAATATTGTTCAAACAGCATACTGTCATAATTATAACAATGAGAAACATACAGTTTAACCAGATACAAACTTAAATGGCAAAAATAAAGCATTATCAAAGTGTTCTCAAATACAATGAAAATTCAAAATCTATCTTGCTATACCTTAACTGTAGCTTCCTATTTTCCAGTAACCCTTGAAAAAAAATAAATTTCTTCCTTACAATAAACTATCAGCAGAGAAAATAGACTTTCATTTTTATTTTTTGATCTGAACAAGAAAAACAGTTCTATGCTCGAGTTTGAAAACTCTTTAGAGGGATCAGGAAGCTGAGTCAAATAACTTTAAAGAAATTCTACTTCATCTAGTTCGAAAATTTTTTACATTTCCCTCAGCTACTGGAAATAGTACAAAGTTAAAAAATCAAAGCAAATGACTAACTGGTAATAAAAAAAAGGCAGGCAACCTACATTTGACATATATAGAATCTTTACGAACTTTTTTTAAGCAGACTAAGCTGTTTATTTCAAACCGTTCCAACCTACAGTTAAGGTACCATATGAAGTAAGTCTAGTCAAACCAAAGCATTGATGAAGGAAGAAAAGACAGATAAAAGTAAGCTATTCACTTGAAACACGACTCCACGTAACAGAAATGACATGAGAAATGTACAGATTAACTACCTAAGGGGAAAAAACAGTGAAATTTTACACTACACAGATCTCGATCAACAATTCAATCAATTAAGAACATGTTCCTAAACAAAAAGTACTACCTCTCTTTTAACATACAACCTAGCAATGACTAGTTTTAATGCAATTTTTGGTATTCAAATTGGCAGAAAAAGTATTATCAATACAAAGTGCATGCTTTTCACATTAAAATAGGACAGGGTGTGCAATTTCTATTGAATTCAAAAAAAAAAAAATTTCTTTTTTTTTGGAATGAGAAATGTTATTCAAGACCAACTGATGAACAGGTAATGACTATTTTAGGTAGGAAATTCTAAAAATGAAAAACATGGCTTCCACCCACGACACTACTACTGAAAAGTACTTCCTAGCCAATCTCTTAACCACATGAGACAGGAGAGAAGCTTTTCATACTGGGAATTTGCCAATTATGACCAAACAACTACAATGTTCTGCAAAAAGAGATTCTGACTATAGATTCTTTCCGTGTTAAACAATTATGGAAATCCAAAATCCAAGCTTGTTTTAAGCAGCCCTTTTTTTAAGGAATATCCAAAAAACGTATCTATTTTAATGAACCGAAAATGTTTATTAAGCCAACATCTGTGAAACAAGTGTAAGCCACATTCATTAATTAAGTTTCTCTGTATATTTCTCAACAAGATTTGACAAAAGAAGTTTTCCTAATACTTTCTTGTTTATTAGACTTATAGAAAATAACTAAATTAAGAAAGATATATTATCTACCCTATAATGATACGAAAATTATTCATTTTAAGAACTTGTATAACCCTATCAGTGAAGACTACACTAAGGCAATTTCAAATTTGTAACACTGTGAAATACGAAAGTATATCCAATGTTACCCCACCCACATTCCTAAATGGTATTATTTCGAATACAACATCAAGATCTAATATTTAATAGCAATTATCAAGCACTATCTGCATGATTGGGCAACAAAAAAAAATCAAAAAAATGTTGATTATTATAACAAACTTCAATATTCATATCTATATCATAGATCTTCAAGACATTTAACATGGTGATCAAACAGAGGCATAGATATCACATCAATAAAATATGCAACATATACATGTACTGTTCATCATTACAAAATAGGCAAAATACTTTCAAATTTACATCATTTCAGAGGGAAAAAAACGGTTCAATAGTATCTTTATGGCATTAGTTTAAAACATACACAAGTTTTTTTGATTTTCTATACACAGATGGTTTCTCTTTTTTATGTACAATATTTGCAACATAAAAAATAGAAAATGACTAACATTGAGATAACATGGAACATAGTAATTCAACATTTTGTCAAGGTCAAAGCATTATGCAGAGAACATTGTATAAAAAAAATTTCACATAGTTTTCATACATATAAAGAGACATATTCTGATATTAAAAGGGAAATGTAATATTTTGCTGCCCTATTATCAAGTAATACATAGTAACCATCAAGTCAGGAGTATTAAAATACTGTTACCTACATACATTATGAACATTCATAAAGAAAAAAACTTCCCAGACAATTTCAAAAGTCAAAAACTATGATTATAATACATGCACATACATGTGTTAAAAACACAGAATAATCGAAGAATAAAAAAGTCAAATTATAACAGTAGCTATCTTAGCATAATTCACATGATAAAAGTCAACATAAATCATATCTTATAATTTGTTATTATACACATATATGGTACATAAAATGTTCAACTTTGTCAAAATGAATGCAAAATGTATACTGCATGGTAGTGCAAATGCGTTCTTTGGAAAACAAGACAAAAATTTATCAATAATAGTCAATATCAAGTCAATATTTATTTGAAACATGTCAAAAACTCATGAATTAAAAAAAAAAAGATGGCACAGTTCAAAAGTACACAATGATCAACTCCCATAATAAGGTTTGTTTCACAAAATCATGTTACTTTACTAACTACGACTAAATACAAAAAAATAATAACCTGACAAGAATGGCCTAAGATACAATAATGCTTTAAGTCACCAATTTAAAATTCACCATAATTCAACAACTTGTATGTAATGCATTATTTAAAACTGAACAAGGAATGAAAACAAAAGAGATCGTAAAAACTATGAAAAAAGAAACACGGAGCATTATTATATATATCGAAAGATGGAGCATTTTGAAACATATTCATATTTTTTTCTAATTTTTATATGTACATACATAATACATGAAAGGGTCCCACAAACTAAAAGAAAAGAATATGCAAGAAATATTCAACTAATCAACCAGAGCAAAATAAAGAAAATAGTGATACTTTACAACAGCACGCATTATTTATAACTCAGAAACTAGCTGTGAACTTTGAGGAATCTAAATATACTCACCTGGCTACAACAACATACAGTTAAGCAATCACAAGTAATTAGTTAAAACTGGAATAAAAAATTGTCCCTTATTGTGACAAAAAACACACTTCTATGTTTTTTTCTTCATCAAAGTAGTGAAATATCTATGTACAACAACACATCTGTTTAAACAGGTAGCAAAGTCTCACAAACTTTGTGTATCTTGCCTTCTATAAATGTTCAAGATTCCAACGAATGAATACAGTCTCTACAGCCAAACCATCCTACCTTCGGGGGGGGAAAAAGCACAAAATCTTAACGTGGCATATAATGTGTTACAGTCCTTTGCCCTGCCTAACTGAGCAATTTACACTCCACTGAATGGACTTTCCTGTTCTTGTAAGTGTTTTAAAAAATCAAACTATACTATACCAATATTAATAGAGCACAAAATAACAGATTATTGAAAAATAAGCGAGTATGTTTGGCAATCATCAGTATATATCATGTGAAAAGTATCTATAATGACTCGTATTAATACAACAAAAATAACCACATGAGATGTATGACATAGAACAACAATATCTATAATGGCTAGTTATTACACAGTTTCATGCAAGGATATTTTCAATAGAACATTTACAATTCAGTGGACTTGTGCTCATGAACGCTATCAATTCTGTGACACGACTTAATTTTAGACAGTTCAGATGTCACATGTTAAAATGTTCTACAAATCTTGGCAATATTCCACGTTTAAATGGTCTACAAATCTTGGCATAGTAATAAACTAACTGGTTGATGTGCATAACTGACGAAGACTGAGGTAACAGGCAGTTTCAAGTATTTAAACAAGTCATTTAAGCATGTTCTTTTCTCAACAAATCAAATTATGATGGGATTTGCACATATCTAAAATCAATACTGTTGGAATGTCAACTAATTAGCAAAAAACATATCAAATGTGAGAAAGAAAGCAGGCTTTGCACAGGTGTCGGAGATGATAAATGACCAGGTTCAGTGAATACATACACAAGAAAAAATATAACATAGTTTTAGTAATTTCAAAAGCTTAACTAATGTTAATTGCTACAAAAAGTCCTTTTTTTTCTACTGAAGTGTTGGGAAAAACACTTGCAACTGATCAACTCTTGGAACAAAACTCCAAAATTCTCTAAAAACCCTGTCCAGATCACCCATACATAGGAATAACGTCAACAGGACTGTATATGGTAAGAAAACACAATATAATGGACTAATGCTTGTCACTATACATACTTGAAAACAGCAAATTCTTCATGAAAACATCATGACCTGTCAGAAAATATAAAAACAACAAACATGCTAGCATTTATGAAGCATAACCTTAATGGCAATTCTATATTAGAAAATTTGAAAACTTACAAGCTACTTATGTTTATTAATTTATATATATAATGGAACTTTGAAGTTAATTCATTGAATGTCAATAACATAATAGCAAGAGATGAGTGCTAAATACAGTAACATAGACACCTGCATACTTATAAATTGTAATACTTAAATTACTTACAATATCAAAGTTAAAATCATTACAACAGATAATTTATACTATACCTCTCTACTTGCTTGAGCAACTATTATTCACTATCACTAATCCCACAGCTAAACAGTTTCCATAGTTAAAACGGTTACCAAAGCTTTAATGGTTACCACTGCTAAACGGCTACTTACCTCTCACAATGATTCGTTCACCTACCTCTTATGATCATGCTCTCAGCTCTAAGCAACTAGACACAGCACTGAGACCCTGGAGTTTGCTTCGGGAAATGTTTTAACAAACTGCCATAATTTTCAATTCAACCCGAGGAAAAAAACAGAAGAAAGAAAAAACTTACCTGAATAACTTACCCAATCTCTATGAGGATTGAATCATAAACATTTGTGCCTTACATTAATACAACAGATTACTTCTCGTTTAATGCAAGATTTTAACGACATTAACGATAATATATGGCATACTATTTTTCAACATAAAAATTTCTTTGCGATTCATGGCGTTCTTTTTCAAATCTATGACATATTTACACTGGTATCACAGAGCAGAACATCTATAATGCATTTATCACGAATGGAACATGAGGGCATATAATAAAATCATGTGGAAAGTAAATAAAAACCTCCAAATTCATGGAGATAATGTATGCACCAAGTCAATTTATAAAACAATGATATTGTTCAGCATAGTACTACAGATATTTTTCTTTACAGTATCTATACTTAAAAAATGCAACAATATTCTAAAAATAAAACTAATCCTGAAGACGAAATCTCATCTTTGGATCTCCTCTGACAACACCTATATAGAAATATGCATGAACAAGTTTCAAAAATATTGCATCAACAGTGCAAAAAATAGAACATAAATTCAGATAAAAAAAGACATTTTCAATCAAATGGTAGTATTTTAAGAACAATGCAAAAACATCATCGCATAAGTTATACAGCAATCATATTATCGCATACTAAGAAAGATGATAATTCCTGGCACAAAAATATCACTATTTTCGCAAAGAACAAAAATATGTTAATAACAGTAAATGGGTCAGATAAAGATATGCAAATATTCAATGTTTCAATCCTCAGGTTGTTGTATTCCATAGTGCTGCTTCTGCTGCTGAGGGGTCATTCTGAAAACACGAGACAATGAACAATAACTCTTCAAGCCTACCTCTCCCCATCATATCTCTAACAAAGGGCTGTAACTGCCAACTTTACTGCTGTGGAGGTTGTCCCCCTTGACCTTGTGCTCCGCCTGCCTGTTGTTGTTGGTGCTGGGCTAAGATGGCGTTAGCTTGTTGGTACATGCCTTGCTGTCTGTAATACTCTGCCCAAGCCTGAGAATAGTCAGGCTGGCCTGTCTGTGGATTAATAGCTGAAGAGGAAAGCAGAAAAAAAGGTCGTGCTTGAAGTTGTCTCCCTGTTCAGGTAAGTAGTTAATCATTGACAACTCTCGCAACAGTTAGCTGCATACTGGTTCATTTCCAAACCATTCCTGATGGTGCTTTCGGTACAATATCAAAGGAACTCCGAGGTTTTAAAAATGAGGTTTCATTTTGTTTATTCAATGCATTCAGTGTAATATTTAGGAGAACAGAAATAGAGTCTATTCTGATTTCAGATAAGTATTCATACAATTCTTAAAACCATGAAAATACAGGGTGAAAATAGACAATTATCTCACCTTGCAAGAAGGAATTACAGGAAAAGACCAAGCCTACCTTAGCATGTTAAAGCACATGAAGATAAGCTTGAAAAACATGTACCAGGAAATTCAGAGTTATCTTTGAACATCAATAAGACAATTTTAAACCATTTCCACTTGTGTACAACTACCTTATCATGGAATAATTATCACTGAATTCTGACTTAAAGAAAACTTTCTTGACTAAAACTGCTGTCATCAACATATAATACTAAGCCTAGAATTCCCACTCTACAAGAAGTCTTTAGACTGAAGACAGCTTTTCAAAGAATAGCTTAACAGTTGATCTTTCTATAATGATTTCAATGCCTAAGTAAATGTGTTTTTAAACTGTTTTTGAGAAGTTAATGTTTTTACCTTGTATATCTTTACTTTGTACTGAAAACAAGAGAAGCACCAACTAAATTTTAACCCTAACATGACATTAACAGAAAACTGTCACCACATGCATCTCAGAGTAAGAACAACAGAGTACAACAGTAAAAACATTTTGTTGTTTAACATCAATAAGCATTATAAAGAAAGCAAGTGTGTATCATTTCTAAAGGGATTTATTTAGTGATGGTACCCAGCAATATATAGTTGGTTTATATGCCTAGGGGTTTGTATTGTAACAGGATTCAGGTAGATCATGGCAATCACCCTCAATATTCTTGTTGATTTGCACTAGGAATAAGTTTAACATTTGTGCAGAAGGTGGATAAATCAAACATTTCTCCTATATAAGAAGTGAATAAAGGTAAGGCTTTCACTATCCTAGGTAAGAAACTGCTAATATTCTTTAAGTATGTAACTAGCAAGGGTTAACCGTTTACTTTTACTCAGTGAGCCATCTGGAGATAAAACATCACTGATCTGTAACCATTTGACCACAGGAGGCAATCCATGTAACAGTGAAATAGTGCACAAGAACATATAAACATGGGATTGCTTGTGTTTTATAAACGAAGATACTCACTTGGCTGTGGCTGTGACGGTTGCATAGGTTGTTGTGGCTGCTGGGGTTGCTGACCGTACTGTTGTCCTTGTTGGCCGTACTGAGCATAGTACTGGGCATAATACGCTGCCCATGCTGCAGCATTGGGATCCTGAGGTTTATCTACAAGCAAAAAAGACATCTGGTTTGAAATCAGAAGACTTGCTTTCAAAAATCTAGTCACCAATTTCAATTTTTTTTTTACTTTTACATACTTTGGCCATCATACAGATGGGCTTCTTTTGCTGTTATAAACTGCCCTACTTTTCTTTTGAATATCAGCATACATAACATTTATCACTGCCCAGTATAACCATCCAGGTTGGTCTTTCCACTATATAGGCCATGATTTTGTTTTGGAAGAAGCCGTCTCTGACCTTTTAACGATCATATTAGTGGGTTTTAAAAATTGGCAAGCATTTTCATTTTAGAACTATATTTACAATAATGTTTTTACAAGACATATTCAACACTTACTGGGATCACCACCTGCAGGGGCTCCTGGCTGTTGACCTTGACCTGGGAACTGTTGGTTATAACCAGGCTGACCACTCCAACCCTGTGGTGCTCCACCAAAGCCTGGCTGATTGGGTCTAAAAAAAACAAAAACAAAACAATCATTTCATTATCAACCACTACATGTAAGAATCCATAAAATCAAATTTATGTAACCTGCCACCACTCAACCACTTCTATAATTTGGTACTATAATTACTGTGATAAAAAGTCAACTCTTGACTTCTTGACAAATTCTTAATAGCAAGAATTTTATTTCTGTATTCAACATTTACATTACTGGAGCTAGTGTTTCAAAATCTTTGGTCCTCATCAAATCACATCACACTGTAAAGCCAGTGAAACTATTATGATGCTGTTATCAAGACATTCTAATTTCACTAAATAAATGGTATAGTAAAAGCAGATATCTTGATTTTAATACTGCACACTTCGACACCCACAGTTCAAGTACAAAACTGCAGGCTCTAATATGTGCTTTTACAGGAATCTTTGTACAACAATAAAACGTCTCAATCTCCTTAAGTTTAACAGCCGTCTGTCACAACAGCCAAGCTAAATGTTTGCAATATAGAACCTTTTCTGAATTCTAAAAGAAAATCCCCACAGTGAATCATAAGAACTGAAATACCATACACTTGTTCGCCCCCTTTGAAAATATCAAAATAACGCAAAAAAAAGCTTTTAGCTCATGTCAGCCAAGACTTGGCAATTCTTAACGAAAACAGTTATTGAAGATGACAAATACCCCCACAACTGTGCACAGACTCAACAGCAAAAGCAAATCTGTCGTAAAGCTATGATGCCAGTATACAAAGTAAGACTAGCTTGTCCCACAAGCTACAAGTTGACTTAAACCTGCATTTAAAAATGATACAAGTTCAATGGAAGATAACTCTGAGATCTCTTGATGGATATGAATCAAATATTACGACCTGCAAATCTACACTGTGTAGTGACTATGCCTGGCAAGTTTCAGTTCAATCTGTTGAAAACTGATGGAGGAGTATGTGCCACAAGGTATGTCAAATGTTACAAAAATTTTAAGTTCAAGGGCAATAATTTTGCCAGGCTAGGTATGCATCAGAAATATGTCTTTCACATCTTCATAGTCTAATTACTTTCTCTGCCAAGTGTCATTTCCATTTGTTGAAAAATGAAGGAGTAGTTTGTGCCACAAGGTATATATTAGTCAACAAGAGCGATCAGTGATCACATGTGTCATCTGATGATAGCCAATTAAGCAGTTGTATTGAGGGGTGATTGACAGTTAGTTGAAAATGTAAACTGACTGTATGGATGTTTGAGAATTTTCTGTAATGTGAAGAAAGTAAGAATTAACCAACTGATGATGCTGAACATTGTACTTTTGGAGGACACCATTATGTTCCAGGGATAGGCACCATTAGAAACACAGTTTTTTGGTGGCTGATGTATGCTTCAAGTACACAAAAACTGGTTTCTTGAAGACCAGATCCAAGGTGGTGGCGTTGTTAGTTGTAGGCATGTGAATTTTTTCGAAGGACGGACAGATGGTCAGAGAGACGACGAAGAAGTGATCCCTGTAAGTCGCGGCCACTTTGTAACATGTCGCAGTTACTGTGTAGCAGGCGACATAAAAATCATTAACGGGCCAAAACGCCTTTTTTATTCAAGGGCCAACTCAGCCAAAATTCATTCCACCGAAAAACCTGTAAAATATGCACAAGTACTTGAGGTACCAATCACAGGGGTTTCATTAAGATTTTGAGTTGGAGGGAGTACATGTAAAGTAGGCGGGAGGTTTTCTGCCAGTTTGTTATATATTAAGCCTGATTTTAAGAAAAGTAGCCGGGTGAAGATCTCAAAATAGCAGGGGAAAATACTCGCCTTCCGCCTCTTAATGAAAGCCCTGCAATCAATCCTGTAACATTTTATTCAAACTGCATTAGTAGTATAGGGGAAGTAGTCCGGACAAACTTTGTAAATACAAAATCATTAAAGCGTCATAACTCTGACAAAAATCAATGCACTGGAAAATGCCAACAATATGCACAACTAGACTTGGTACTGATCATTCCTGTAAAGTTTGGATGAAAATGCGCCAGTAGTTTTTGAGGAGTAGTCTGGACTAGTTTAGTGAGGAACGGACAGACATACGACGGAGAAGTGATCCCTAAATGGCGCAGCTACTTTGTAGCAGGCAACACAAAAATGGGAAACAGTATAAGTTCAAGGGGAATAACTCTGCATTGCCTGCATGGATCTGCATTAAAAAAAAATGTCATGCACATCTACATTGCCTGGTGACCATTTCTGCCAAGTTCCATTTCAATTAGTTGAAAACTGAAGGAGGAGTTTGTGACACAAGGTTAAGATGTGAAAATTTACAAACATGGGAAAAAGTGTAAGTTCAAGGGGCAATAACTCTGCAATGCCTGTATGGATGTGCATCAAAAATATGTCTTGCGCATCTTCATTGCCTAGTGACCATTCCTAAAAAGGTTTTATTTCAATTAGTTGAAAACTGAAGGAGGAGTTTGCGATGCAAGGTTAAGAAGTCAAACATGACCAAATGACCAACTGCCTGCCAGAGTGATTCCACTATACCCCCCTGCAAACTTCTTTTGCAGGGGTATAATTATTTCATCTAACTAACAGAAATGATAATAAAGGGAAAACTTAAGGCAGTTTGTTTCAAGATATTCTTATTTCACTAAATAAATGGTATAGTAAAAGCCGATATCTTGATTTTAATATTGCACACTTCGACACCCACAGTTCAAGTACAAAACTGCAGGCTCTAATATGTGCTTTTACAGGAATCTTTGTACAACAATAAAACGTCTCAATCTCCTTAAGTTTAACAGCCGTCTGTCACAACAGCCAAGCTAAATGTTTGCAATACAGAACCTTTTCTGAATTCTAAAAGAAAATCCACACAGTGAATCGTAAGAACTGAAATACCATACACTTATTTGCCACATGGATAAAAGAATTAAAATAAAGCAAAAAAGCTTTTAGCTCAAATGAGCCTAGACTTTACAATTATTAATAATTTTGTCTACCAAAACAGAATTGATGATTAAGGAAAACTTTAAGGCAGTTTGTTTCAAGATATTCTTATTTCACTAAATAATGGTATAGGAAAAGCAGACATCTTGATTTTAATATTGCACACTTCGACACCCACAATTCAAGAACAAAATTGCAGGCTCTAATATGTGCTATCGTGCAAGAACCAAAACAACAAACTTTAGACAAGTAAGTAAGTTTTACTAAGGAAACTTCTCAATCTTTAATAGTATAACACCTCTCTGCTATCTGACAAAGTTAAATGATTGTGAACTAGATTCTTTTATAAACACAGTTAGTTGGAAAAAAGGTACAAAAATTCGAAGTATTAGAGCACGAAATACATAGTTGTTGCATGGAAACAATAGTTGCAATAAAGTTTTCAGCTTATTTATGGGAGCCATTAGAAATTCAGGTTTCTTATTTATCTAAATAGCTCTCAAAGGAAAACCTTAAAGCTCTATCAACGTAACTGTTAATTTGGTTCAAGACGTTATTTCACTATACAACTGATATATTAAAAGCAGACATCTTAAATTAAATATTGCACATGTCAACACCTACCTACTATTTAAGATCAAAACAGCCCCTTCTGCTCTTTGCCACCAGGCGTGTACCAAATAAACCAACATTACAATAGGAAACTAATTTGTAGAAAAGCATACTGAATACAACTTTTAAGGCAAAGTATGCCACCCTTTAAGCAAGGACGGCAAACACGTAAGGATTCTTTGTGACTGAGCAATTCTTAGTCAGCTAGAAGTCACAGAAAGTCAGTAAGGCAAAAGAAAATAAGGGGCTTTGGCACTGAAAGTTGTTCTGACTAAGCCATATGACTCAATTAAAATGTAAACAATAAGATTTTCTGCACTTACCCGGGGCCTCCTTGTGGGCCGCCATACTGGTCATATCCTCCTGGACCCTGTGGTCCTGGCCCTCCATATGGACCTCCTGGGCCTCCCTGTGGTGGACCTCCAGGCCCACCAGGGCCTCCAGGTCCCCCTGGACCACCAGGTCCTGGAAACATGTCTCCACTTGGTGGACCATCCTGAAATTATTCATACAAACAAAAAATTAAAAATTTTCTTTCAGTGCTTATTCTATTTCTTTATTGATTGATTCCTAATGTCATTTTTTAAATGTCCTTTTTATATCCACTTTATATTCCACTTACGCACACAATTCCTAGTAAACTGTCAGTAAAATTCAGTGACATTAATTCCAGCACACTTAGTTAGAAAGAACTGAAAACTGTGCTTAGGCCTAAAAAAAAAAAATTGTTCTGTTCGGGTCACCCGACCCTACCTAAAAATATGCCCGACCCTACTGTTTTTTTAGGTCTGTCAAAAAAAAAAAAAAATTGTCGCACTTCGTATTGTAGAGGTACAGTACGGTACTGTACGGTGCGGACGGATTTTATTGCCGCACAGTAACAAAATGGCGGCTCAGGTCGTCAATGTGTATAAAACTGCGTGTGATCGCTATCACACTGCAGAACGTCGGGGGTTTAATATTATTTCATCAAAGATATCATTTGAAGAGTTGGAAATGATGTTCTTGTGCCTAATGTTCTATACAAGCAGGAACCTGTAGTCGCAATATTAAAGCTTTAGCTTGCATTGACTAGCTAATGGTTAAATATGGTTGCATTAGGCCTACACCACTTTGCATTTCAACTGTTACCTTGTAACTTGTCAGTCAATTGAGGGATCATAGGTTTGAGGAGCCAGAACGGTTTGAACTGATTCTACCCATGAAGACCAAATGTCTGTAATGGTAAAAAAAAAAAAAAAAAAAAAAAAAAAAAAATTCCTACCTACCCTACCTAATCATAGAGAGCATGTTACCCTAACAACACTATTTTTTTTTTTAGGCCTTAACACTACATCCTGAATCCAAGTTTGCTCAAAAGTCCTATCATATCGACAGACTGAAAATACAATTTTTTTAGCATTAAGCTTTCCTCTATGTCAGCTGAAAGAACTTAACTACTTGCTGCAATCTTAAAATTACCACATGCAAATACAGTGTTCAAACAATACTTACATATGGGAGGCCAGCTTTTTCACAGATCATCTGAATAGCATGCTGTATCTGGCTAGGCTCACCACGGATGTTGAAGATTTTCTCGTTAGGATTGGGCCCGGGATTTCTCTGTAATTCCACATGAGCTCCTGATGTACTGTTGATGTTTTTGATTGTTTCACCACCTGTAAGAAGAGAATTTTGGGAGTTGGTGAAAGAACAGTTTTATTTATGATCAGCTTCTATCCCTTTTACATAGTTCTTTTGTCTTCTTCCCTTGTTTTAATTTTAGTAATATCAGTTTTTAAGTTATATGCATAACACACATATAATAGTATCAGACTGACCGCCAATTAACATACTCAGAAACTTAGTTAAGGAGCATAACTCTCTGTCTGCTTTAAAAATAGAACTCATTCAGACAACCATACAAGCCTTACCTTTTCCAATCACTAAACCACATTTATCAGCTGGTACTGCAAAGGTTGTCTGATCCTGGAAGTTGCCACCATCAAAGCCCCCTGGTCCACCCATACCACGGCCTGGACCCTGGTTGAATCCTCCACGGCCACCACCTCTACCACCACGGAAACCACCACCACCACGACCCATACCACCTCCATACTGAAATCAACAGTGGATATCACATTGGTAAGTAGCCATAAAGCCACAATATGAAATGTTACAAAGTAGAAAAATATTGCAGACTAGTTAAAGGCATAATTTAATCTACATGTAATAGTGAAATAGGTGTATCAGGGTCTACTATCAAACTCCACCCAAAGAGAGTGGTGTTAGCGAATCCCTGGCTTTATATTGCACATTTATGACACCAATGAACTTTTAGACAGAAACACTAGCTCTTAAAATGTGCTTCAGAACATATGTCGCATAAAACATCCAAATATATTAGGAGTTACAAGAAGTGTGTCATCTTTATATGAATGTATAATAACCCATTCACTGATTTTACTTTTTCAAATCTGCTGAAGTATTTCACTAAATAGGCTTTTCTGCAACCTCTTCATATAGACTGTCCTCATAAATAAAATTTTGAGACTCTTAAAACATATAAAAAATTACATCCACTTGTTTGGTTGGAATGAGTTACCATTAAACAAGGTAAGGAGATTGCCGTGCAACTATCCATCACCATCAATTCATTTTCGTTATCTTTTAAACAATTTGCTAAGCAGATAGGTGTCTAACTACCTGCCTGAACTGTATTTTATTACCTAATGAGTAGCTTGAGTTAGTGCATTATTCGCTCTAAAAATTTTTGTGTATGTTGAACACGGTACTGATGACTATAGACCGTTCAATAATTAATAAATTGACCGCCGCCATTATGAGGGTCACATGACCGTCCACCATTTAAGGACTGCTAAACCTAGCTAAGAAGCACATTTCAAGGTGACATACTGCCTTATATTGCATGACTTTTGCTGTAGATTACACATCATTTTATTGTATTAGTATTACTATTTTGTATGTTTTATTCCTGACTTGAACATATTATTAACTTGGATTAATTCATGAAAGAGACCATGGACTGTTCAAAATGGAAGCTTCAGTTGTGTAAAACACAAATAATGTATAAAACAAATATAATATTGAAAGCAGTGTTCTCCTTTTCAAAAGTTGAAACTATGATTTCAATCATTTGAACAACTCTGAAAACTTACAAAATGACAAAAATAAACATCTCGCTCATCAACTGCATGTTAAATCTATATTAACTAGAACTTGTTTAATTTTTTGATACAATTTCCAAGAATATTTCACAATAAATGTGCATTATTTAGTGCTTCTATAATTATCAAACTGTCTCATGTCTTTCACGGTGTCCTTTTGTGAAGATGTAGTTACCTAATATGCGGTTGACATACTGTTTTCATTTTGATAAGTCACCGTTAATTGTCATTGTTGGTCTTGCTTAATCAGTCACAGTAAAACACTTGAATAATGAAATTTACTCTCGAGGAAATGCCTGAAGGGTTTAAACATGGTCTTTATTTGTTACGGATTGTTATATGAAATTTAAGAATATCTGTTCTACCTTATGAAATTTAGCATCTATTACCGTATGAACCTTTTTTTGTATTCTTTATTTTTTGGCATTTCGGAAATCTGCTTTTGAAAAGAATTGATATGAACAACATGTTAGTTTTTGAAAGAAGAAAGAAAATAATGCTGCAAAGCACGTTTGTAAGATTTTGATCTTATATTCTTATTTTTAACATTACTGTTGTTGATATTTCTTGTAATACGGAAAACAAAATTATTATGACACCTATATAACTGTACCCTTTTTGTCAGATTTTTTTTTTAAAGATAGATACATGAAAAGAGCAGATTTTCATGAAATTTTGATAAAATAAAAAGAATTTATCTACCAGAGAATATCACAAGACCTTTATTTAAAAGTTCAACAGCCAGAGATGTCAGCAAAAAAAAAAAAATCATTCACAAAATATAAACTTTTTTCAGTTAGAAGACCATGGGACAGATCTTTGCTGATAATAAATGCTTAATGTGGTCTATATGAATCTGTTTCTCTGACATACAACGTCACAATCACATTACAGCTATAAAACTGAGACCTTTTCTATGCTCCACATTAATAAAATACTTCAATCTGCAGTCCCTTAATGGCAAATGCAAGGGAAGTAATCACGGAAGTTCTAATTTCTGGAAAGGTCAATAAACAATATGTATTGATATTAACCAGAGTTTAAATGTTAACAACACAGAAGAGCACAGCATTCAAAGAAAAACCAGCCAAAGCTTCTCTTAACCTTCAAAAATCAAGGAAGTTTCCTTTTTCCTTTTTTTAATGACAATGTATCAGGGCCTACTATCAAACTCCACCTAGTAAGAATGGTGTTAGCGAATCCCTGACTTAATATAGCACATTTATGACACCAATGGTCTTTAAAACAGAAACACTGGCTCTTAATATGTGCTTTAGGTCTATTTTCTAAGCAAAAATGTACCAACCAAGTTATTAATCACACTTTCAATATGCCGACTAAAGAACCCTTCAATGTTCTGGGACGGAAGTTAACCTTAAAAAAATTCTCAAACATATTGTCACTTACATTGGAGTTGTTCAGAAGATCCTGGATCATTTCCTGTGCAGCCTGTACCTTATCTGGTGGCCCAGTGATTGAACACAACCTGTCCTCAGACTGGCCATCATCCTGTTTAAACTGAACCTTGGCTCCAGTGTCTTGCTGGATCTTTTTAATCATTTCTCCTCCTTTGCCAATAACTATACCAACTGCAGCACGCGGTACTGGAATGTCCATGCCGCCTCCTCGACCGCCTCCATAACCTCCCATGCCAACACCATTTGCAAAACCACCACCCTTAAATGAAATATTACGATGTCTGATTTCCTCTTTCTCAATACTGGCTACACTGTACTTCTAAAAATGACAATTATGCATTTTGAAGTTCTTTTGTTACAACAAGGGTTTTGCAAGCTTTAATTCAAATTTAAAAGCAGATGGCATTAAGTAACTATGATCTGCAGTATGTTCTGCACTTAGTAATTTAAAAAACTTAACCTGTGGCAAATATCCAAATGACAAATTTTACCTGGCAAAATTCCCTATATTGCCAGGGCATCTTTTCATTTAATTGAGGGTAGAAAACCTGACATTAATCTTTTTCACTCATCCTTGAAAGGTAGCCACCAGACACTTGCAACTACTCTAACAGTGTGTCATAACTTTTCCCTACCATATTGAATCCTACCATGTCATTGTCCTTGGAGGCCAACAGTTCCATGACCATTTCCTTGGCTTTCTGACACTTCATCTGGTCTCCTGTGATTCTGAGGGGTTTATCAAATGCTGATGGTACATTGCTGTCCTGAATCATCACCATTTTTACACCAGTTTTCTCCTATCAGACAGAAAAAGACATTTAGAACTGGTACTGAGCTGGAATTTCTATTATGTTGCATTGTAAACAAGCAGATTTAAACCACTATTATGCAGTTAGTATTTTCTTTTCTTTTTTAGCCCCCATGCAGAGGACAGCATGCTCCACTATTCTTAATGCTTGACACTGAAGGGTTATAAACCTTATACAACCATTGTCAATTACCTCCTCTTGCAAAATGAGATAATGAAAGTGAAAAAGTATTGTATGTTTACTTCGGATAATTCAGATTTCTCCGGTTTATAAGTCATAGCCTGAGCCTGAGGCTTCCCTTCAACTTTGTACTTATGAATTAAAAAAAAAAAACATCTGGCCAGGGGGGGAGGGGGGACTGGTTTGGGGGAGGGGGTAATGGGTGGATGGGGAAACAAGTACCTATATATTTTTTAAAAAATCTGGCCAAGGTGGGGGATGCAGAGAGGGGATGCAGGGGAAAAAGGGGGGAGTACTTACCCATCTGAAGTCAGTTAATATTTTATTTCAAGCTTAAGACGTTTTTTTCCTTTTTATAAATATAAGCAAAAACAAGTGACCCCTGGGGGTGGGGCTAACTGTAACCCCAGGGACATGGGTACCAACAATCTTTGCAGGGGTCTTGCTGGTGATCAAGTATTCCAAGTTTGAATGGAATATCTTAGACACTTATTGAGAAATGGACAAAAATTTCTAAGTCAAAAACAGGCCATAATTCACACAAAATGCTTGACACAGTTATCTCCTCTTGTGAGCAGACTAAGCTCTTGATGGTTAACAAGAATTGTAAATTTCAGGCATATATCTGCAAGGGAAAGGTGAGTAGTACTACCTTGCCTTAAAACTTAAACCAAATTTCTAAGTCGAAAAAGAGGCCAAAATTCACACAAAATGCTTGACACAGTTACCTCCTCTTCTGATTAGACTAAGATCTTGAGGGTAAACTAGTATTGTATGTTTCAGGGCTATACCTGCAAGGGAAAGGTGACTAGTACTACCTTCCCAAAAACTTTAACCAAATTTCTAAGTCGAAAAGGGGCCATAATTCACACAAAATGCTTGACACAGTTATATCCTCTTGTGAGCAGACTAAGCTCTTGATGGTTAACAAGAATTGTAAGTTTCAGGCCTATATCTGCAAGGGAAAGGTAAGTAGTACTACCTTGCCCAAAAACATTAAACAAATTTCTAAGTTGAAAAGAGGCCATAATTCACACGAAATGCTTCACACAGTTATCTCCTCTTCTGATTAGACTATGATCTTGAGGGTAAACTAGTATTGTATGTTTCAGGTCTATATCTGCAAGGGAAAGGCGACTAGTACTACCTTGCCCAAAAACTTTAACCAAATTTCTAAGTCGAAAAGTGGCCATAATTCATACAAAATGCTTGACAGAGTTACCTCCTCTTGTTAGTAGAGTAAGCTGTTGATGGTAAACAAGTATTGTAAGTTTCAGGGCTATATCTGCAAGGGTTAGGTGAATAATGTTACCTTGCCCTAAAACTTTATATTGAACCAACGCAGACGCCAGGACGAGAACTATAGCCCTCCTTATTCTTCGAAAAGTCAAGCTAAAAATGCTTATAACACCCAATTTTTCAAACCTGCATCAAGAACGTCTATGAAATCTCCGAGTTTCCTCAAACACTTACCTGTAGCTGTTTAATGGTTTCTCCTCCTTTACCAATGACAAGACCGACTTTATTTCCAGGTATAAAGATCTCTATGTTCCCTGAATTATCGCCCAGTCCACCAGAATCAGAACCTTGGGCTCTCTGTATAATCTTATTAATCTCTTCTTTCACTCGACTAAAAACACAGGAAAGAATACACAAATGAAACTAGAACTATCGCTGAATGCGATTCATACCCCCACCAATGTCCTTGACAGAAGACGACATGGAAAGGTGGTTAAGGGAATAACTTTAGTGGCACAAATACATATACATAAAAAGAAATTATCTCTGGTGAAAAAAACAAACAAACTGTACAGGTAATAGTAAAAATATATATTGTCAAATCATGTTCGAAACAGTTACAAATAACCTTTCATTTTCGTGAATATCTGTTCTAGATTCAGAAACATTTAAGTATTAATGGTTATATCAGAACATTTTCTATGCCTAAAAGGGGCATAACTTGTGTCATAATTCAATGGAATTGTAGAATTTTTGTCATCTGAGCTTGCTTGTAACCATTCATATAAATTTTAAGTTTCAAGTAAATATCTGTTCTGGTTTAAGAAATATTATAGTAAATAAATTTAAAGACATAAAAATGGACTTAACTTTGTCAAAATACAATACAAAGTTATCCCCCCCCCCACTTTTTTTAGTTATGAAACTTGACCTGCATATCTTACTTGCGACACTTCGTATATATTTGAAGTTTCAAATGATTATCTGTTCTAGTTTTAGAAATATTCAAGTACATGTTAAAATTTAAGAACATTTTCTAAGTCAATTTTGACCTTCAAGTGTGACCTTGACCTTAAGCCGGCACAAAGGTAACATGGGTTCTGCACATAACCTTGTTGAGTTGAACATTTGAGTAAAGTTTGAAGAAAATTCTTCCATTAGTATAGGATTAATAGAGCGGACACGACATATTGTCTAATATTTGATTGTATGTAAATTTGAAGACTTAAAAAGGGGCATAACTTTGTCAAAATGTAATACAGAGTTATGAAACTTGACCTGCATATCCTAATTGTGACACTTCATACATATTTTAAGTTTCAAGCAAATACGTTTTCTAGTTTCAGAAATATTCAAATACATGTTAAAATTCAAGAATATTTTCTAGGTCAATTTTTGACCTTCAAGTGTCTTGACCTTAAGCCGGCAAAAGGGTAACATGGGTTCTGCACATCCCCTTGTTAAGGTGAACATTTGAGCAAAGATTAAAGAAAATCTTTCAATTAGTGTAGGACTTACAGAGCGGACACGACATAATGTCTAATATTTGATTGTTTGATATTTGACCTTCAATTGTGACCTTGACCTTGAGCTGACACATGGGCAACATGGGTTCTGCACATCCCCTTGTTGAGGTGAACATTTCAGCCAAGTTTGAAGAAAATCCTTCAGTTGGTATAGGATTTATAGAGCGGACACGATAATGGAGACGGACGGACGCGACAAAGCGAATCCATTATAGCCCCCCCACATTTTGTGGTGGGGGTATAACTACAGTGCTAGTCATTTCATAACTGAAAAGTTTTTGATGGTCTTGCGACATAAACAGTAAACAATTGTGTTCAGTTAAAAGCAACAACTGTTAACAGTGTAGAAATAATGTCAAACAAGAGGAGTATGATGGCCCTATATTGCTCACCTGCGTATGACTGCTTTAACAAAGTTGTTACAGACCTGGTTAATATATGCGACGCCCTGTCTCATGAGATAAACATTTATCCCAACCATAATCAAATTTGACCTAGAAATCATCAGAACAGCTTTTCTGACAAATTTCCAGGATATTTGGACTGAAAATGTAGCCTCTATATAGTTGCAGGATTTTCAATACTAGGATCTGTGACCTAGTTTTTGACTCTAAATGACCCATAACTACCTAGAATCATTGTAACAACCTTTAAGACAAATTTCAAGAACATTTCGGCTGAAAATGAAACCTCTAGACTGTTATCAGGTTTTTTAACATTTAGGCTCTGTGACCTAGTTTTGACCCTAGATGATCCATATTCGAACTTGAGCTAGAAATCATTGATACAACCTTTCTGACAAATTTCCAAGATCACTGGACTAAAAAATGTATCCTCTGGAGTGCTAGATTTTGACCCCAGATGACCCATATTTGAGCTTGACCTAGAAATTATCAAACCAACATTTCTGACAAGTTTCCAGGATATTTGAGCTAAAAATGTTACCTATAGTGTGTAAAAAAGGTTATTCTATATTTGGGATTGGTGACCTAGTTTTTGACCCCAGATGACCCATATTCGAATCTGAGCTAGAAATTATCAAATCAACTTTTCTGACAAATTTCCAGGATGTTTGAACTGACAAGATTTTTTTTTATTTTTGGGCCAAGTGACCTAGTTTTTCATCCCAGATTACCCATACTCGAACTCGTCCAAGTAATAACTGTGACAAACATCCTGACCAAGCTTCATGACAATTGAGGCGAAAATGTGACCACCAGAGTGTTAACAAACTAAGTGTGAACGGTCGATGGATAAAAGACATTGATTGATCCCAATAGCTCACCATGAGCCTATGGCTCAGGTGAGCTAAAAAGGTATCAAATCCAAGACAAAACCCAACATTGGCTCCACTTGAAAATGGAATTACCTGTATTTCATTTTTTCATGGATTTCTATGGGACATCATCTCATGTGTCAGTCTAAGGAGAATACTATCAGCTTTCCACGGAATATAGAATCTCCATCAGCAGCTGAGCAGTTTTTTCAACTACCTCATTAAACCTCTCATACAAACAAGTTTCAAGGTTTCATGTAGTGCTTGAAAACCAGCTCAGCTACTGGAGATCCTATACTCCCTCGAAAGCTTATATTTTCACATGTCCCATAGAAATCCATGAAGAAATGAAACACATTTCTATTTTTAAGTGTAGCCCATGTTGACCTTTTCTTAGTTTTGATGTTTTTAGTGATGTCATGGTCATGTGGTATTGCTACACTGTGTAAAACAGTTAAAGAAATCTCAACATTTGATAAGCTTTGTATGATAAAGAAGTGTCCAAAAATGTTTTATAAATGCAAATCTGTCATTTTAGTTGTACTGTTGAAGACAGGAGAACAGAGTTTAGATATATTTTTTTCTATTCCTTCCAAGTAGCATTATGATTGACATTTTATTCTATCTTACAGAATGTATTTTTAACTTGTAAAGTAAGAAATTGTCAAGTAAACTCATATAATGTGCCCATTATCCAACCTGTCCTTACCTTATAGCTTGAGGTGAACCTGTAAGTGTTGTGGACCTCTCTGGCATGCCACCACTATCTGTGAACAATAAAAAAGATCAGGCTGCAGAATAAACCATCCTAGTCTGAAACTGTTAAGGCCAGATAACTGCTGCTCCAACTATATCCCCAAATTTCACTGATTTGTTGCGACTTTATTCTCACTTTTACTTAAGGGTAAGAACGAATGACAGAATGACAAACTTATGTATCCCACTCTCCTAGAAATCTGGTGATCATTTCCAAGGGTCAATTTAAGAGCAGCAATTTGAAATAAATGGGCCAAATACTCCAAAGTAGTGATAAAAAGACTGACAAACTTTATTGAAAGAACACTGCGCCCTATCTCGGATGTTATAAAACAAACATACCATAACCGTCACATTCTGAAATATCAAGGATAACATGCATCAACACTATAAGAAATAACTCGCCCCCAAAAAATAATCAATGTGCTTGGCACGTATATAATGAGACCTTCTCTGTATGAAATATGCAATTATAACCTTAAATTGACCCTTGTTTAACACAAATAAATCATGCCTAGTACTCTTCACATTTAAGTTTGGTCACTGTCAGTGTTAAGATTGACTTCTCTCTGTTTTTCTCAATGTTACATTTTTCTTCATTTTCTTTAAATATGGTTTAATCCATTCCATTACTTAACTTAAATCATAAAAATTTCTTACATTAATATTAAAGGTTATTACAATTCACAACACCTAGTTAAATATTTACACATATCACCTCCAATCTCATGAATAGTTAAATGTAAGTTTCCCCTATGGCGAGTGCCTACCTGGTGCAATCTGTATTTTGCAACTAGTTTCTGCTTGCAACCTTGTTATCTGTTCACCGCCTTTTCCAATAACTGAAACATAGCAAATTGAAGACTTTACAGTATGTATGGTTCCTTTCAAGTACATGCAAAGTTTAAGTTGATTACGTTCTAAGATGATCAGCTTACTTGCTTCATAAAGCCGAATTCTAAATGTGTCAGCTAGAAGTTCCCTTTACCCATCATTTTTTTTAAATTTAAAATGACTCAGCAGCAAATCAAACCATATTAACTGATCTTTTTTTTAACATAACACAAAAGAATACCTGATCCAGTTACTTATATAATGTATCAGGGCCTACTATCAAACCCCACCCACATAGGGTGGTGTTAGCGAATCCCTGAATTTTCATCTTGCACATTTCTGACACCAATACTCAAAAAAATGAAATAATGGCTGTGAAGATGTGCTCTCAACTCAAAGAATGTTATACAACATGGAACATCAGTTTACTCCACTTTCTGACTGAAATCTAAATGCACTGATATTTTGTTTTCTGATAAACTTTTCTTTACCAATCACTGAATCTTATAACTAGATCTGTTTTTACCTTCTTACTAAACATCAATGCATAAAACCAGGAAGCTACCTCCTACTGAGGCCATGCCCTCCAATTTCCAGGTAATTTCAATATTTCCTTCATGATCCACAAAAACTTGCTCATTTGTGTAAAGTCAGCGTATGTTAATCTGTACAACTTAATGCAATTTCTGTTCTTAACATTACACCATAATTTCAAAAAATATACTTACTAAGTCCGACCATTCTGTCGGGCACCTTGTATTCCTCTGTGATGACCATACCGAGGTTCATCTGATCTGTTGGTGACTGCATCATACTACTGTTCTGAGTAGAGACCCCTAGTTGTTGGTTGATTCGGGCAGCTGCTTGAGCTGCAGCCTGAGCTGCTTCTGTGTTTCTATACAGAGAAAAGGAACAAATAACATTTACTTTTTCAGCCTTAATGGTTAATTATCTAAATATACAATACCCAAAATTCCCCTAGTAAAAATCCTTGTTTCAAAATTTCCCTAACAGTTAAATTCCTGTTTGCAGGAAAAACTGCTCAACAACAAAAACTGAACAATCTATTTTATCTTGAATATGTATATACCTGAGATAGACAAAAATTCAAACCTTTAACTCATCAGGCATTTTTCCCCCTCTTTTATCTGTACAACTTAACCTTGCATTACTTGCATAAGAACAAGGAAGAAGATTTCACAAGTAGGTCAAATAACAGCTTAACACTTACAGCATAAAAAAAGCCTTCTGTTGACAAATTAACCAAAGAAATAAACATACCTCGATTGAATTAGTCCTGGATATCCACCGGCAGCTGGAAATAAACAAAACAAACACGCCTTACCAACTGATTACACAAATTATGTCACAAACACGTGTTACATACAATCAATAGAGGAAGACTGTTATCTATTCATACATTGAAATGATAAAAAAAACTGATAGTCAACATACAATGTGCTTTAAGTTAGATTATTCATAAACTAAAAACATATCAATTGAAAGAATTTAACAAAACTGAATCTCCATTTCTTTTCCAATTCAGAAGATGACTTGCACTGCAATACAATTAACACCACGAATGTTAATTAAATTCATTAATAAAAGGTAATCATTCACAATTTGATACAAAAGGATGACAAGTTTATATTTACAACAATATGCACATATTTTCAGATCAGTGCAAGAGCTACATTAAAGCAGTGCCTATTATGACAAATAACTTATTTAAGCCTTAAACTTCTCATACCCTTCTTTCTCTTCCCCTTAAATTACGATATTACGAAAACAAACTAGTGCCTGTTAAGAACATTGAAACTACAAATAACTAAACAGAGGGGTGTCAGAAAACCAGATATTGGGGACCGAATATTATCAATAGAAAACGAAACAAGAACAGAGGAGAAAATTATAAAACTGTCACACGTTCAAAATAAATAAGACCTACATACACGGATGTATGCACCGATATGAAAATAGTACATCATCATTGTAAATACAAGAAATATAAGCAGTTTCTACATAATATTCACTGACAAGAACATTAAGACAGCCAGTACAAAGAGTACATCTTATAAAAAAAAATATTCAACAATTTGGGATTTTTCACTCCCAAAAGCATGCAAAAATGTTAAAGTGATAATTAACATAACGAATCTAACATTTCTTTATGAAGCATGTTATTTTCTATATAGTTGACAGTACAACTAAAGGTTGTCAAAATAAAAAAGAAACTGAGTCAGAAAAATCCCAAAACATTTATCATGTCATGTATATATAGCATAATGAAACTTCAAAGAAATAACAAATACAGATGTCCAAGATTGTAAGTGGCCTGGTATAATTTTCTCCTCTGAAAAAAGAGTACAGGATGACACATAGCACTATAAAAAAGCGAATTTTGTATGTCTGTTTTTCAACTTCATTGATAGTTAAAACTACTGAGGGCTGCTTGCATTATTAATGATCCAGTCCTGAACACTTTCAAAAAGAATTCCTTTTAAGATCGAGAAATCATCGCACTGGCGAGCAATAAATTGGACTTGGCATTTTCACATTCCAAATAATAATAATAAGCAAGTCTTTATCAGCTGCTGTTAATATATTCCAAGTATCAAGCAAGCATAAATTTTGCTTAAGAGTGTTAACACTTTGTTTTTTAATTTTCTTTTACCTAGAGAACTTTCTATAAAGTTTGCAAAAACGATTGTATGGATTTTCAATGTGATATAAATTTACATAAGTTTTTCTGTCAATATCAAACAATCAGTAGCAATCTATTGATTCTGAATACCAGAAAAAAACTGAACTTGTATTCAATACAATTACCAATACATTGAACCCTCAGAAGCTTTTGGCTGGGTTAGTGTTTACAATAAACAAAGAATTCTAGCACATTTTTTAAAAACTGTTTTCGAGTTCCTGGCTGAGTCATCAAACTTTTAGGTAAAATTAGGTCACTCAGAAAGACAGAATTCCAGCACAAACAAGCCAGTAAGACAAAACTCCGATACACAAAATTCAAATTTAACAAAGGACCTCATGACCTTAAGGGTTTTATTTCAATATTTATCATATAATGCTATTTATAAGGACCAATTATATTTGACAAAAGCAATGGGTTTGGTTAGATTTTCAGAACTAAGACAGAATTTTCGGCATTTCAAAGAATGGTTGTCTTTATAAACATATCTGACAGAAAAATGCAACTTAGTTATGAACCTTTAAGATAAATGAGACAATGATATTCACTGCAACCATTACTGAACACTTAAAAAAAACGAAGGGGAGATTATGTAATCATTTTCAATATAACAACAGGTCACATTACTCTTGATACAGCACACCTATCATTGAAAAGAGCAGCCCAGATTTTCTATTACGGAACATCAATCTAATACTTAAATTGTAAATTTCTCCCCAGACCTAACAAGTGAAAATAACAATGAATGTTAATTGCGCTGTTTGACCCCTAATTTGGGTCCCAAGTGTAGGTTATAGCATGTAAAACACATACGGTCCTGTAAGAAAGGGCTCCTCTTTGATTCTGGCTCGTCTGAAACAAAACATTTTAACACCTTGCTAACATACAACACATGCTAACATGTCACTGCCTAAAGAAACTCACTGTAAACTTGTTTATTACTCAAAACTGTTAGTTTTTGGGAAATGTGTTCTTGTCATTACTGATAAAGCACAGTGCCTGAAAACCACCCAGGTCTGTTTGCCTCGATAAGTTTAAGGCATCAATCAGTTAAAGTTCAGCTCTTCAAATTTCTCTATGAATGCTCCATTATTATATCACAGCAGGTTTTTTTTTCAGTTTCAATATTCCAATATTTCTCTGAAGACAAGAGACAACTGGGTGAAAATCCAGCCAATGCAATTAGAAGAAAGTTTTCATATTCTTTAACATGATTTAACACATCATTTAACAACTATTTAGCTGATCCAAAATATTTCAGAGAACGTCAAATACATTTTGAAATACAAACCTTTTCTGTCCCAATTCATACTCAAGACTTTAGGAGAGGATTCATTTTATTCAAAATTTTCTATGGTTCCCATGGCAGGTTTGAAATAAATTAGTTGAATTCTAAAAGGTATCGTGTAGACCAAACTGGGATAAAATTCTCAGCATACTGTGCAATTGTCGTGTCGACTGAGCTTTCTATACTTTGCATTTGATAAAAAGGGTTTCAAAATTTGAACATTCAACATTTGAAATTCAAAAGTAGGCTAAGATTTCAGTGACTCCTCTCCGACAGTCAGAAACTGTGCTCCAGCACTGTGAGCACACTATGGTACTCACCAAAATTGTTTGGATCAGCGTCTAATGGTCTTTTACCTGGTGTTGTACCATCCCCTGCACCACCCTGGCCTGGTTGATTGATTTTAGCAGCGATCTAGAAATAAAGTTTAGCAGCAATCTAGAAATAAAGTTTAAATCTTTCTGGTCGACTGACTTTAGCAGCAATCTAGAAATAAAGTTTAAATCTTTCTGGTTAACTGATGTTTGCAACAACCCAAGAAATGAAGTTAAAATCTTTCTGGCTGACCGATTTCAACAGCAATCTTGAGATAAAGTTTAAATCTTTTGGGTTGACAGATTTAAGAATAGATCTGAAATAAAGTTCGAAACTTTCTGGCTCTTTGATCTTAGCAGCAACCTAGCAATAAAGTTGAAAACTTTCTGGTTAAATAGTTTTGGCAGCAATCTAGACATAAAGTTTACATCATTCATTCTGCTTGATGTATCTTAAACCTAGAAATCAAGCTAAAAACTTTTTGGTTCACTGACAGCAGCAATCTAAAAGTAAGTTTAAAAATTTCTTTTCTAGCTGATAATAGTAGCTCTCTAGAAATAAAGATAAAACTTTCTCCATAATTAGTCTAAGCAGTGATCCAGAAATATAGTTTTAAAACTTTCTAGTCGACAGACTTTGGCAGTGACCTAGAAATAAAGTTTAAAACATTAAAACCAAAAATAGTGTTCAAAAGTTCAATATAATTTTCTGAAACAAACAAAATCTAATTAATGAAGTCTCAATAAAAAAATTAATTCTTTAACCCCACTATTGACAATCAGACTTTCTTATAAAGTCAGCATTCCAATACTTGCCAGGCTGTGTATGATCACAGCATATATTTATATAGCATGTAAACATTTTCAAAATGGACTAAGTAATTTTACCGAAAACAATTTTCATAATTCGAACTGATTCTTCTTGAGTAAAATATTAATAATGCAACAAGTTAATCATTTATCTCAAACCAGTCTAAAACTGTTAACAAGAGGACATGTATCGCTCACCTGAGTATGACTGATTTTAACAAAATTGTTATAGACCTAGTTTTTGACCCCAGATGACCCATATTTGAACCTGTCCGAGTAATTACTGGGACAAACATCTGACTAAGTTCCATGACAACTGAGGCAAAAATGTGACCAATAGAGTGTTAACAAACTGAGGATGGATGACGAATGACAGACACTGATCGATCCTAAAAGCTCACCATGAGCCTAAGACTCAGGTGAGCTGAAAAAGGATCTTTCTCTTTACTAGACTTTTTTTAAAAGGAAATCTGTTCTAAATTTACAAAATTCCCTAATGATTTGAAGCTCCTCTTTATAATACGCACCAATGTGAGACCACAGGCAAGTCACAGTATAAGAGTGCATATCATCTTAGTCAACATTTTATTCAAATGTATCAAAACTTAGTCACAGTAAACTTTACAGGATTCCACGTGTCTACCCTAGGAGTCTGACTTGAAATTCTTTGTATGAGGTCCTGTGTGATACAGGATGTTACTCCTGGCACAGCTTAATATGGACTTGCCCAACAAAATGCACATTAACTTTGCTATATCTACAAAGGATTTTAAAGGCTTCCGTTTATTTTTCTCCGGCCAATATCCTGCTACTTTCAAAGAAGACATTCTCTGAACTGGAAGTACAATTATCCAACTACAAACCTCGTATCATCAGGGTGTTTGATAGACTCTGAAACTCAAGTGTCAATGACCGATCAGAAATTTTCAAGGGTCAAACCAAAGCTTTCAATGGTCACACTAATATTTACAAGCCTTACTGAGTCAATGTCACCAACTAACAACCTGACCATGATATCAACGTTCATTAGGCATGAGGTTCGAGTACAACTTTATTTTTAACAGTCATAGTATATGATGGGTAGGAAATAAAAACAATGTATGTTTCCCCTTTAAAAAAAAAATGCTCTGAATCTCCACCGTTAGGTTACATACAATCACCAAATTTTAAAGAATAATAGAGAATTCCCATGGGGATTCTCTCTGAATATTCTACTGCTTCATCCCTAGAGTTTTGAGAAAATATTTCCCTTTTCAATTTAAATACCCACTGTTTCACGTATTTGCTATCAATGACCGAGTCCTAAAAAACTCAAATTTTGATGCTTCTAATTTCAGTCCACATTGTCTAAATCAAAATACCCACATATATGTCAGTTATTAAATATCCCCTTCAGTAAACATCCTTAAATCGATTTACATGGAAAAAGCATGGTGTAGTTCCCGCTATAAAGAGCATGTGATGCCTGAACAGCTGAAGCTTGTAAAGAGGCGTAATTTGAATGTTGGGAGAATTTATGGAAAATTACTTTTGATCGATGCTAAAGGTTGTATCTAGGAACCAATTAAAGACTGATACCCAATATAACACGTGTGTACAGATCACAGGCCGTAAGACCAACAAATGATCATGTGTATTTTTTTAAGTCAGCTGTCAAAACATGTTACAGCTCAAAATATAAAGCATCCAAAAACATGAGGATAATTAGAGTAAGTAAATATGGAATTTCACTAAATTTCACAAATTAGAATTTAACTCAGATAAATGCAAAATGAAATCACACAGATTCGCAAGCCGTACTGTACATAGTTGTATTAATTATCTTCTTTAACAAATCTGACCATAAGCATGTCTGCTGTATCAGTAGGCGTAGCAATCTTTTTCAAGTCTCTTCAGCAACAACATTGATTGACAACATGGATATTTCTCACTGGTCAAATATGACGATGGGTCAAATGAGTGTATAGAATTTTCCCGGGTCAAGACCCAAGACTTTAGGTAAAACAAAGATCCCTATAATGGCATCTTGACAAGAACATCTTGTTATATCTGCCCTTTTCTAACCACGTCTGAAGTAATATCCCTTGCCTCAGAGGGGTACTAAGCTTTCCTGGCATTGGCTTAGAATTGGTTGCATCTGAACACTCAAAAAAGATCTGGGTTAAGAATACGTTTTCATAACGGATGCGGATCGTCTGAATGGGAAAATAAACTTGAAAAGACGTCATATTCAACATCATTTTATAAACAACAACCTCCGGTCATTTTGGTACTTTGCACCACTTTCGTTCATCGAGCCCATTTTCCACTTTCCTGAAAGAATGGCTAAAGTGCAAAAAAAAATATCGGAAAAAATGCGTAAAGTGGGAAGCTTAACTAAAATATTTTCCAGTTAAACTTTTAGACTAATGAATTAAGTAATAGGCAGGTATAGCCCATTATGTTGAATCAAACATGTAGCGGAAATTTTTCCCGGGCGTCCCTGATTATGTATCGCACGAGGTGACGACCGCGTGTTTTTTTGTAAAATTTAAAGTTTGATTTACAGAGCTAATTCAGGTTACACATTTATGAACTGCTGTTCTTCAAGTACCTCGGCATTTTATGAAAAATTTGAAAGAGGTTTACCTGTCTTGCACGGGCTACAGCGTCAGCAAAGGCAGCTTGTGGGTCCATTTGCCTCGATCCCTAACTATTCGTATCACAATGGCGGCGCCTCTTGCCCTAAAAGATCGACTGCGAACTGATCTGATTGGTCAGAATTTAAGCGTCGGCGTAAAAAAAAATCATATACATAAAAATATTGATTAAACTTCAACGAATTATTGCATATGAGGAAAATGATCTGAATTTATACTACATATATTTTATTTTTCCCTTTAGGCTTTTTCCTGTTTAGTGAGTCCGTAATTCTTTATGACAGGGATAAAAAGTGGGACACGTATCGGCGAGGGGAAAATCCCGGGATCCGGGACCCGGGACTCCCGGGATCAGGGATCGTATTAAACATATAGGGAAACAATAAACAGTGTTGGTTTTGATATTTGTCGTAATTTGTGGCAATAAAAAAGTTACATTATTTGATTTTTGTGATAATGAAATAAACAAATGTTTATTCAAAACCTATTTTGCTTAGATATTTTTTTTAAATTACCACGTACTTTTGGTAATGCTTTATAAAGAATTTCAGTACACATGTTAATACGATATTAAAATGCTGATATAATTATAAAAAGAATGTCGCAACTTTATCCAATATAAAAAAGAAAATCCATCAACGATAAAATTAATTAACTGAAAAAAAAAGATTTTCACGCCTATACTATACATGCTTATCTTTAACAAAAGGCAAGCGATAATCGATAATTTATCGATGACACCTATGGCAGGTAGTGTATTCCCGGTATTACTATATGTTTAATACGATTCCGAATCCCGGCTTTTCTAAAGACGATCCCGGGATTTTCCCCTCGCCGCACGTATCACGTACTATCAATTGTACAGTCAAAACGGCCCCAACTCAAAACTGTTCAAAGAAATAAGCTTAATAGTAATGTAAAACATGTCTGTAATCTGTTCTCAAAGACTGAACAACGGTTATTGTCCTGATAGTTAGTGGGAACTCTTATTGTTCGTGCTCAGACACGCCTGATTCCCTTTACTTATAATTTTGAGGAAAAAATAAAGATCAAAATTATTTCCACTAAATTTAAATTATAGGCAGTCCATACCATATTTAGTGTGAATAATAAATTATATTAATACAATAAAATTACAAGTATGATCATCATTTACGACATGAGGCCGTTTTAACTTGGAGCTGTTTTGAGTTGACGCCGTTTTGACTTGGAGGCGTTTTGATTTGGTACGTTCCCAGCGTACCATGTCAACGATATTTCAATTAGTTTAAGATGTCTATAGGTTAAAGAAATGAAAAAGAAAACAATCTGGAAAAATAACATTTTGTTTATCTACATTTTACCATCATCACGTGACACGCCGTATGACAGTGATCGTGAAAGAACGGAGCGCTTTGTTATTAAAAGATTTTTAAGAAAGCGCATAGTTCAAACTAAGAAAATGATTAATCTTTACATAACAAAGCTCTCCGTTTTTTCACTATCACAGAATTGCTCTGAAAGTAAAACATTCCTGTATGTAGGCTATAGCACCCTGAACCACGCTGAACCGCGGAAGTAGATCTATACTGTAACAACATTCGAAACATTCTGTAATATAGTCCGATGAGTCGTTTTTTTCAAATCTTCCGTACTATTATCTAATATAAAACTGTATCATACAAATGTACAGCAGGAGCATGGAAAGGTCATGCCAAACTCTAGCTTGCGTAAGCCTGGAAAGGTTATATGTTGGCGTTACCGATCTGTATTTCTTCTTTATTTATGTTTTTTTTTTGCATATTATTATTATTATTACCTTGCATATTATTATTATCATTATTATTATTAGAACTTGTCCAGCTGCGTCCAGTGAGCATAAATTTTAAGTCTTTGTTTTTGAGGATTTTGGAAGAGACATTTGTTTATTTAGTTTTATTGTCATGTGACTGGTAGCTGGTAGTATTTTAAGCATATATTGAATTTCAAAAAGCTTAACTTTGCTCTAAAATATTTAGCAATACAAAATGAATACGTGAATGAGAACCTACCGAATACCGGATGCAGTTTCCACTTGCTCAATAGGCTTTTCTCAACAGAATACTTTGCATATGGATATGCTTAAAGAAGCAGTTGTTTGACGCAGAGATGGAGTGTCGGAGTCGACGGTGATGATTTGATTTGGTCGAGTACCGTTCAGGATTTCATAATATCGTTTCTAGTGTAATGTCCTTGTCAAAAATTAAGTTCATGTAAAATAAAACAAATTTTAAGACACTTTTCTATTCATGATGATGTATATTGGTTTAAGCGTCCACTGGAAGATCAAAAAGGATAGAAACTTGCATGGTACCTGTTTTGTTCCTGCCGAAAAGTCAGCCTTTTGCTAACTATAGACTCAATACTGGTCGCCTGGCCGTTAGACGCCTTGTATATAGAATATGATAGCCATCTCCATGTAAGGTTGTTACAGGGACAAGGGATGCGTTATATCTTTTAGTTATCTCCCTTACGGTGTTTTTATGCATTTGTTTGTAAATGCTTAATTGTATATGTTTTAAATTTTTTATGTCAAGCACTTTTGAGCGTACATTTTTGCATGATATGAGTGCTATACGAATGTGGTATACAATGATAATAATAATAATAATGATGATGATGATGATGATAATAATAATAATAATACATAATAATAATAAACACAGAAAGCTTTCTCTTTTGAAAGGATTGACCCAAAAATAAGCATTTTACACTTCACTTATGCAAAGAAAAAAAGAAACACACACGAACACTTAATTGCTTTATGGACAGATTTTTAAGTAAGTGGTGGTGGATAAGACTGAAAAAAATCCAGGCTTATACACACAGTAAAGTAAAACATGAATAAGAATAATAATATTTAATAAAACTCTATATCTATTATAAATCAAGCAGTAGTACATCTGTACAACAGAGAAGTGAGATGCTATAAGACTTTGCATACCGACTTAACCACACGTGCTATTTATTGTCAGTCAGAAGCAGAATCAGTTTATTTTCTCGAAAAAAAAAGAAACGGGGGAAAAGAACAATATCTGTACAATTTGTATTCTTTAATATGAACGATACTGTTTATAGTTCAACCCTCCTCTTCCTGCGTTCTCAGTCGAATCAGCAACTACCAAATCTAAATCTGTGAACCTATTGTGATAGTAACGCACCACTAACACCAAATTCAGGTAGCAAAGTTCCTGGTGCTGTTAAGGATTTTCACCTTTTACTTTTCAACTATATAAACTGATTCAATATATTAAAATGACTATAATTAACATGTAAAAACTCATCCTGTACATTTACACCAATGATAAGGCAGCTACAGTCATACAAATACTTTAGTACACTAGTCAAAATTATTATCATCGAAGCCAATAAGGGTGCTTGTGCCGCCTCTTACGTCTTCTGTTCTCTATAGCCAGAGGGTCTTTGCAGTGGCACTCTGTTGTACAATCTTCCGGCATGGGAAACACGGAACCACCGTGTACCGTCGATGGACAACAATCTCCACCGTCCCAGTCGCAGTCCTCACGATTATTGCTTGCGTCACAAAATCCGTCATTGACTGAAATCTGAAATAAAAGCCATTTCAGAGTATATCTAACAAAAGTTAAGTAAATCAAAAATAACTGCTTCAAAATTAATCATATAAAACTCAACGACTCAAGGCCTTGATTTTTAAAGTTTTTATAAAAAGTATATAAAAAATTAAGGCAAGTACTGCATTTTGAAATGAGCAAAAACATCAAAAAGGTGATTTGGATACCTTTTTGCATGGCTGAACGCATTTGATCAGACTGGGGTCTGGTTCCCACTTCTGGAGTACCGTACACTGAATTTTATCATTGAAACTGTTCCGGTTGTTTTCTGACTGATATTTGCTAAGAACTGGCTGTCGATTGGCTGGACACTCCACACTGCATTCCACGCCTAGAAATAGAGTGAGCTGTTTTTTTTAAGATTGATACACATACAAAACTTTTGAAAACAATCTGCAGAAATATCAAAGTTTTTGTTGGGCCTGTCCTCATATTGATGAGACTGAAACAACATCATTTGCTGTGAAGAACGAAGCACTTACATTAAGTATTACATAAGCAGAATAAGAATTCCTCTCCACTCAGTCTGGGTATTTATATGATGATTCAAGTATACAGAGCATGTGAGCACACATGTACTTGTGTTACAAATAATAGAATTTATACCCGTTTTTGTCCCGTCACAGTCGAATTTCATAGTTTCCTTGGACGAAGGGACCGGACAGGTTTTAGCCTTGTCTTCTTGACAGATCTCAAACTCTCCTGTCCAATCGCCGCTCTTCGCGCACGTGACCATTTGGAGTTTCTATCATGATACAGATAATACATTTATATTTTACTTAATCGAAATCAAATATGTAGAGCAAAACTTAGAACAACTTAAAACTGATAAGACAAGGTTTTCGATATGATTCATTGTTTTTATGAAGGACGAATTCCGTCATATTTTTTTCTGTTCACGTATATCTCTACTGTTCTTTTATTTTCATTGAACAAGAAGTCAAGTTTTATATTTTAGAAATAAATTCAACTCTTTTAAACGTTCTATTCTTTTAAACCATACAAAATCTACACCCTTAGCAAAATTTTACGGAGTTTTCACGATGGCCTAGACTATGGGGCAATAAGTCCAGCATACACAAAACAGGGTACTGGAAAGATGAGATTGGAAGTTAGCAATCTTTTAACATGTTCCCAGTTTCAGCAAACCTTCAAGTTATCTGAGCAGGACATTGAACACGTGCTTTCGCTCTCGAAACCATTCGTGCACGTGTAAGCACCAGTGAACTTCCTTGGTAATGGTGGACACGTGTTTGGAACACACTTTGGCCCAAACCATTCACCATCATCGTCACAAATGATGCGAAGGAACCTCCTGGATAATAAAGACGTGTGCAATATATGTAGACATCATGTCTGTAATTCTTGTTTTACGTTTTACAACCTGCATGGTGGCGTAAAAATACTTCACAAATGAGAGAATACTAATTACAAAAGTACTTTCGAAAGTAAATAACTACATATATTATCGAAACAAAAATGTTTTATAAATTATGTATTGATAACTGTCCAAGGTTAGAAACACATGTACTGATAAATAGGTTGAATTATTGTAGGAAAGAATTTGCTCGATATATAATTGTACTTCAACATTTATAGACCATTTTTTAAGGACGGAGAACTTCCAATTTTGTCCACGTTTCACTTCTTGGAGCACGTTTAAACATTTAAACTTATTTGTTTTACATCGCCTGGGAAGTTTTTTAAACATTATTAATCCCTCTCGATTACTGCTTCCTGGATTTGACCAGTACTTGTGCCGAAAGTTTGCACTGCGGAAATTCGCTGGAGACTCCCAACCCTTGTGGGATTTGAACTAGCGACTTCCCGATCGGTAGTCCGACGCTCTAACCCATTCTACACTGTTTCTCCACAAATGGAATAGCACTTGTGTGTAAGATGTGTTTTTGGCGAAGAATTTTTGCTTTGTAGTGCGGGTACAGTTTGCAAATAGACCAAAGGAGAAGACACGAACTCTCTTAAGGATACCTTTGTGTTCTTTCGTCCTCAACATGAAATCCGTCTTGACATCTCACTTTGCACTGTGTACCAACAAGCTGAGGCCCTTTTATACACGATGAGGTCTTCAATTTTCCGTTATCGTATGCTGTCGAGTCCAGAGCATTGCACTGCACAACACAAACTGCCTTTGGTTTTGACCACTTACCATTCCTTTGACACGTAAGGCTGGTATCTTCACCTTATAAAATTAAAAATCTTTGGCATTGTAAAATATTGAAATATTAAAAACGGCGCATCCAGAACAAGTTGAACTGAGGGCCGCCGATAAATGAGAATATTGAGGGGCCAACAGGCTAAATGCCTTCCACTGAGTATTCTAACAACTAGAAGCGGTTATATTTGTTCCTCTTTCTTTTTTAATAATGGACATATGAAAAACAAATGTTTGAATGTTTCTCACCGAGAAGTGAGGCAGGCTTGTCGCATTTAAAATGACATTCCTTGGAAAATGTAGTGCCATCTGAGCACGCGACGGTAGCCAGGTTGACACGCGGTCTTCCACAGTCCACGGGTGCGCAGATCAATGGAGACGAAGTGACCCACACGCCATCCACACATACGGCCTTATTCTCATGCCCGTTCACATAGTACCTGATACAAACCAGTAATACTTCTTAACCTTTTGCCTCGAAAATTTAGCTTCAAATAATATATAGTGTAAAAAGTGTTCTGTTAAATCTTTACACAAAAAGAATTAAAGTGTGGGCGCTGTTAAACTGCATAATGCTTGAAAAGTGACGATTTTAAATTTTTTGCATTGAAAACATTTAAATTGACTTCATTTGAAGGGTTACAACACCAAAATTGAAATTACGCTGTCATAAGTGATTCAAAGCATGTTAATGTAATATCAAATACAAAAATGCGTCTCGTCAAACTCTCAATGTTTTACAACGAACTACAAATTAATTAAAAGTCGCAACTTACCCTCTTTCGCACTGAATTTTACAGGAATCTCCATCCTTCAGACCAGAACATACTGCCTCTCCATATTTTACAGGAAATTCATCACAGTTTTTCTTCGAGCATTTGTCGCTAATACACACGCCATGTTGTGGGTAGTAGAGTTCGTTGCTGGCACAAGACGCTATTCCGGGTGGATTAATGTACGGTGAAGATCGTACTCTGACGGAATATATCCCGATACTCGAATGAGTAAAACTTATTCGAACAGCTGAAAATGTCAAAAGTAAGCTTTAGCACAAAATAACACGTTGTCAGTATCAGTGAGAAGCATACATTAACGTACACCTGTTCATGAGTACACGTGACTGATCAGGTTTTCTTGCAACGGTTCATATATTTCGGTCCAGAAAAAACATTAAATCTAGACGATATTGATTCTCCCTGAAATGTCCAGTTATTACACAGAAGCTCGAATTTTGTAATTTTCAATCAATAAATAGTCTAAAACTATTATGCGAGTTTGTCTAGTTTAATAAGTCTCGGCATCGGAACTGGAGTTAGTTGGCGAAATGTGTCTTTGAGTGAAGACAAATCGAAGTCACTTGCGAATGCTTCATCATAGTAGTGCAAACTGCTTTCTTTCTCATATAAGTGATTGGCTGCTACATGCATAAAAACTCACTACTGATGAAAAAAGTCATTCCTGTATTTTCAACTTACCTTTGGTGAGGAGGAATGGTTTGCTCAAATCTTGTATGACCGGTACGAAAATTGGGTTTTCTTCACAGGTGATTGTAATACTTGTGGGAGTCAAGGTCACAATGGAATCATCCGTGTTCAACAGACCTATATGCAAGGATTTGGGCTCCTGATTAGATACTGAACGGCCATCTGAGGCAAGATGAATGATCACTGCCACTGCCACCACAGGCTTATAAATGTGTACCTTTGTAACAAGAAGAGCAGACGTTTAACAAGCGAACAATTAAAGTCTCTCCTATCACGTTTTAATCTGAAAGTTTCTAAGGTAGTAAGACAGTAGATACAAAGGTGACATTCGAAAGAAATTACTTTCTTGTGTTACTTTTAATAAAATATGAAAAAAAGGTTCATTTGATAAATAAAATTGCAATATGTGATTAAAAACTTCACCTTATACATGTAATGCATCACAGTTGAAAAAAAATCACTACATATTTTACAGAAAGATACCTGAATCCAGAAGTCTCCACTGACATCAAAGAATTCTCCACAAGGCCGCCAGAAGTCGTCTGCTGGCTCGGGCCCACACTTCTGAAAAACAAACAATATTGGAATGTGTAACGTAAGTTTCTGAACTTTAAACTGTTAACTTTAAGGTAAGACTATTGAACATTGTCAAATGCGCTATAATAGCACCGTAAAATAAATACTGAAAAAATCAGTGTGAAAATGGCTCTGACGGACTTGTATTTCAGTAAAGAGACTGACACTCTTACCTATTTTTATGAAATGTTAAACTTATAAGAATAAAATCTTACAGAGATCGTAGCATGCCGGAAAAATGACCATGTACTTTACCTGTATCTTTTCTGGTTTACCGGTGACAACAGATGCTGGACAATCAGCGCCCTGATACTCTGGGTTAGCTGTGGCATCTACTGCCCACTGGTCAAAGAAACCCTCTGGAGAGTCAAGGCCACATATTTGCTTTGTTTCGTCACACAGATCACGTATTGAAACGAAACATAAACTTGGAGTACCTGAAATTTCAATACGGTTTAAGAACTGATATTAAGGCTTCCCTTGAAAGTTTCCTTATACAATGTATCATTCAGAAAGTATATCCGAATGTTGCCTAAATGTCGGTACATGTCGATATAATTAATGTAAGAATATCTCCAATTGAAAGACAAGTTTGCTGTAGTGTATGTGTTTGCAAATATCGAGGCGGGGGAGGTGTTATATATAGCCAACGTTTGCTGCACTTGTTTAACTTGTTTTCTGAATATAATAGATCGATTCGGAGATGTCTTTCGAATATGATAGATCGATTCGGAGATGTCTTTCGAATATGATATATCGATTCGGAGATGTCTTTCGAATATGATAGATCGATTCGGAGATGTCTTGAAATATTCCGTCACACTGATTTTTGTTTTTGTTTTGTTTTTTTGTCACAGCAGAGTAATAATAGATTTTTGTCCGAATAAAGCTAGACGTGTAAAGTAGGCAATCTATTTTTAAGTATACCTTTGCATTCGAATCCCTCCTCGACCGTGCAGTCCAGTGTACAGCCGTCACCGTTCACAGCATTTTTGTCATCACAGTCTTCGTCGCTATAAATCGAATATCATACATTATACACCTATAATTTCTAAAATTTTGATAATGGACATACCAAAGATACTTGTTACTAACTTTTCTGTTTTCGGACAGAGTAAGAAAAATCAATTCCCAAGATATGTTATGTTAGGGGTAATAGAAAAGTGTTCGACAGATATTAGTTTGCGTCAACAAACAAGTTCTCTGTTTGACCTTTATGAGGATAACGTAAGTTCAATACCTAAGTGTTACTTTAAGCAAGAGCAAAAGAAAGGGGTATTATTGAAGCAGCTCATTCACAATGTTGGTGAAAAAATATGAATTCCTTTTCAAAGACATTTTTTATTTACTAATGTATAGTCAAACTATAATCAACAAAATATACTTTAACTTTGGTTAAACGGTGCCACAGCGCTCTAAGCCTATATTGTTAACGTTATAGTTTAGGCAGAGTGTTATTATTATTTTTTTTTAAATCAGCGACACATTATAAGAATCTTTACTGGAAACATATTTTACTGATCATTCATTACTAATTGTAAGTTTTTAAACGATTTTGAAGGAATTCAATTTTCTGTGGGTGATTGAGTGGTGTTTAATTCCAAGTCTAATCCCTTACCACGGATCCACATCTCACCTACCTGTTGATAAGGCCATCGCCACAGAAAGGACTGCCATGGGTATAGACCAGTTCAGGGGAGTTAACACTTAACTTTGAGTCAAGAGTTGTCTGCACACTGTACCGATAGGTAACGCCAGACGTGACAGTTCTGAAATAGCAACAAAGGAAAACGATGTGAATATCGATAATTTGGAGAACTGCATCCAATAGATATTGCAGGACCATGTCAGTGAATGCCTGTCTGGCCAAAAATAGGAATTATAGAAATGACATGGTGTTATATTCCAGTCTTAACTCCACCACAGACTTGACACAGCATAATGATTCCAGCCTTACCTCATTCTAGCCTTACCTCTACCACAACTATCAATTACGAGTGAAGACGATGTTATTCCAGACTTACCTCCACCACAACCACCGATAACAACTAAACACGGTGTTACATTCCAGTCTTACCTCCATCACAACCTCCGGCAGCCACGGTGTTACATTCCAGACTTACCTCCATCACAACCTCCGGCAGCCACGGTGTTACATTCCAGACTTACCTCCATCACAACCTCCGGCAGCCACGGTGTTACATTCCAGACTTATCTCCATCACAACCTCCGGCAGCCACGGTGTTACATTCCAGACTTACCTCCACCACAACCACCAATAACGAATGTTACATTCCAGTCTTACTTCTATCCCAACCCAAGAAAACAACTGGGCCATGGTGTTACATTCCGGTCTTACCTCCATCATAACCGTCGATAATAGTGCGGATTGGAACCAGTGCTATTGGCAGGAAACATACTATCTACAGAGTTTCTCTTATCTTATTAAAAAAAAATCTATTGTGAGATTGAAAGGTATACTGCCTAATTGAATTTAAAGGCATGTTCAGTGACTCTAACTACTTTTAAAGATTAGACTAAGGATGAAGATAAGTTTCTCAATCGTTAAAAAAGATTTGTACTCACTACATTTCAGCACATGTACTAGAAACATAACTAGGATACTACAAAATATACATTTAATAGAAAATCCCTATACCATACTTTAAGACCATACTATATATACAATGTATATAGTAATAGTCGTTAGGTATAAAATGAGTTAAGTTATATTTTTTTCATTTAGGCCTACAGGCATGTTTAGAGTCCAAGTTATTTTTCTAGAGCCTGTGTTTATGAGTAGATGGTCCTAAATCACTTTGACGTGATCGGCCTTACTTCACCATTAATCAGTATGAAATTCATACTATGAATAGATTTTCCACCTACGTGTCAACTAGTTGATTTTCCTCTGTGGTTAGGACTCCATCTGGGAAAGGCGGATTTCTAGTTATTCTGTATTTTGGCAATTTTCTGCTTACACATGTTGAATAACCAGACTCCGATACGACCTCTACTGCATCAATGGCGATATGGCTATCAACAGTATGCAATTTCACCTGAAAAAGAATTAATTTAGATCGACTCCTTGTTAAAATGTCTCACTGACTAAAATATGTTTTTATTTTCGTTATATCATGACAAGTATATAAATTTATTCAACGCCATTGAGTACCGCGAAGCAGGTTTTATCCTGTACTTGCTAATCAGTAAGGCGTCTGATTTTGATTATTATGTATAGGTATCAATATCACATTCCTTAATTGAAAATTTGAATGGTTCAAGTTGTTGCTACAGACAAACAGGGAAGGGTTGTCATTAGTAAATTAAAACAAAAAATCGTTTCTTTTATTTCAAGACTATGATTGCTTTTGTATTCTTCGCAAAAAATATCGTTGCAGCAAAGGAGATCTGAACACTGGGGAGTGTTTTGATAAGGGCAAACAAAATTTCTACCCTGTTGATTGGTTTATTGTACGTATGGACAAGCACAGTGGTCTCCATGTCACAGTATGCCGGTACGTCACCCACTGGAATAGTTTCTCCGTCCACAGTAAACACCTCCAAATAGATGTCCGTGTCATCCCGAATATCTGCTACCCAGATACTGAGTCTTGAGGGAAAAAAACATAAACAAATATTGTAAATTTGGTAGTTTTCAACCATATACCAACTCTCTAGAGAGAAGGAAAGTGTTCAAGAGAAGAAGCCTAGTTATTTATAAATACCATCGTTACTGATACGTGCATTTTACTTTAAGTTGTTTATTATCTATAGAAAGTGATTTATTCAATTCCTGCTGCGGGACACTGAGAAAATTTACAAAATATTGCATATAGGATAAAAAGATGAAGATGACAATTGAATAAATGTAAAACTAATTTGCACGAAAATTTTCATCGGTACTTCAGTATATCAACTGATATCAGTTCTTTTCTTTCGAAATATTTGCATATACTAAACACCAAGAACAAAAACACCATTAACAATGACTAAAGGTAACAAAGAACCCGGGTGACTGGATTGTAAACCAGAAATGATAACTTTGTTCTAAGTACATAATTTATACAAATTAACCTTCTGGGTACGACTGGCTGTTTGAATCCCAGTTCTATCCAGCACGAATCAAAGTCACAACCTGGATCTATATGGAAATGGTAGGGTTTCCACGCATATCTGCTAGGCTTACAGCTCTCAGCGTCCGGAAAACCTATAGGCACATGATAACGATAACGTTATTAGTAATACAGACTTCTAACAGGTAAGATGGCCCGGTATAAACGGTTTTAAGCTTTTTTATTTTATGCCTACCAATGAAATATAGGGAAATATCAGTGAGATAAAAGTGATAATACACTGTTTTGAATCAGTTAATTACCATTTTGATAATACACTGTTTGTGCCGGAACTACTGCTTGATGAAACTTCAGGAATTTCCCCACCACAAGAGAATCCGCTGTATTTCAGACTGTGACAGCGAGTGAAATTTATTTACCTTGTTAAATCCAGTTATAATATTGAATTCCTGAGCCTAACTAGTTGTGAACAATGATGAAATTCGCCATAAATTATTTAAAATGTCTGATTTGTTTACATAACTCACATGGACAATATCCAATATGGCCGACGTTCAATTCAATTGATTGAATATTACTCGGTATTAATCCGCTTTTATAATTAAAGTATGTATGGCAAAAAATTCAATAAATATTGATAAACTGTGTAGACAAAAATAAATGTTATTTGATGAAAGTGTATTCAGTTTATTTCAGCAGAAGTAAAGTTATCATATGTATTGGAGATTGTCTGCACTTTTTTTTGTGCGGAGTAACCAAAGTACGCATTAACTGATTTGGGGCTAACCATGGGGAATTTATTGAAGGCCCTGATTAAAAATATCATAAAAAAACCCATTTTTGACGTGTTGGCATAAAATAAAAAGAAAATTTGTTTGTTTTTAGTGGAAGATGGGAATTTATTTCATCTCGTGAACACCATATGTTGATATTTTCACTCGTGGCTGCGCCACTCGTGAAAATATCACATATGGTGTTCACTCGATGAAATAAATTCTCATCTTCCACAAAAACAAACAAATATCCTCTATATAACCCGAATCCCTAGAAGAGATATAAGGTGGCCAAGATTTTCGTATTTATTTTCTCGTGACCACGAGATAAGATTTTTTTTTTTTTGAATCATCTCTTGGCCACGAGATAGCCGTTTTATCTTCTAAATAATCCTGTTGCCACAAGATAGAGGTTTGCTTTTCAGATTTTTTTTATTATCTCGTGGTCACGAAATATCGCATGTCGCCTCTGTGCTTCCGAAGTTTTTTTTATTGTTGTTGTTTTTTAGTTTTCTTTTCTCCTCATGTGTACTTAAGCGAAAACAGGTAAGAAGTGGAATGTAACATAGGAACTTGATAACAATATTGTCGAAGAGAAAATTTCACGAAGAAGGTAGTAGATTAATTTGAAGATAATGTGGTTCGTTTCTTTTCTTTTTTCCTTCCTACTAAAAACAAAGAAGTTACAAAAATGTTGTTAATTAATGCCACTTCAGGAATGTCTGATAGAACAGTTACTATGTATTAAATTTGATTGCAAACAATTGAAAATAAAAACAAACAAACAAATTATAAAACATATCCATGGTTAAGAATATGTCTTGTGTTTACTGTAACTGCCTTGCAGACGACTTTAGTTTAAAGTTTTATCTGCTCAAAGATGAGTTGAAATTATTTTGAATTCGACTATTTATTTCTTTACAATAGCACATAATAACATGTTAAATTATGTTATATAAAACATATTGCTAGCAGATGAGTGTAATGATGGTTAAGACCTGTAACAGACCAGTAACAAGATACGAAATAAAATATGCTATAAAAATGAACAAGAAGTTTATTATTGGCAACAGCGACTGCCACGTTACCTCTGGTAAAAATAGATTGCAAATTACTTTATATAATTTATTAAACATGTGTTAAGTATCTGAGGCTCGTTGGTCTAGGGGTATGATTCTCGCTTTGGGTGCGAGAGGTCCCGGGTTCAAATCCCGGACGAGCCCGTCATTTTCCATTTTTATTTTTTTTAAGAAGAATGAATGCCCCTGTCTATTTAAAAGGACATGCATTGTTTTGTTTTCCGTTAGGGGTTTCGTGTTATAGGATAACAGAAAAAATGAAAACTTTTCACATAGAAAAGTATCAAACATTGATTTTCAATCTTCTTACAATCTACTTACAGTCGGATTTATCTAACGATGGTATTTTACATTAGCTATAGTAGGTATAGAAGCTTCTGTTCTTCATGATCCTAGGAATTAAGTACGGTTGATGTTATTATATCATAACATGTAAACAATGACACGGTATGATACCAAACAAAGTAACACGAAAACAATAGCAATGGAAAATATGTTATGATGCTGATGATAATTCGCAGCTTTCTGTTGGCTATTCCTTGTTTATGGTTGTTGTTGTTGTTGTTTTAATTTTCCAGTATCGCATGTGAATGATCTAAACCGTACGCTATTTTCCTCCAGCTAATTAACAGATCATTTCAGTAGTAACATTTTCTACTGCAAAACTGACTAGGCCTTCGAAACTCTTTTCTCTTCTCTGTTTTTTTTTTCGCAGGAAAGATAATGTAACTCTGTCTCTTAATGAGCATGTCAGAGTTACTGTTACTTATTGATGTAAAAGCTTACATTTTCTAAATTTGTGAATCTGAAAAGTAAAATTCATAAAAACAATGGACATGGATAGTGAATAACTGTAAGGTGTGGGCATTGAGGTTACTTGCAGTATATCCGGATTCTTAGTACACTCTCAAAACGCAATCATTAGTCTGGGCTTATCAACTGTTTCATTAAGTTTCCATCATATTTACAAGTTTACAGTTACTTTCCACAAGTTTCAGGAAACGCCACCATCACGAGGTACACTTAAAGATGCAATGTGAAAGGATGTAGGTGATTTCAGCTGATGATTGCTTTTTTCAGAGATTTTGATTTATTTATTCGTCATGAACTTGAGTTCAAACATGTACGTCTCGTATTGAAAGAAGATGTGGCTGTAAAGTAATGCATGTAAATTTCGATTTAGTGAACATTACCGCGGTACAGCTAGTAAACGGAGTTATTCAAATTTAAAAACGAGAAAATCACAGGTTGTCATATAAGTTCTTTCTTTACCTGAATTTATATCAAAAACTAAAATCTGAATTAATAAACTAATATACAGAATATGATCAAACAATCTAACTTGAATGACAAGACATTGCAATTTTTTGTATTAGACATGGCCTGAGTGCATTTAGGAGTTATAACTATATGTAATGCTGTACACGTTTACTAAATTAACATAGGAACTGACAGCGAACCTAACAGAGAGGATGTCACTATATAACTACAGTGTTCAACGATCTATATGCCTAAAGCTATAAACAGTCAAATATGAAAACTTATCTCTTAACAAAAGGTGTCGCGATGTCCTATCTTTTCAAGACGTGTGCCTGTTTTCATTGACAGATATCGGCGGCTCGTTGGTCTAGGGGTATGATTCTCGCTTTGGGTGCGAGAGGTCCCGGGTTCAAATCCCGGACGAGCCCTGTAATTTTAGTTCTTTTCCTAGAGTAAAAATAAAACATTTGCACTCTGCCCGGATAGAATTAAACACACGGTAAATGAAATATGTTTGAATTTATTTACCTGTTGCTTCGTGTGGCGCGTATCTAACACCGCTGTGTGATGCAGTGGCCGTATCTGCGAACTGATGTAGGGCGTTCTCCGAGTCGCACTCTCGGTCCAGTCCTAGAGGCTCCAACCAAACCATATGGACAATAGTACTGTCCGCATGAATAACCTGTGTAATTGAAATATATTCTGTAACGACCTGTATAAAATAGTTACTCACATTTGGTCAGTTTGTAAATTGACAGTGACTGAATATTGAAAATAATCCCGAATTTATCTAATTATGAAGAGCGATGGATTTAGATAATTTAATAAAAATATTAGTAATAACCATTATTGCAATTAATATTAACTTCAAACAATTAATATAATTTTGATTGTTGACGTAAAGTATAGTTATACAGTAATAACGGGATAAGTAAATAAAGGCCAGATATAGACCTTTCCATAATTGATAAATTGACCGCCGCCATTATGAAGATCACGTGACCGTCTGCCATTAAAGAACTGCTAAATCTCGCTGTGATGCTTAAGTTCCGTATAAATCTGTATAATTTTAGCACATTTCAAGTTAACTTACTGCCTAAAAAAAGTGAAAAAAAGTTATTTCCTTTTGCTTCAATTACACTATTTGCAAAATGTTCCGTGCCAAAAACCTTTTTTCTTGAGACCACGTCGTGTCATTTTGTGAATTACCTTAGGAGCAACGGGAACAGGCGTTGGACGTTTCATTTCCCTCACTGGCTGGTAGACAAGGTCAAGGTAACAGTGCATGCGTGCCTCTTGCTGAGGCGTGAAGTGATCCGTACACGTGTCGTCTAAAACAGAAGACCAATTACATGTATATCTTATAAGATATGTTGTATATCTTAGAGGATCACATATGTGTTCAAGGATAAAAAAGTTTTAATAAGTACACCTGAATTACATGCGTTTTTACAATATTCATATAAAATCAGTCGCATTATCATCCGTTTTTTGACAATTATTACCTTAAAATATCAGATAACAACAACTCTCAAGGACGGGCTCAATTTTAACCCTCAAGAATAAATTTAGCAATGCGAACAGGGTTCTACAGATTGTATATGTACATATAAAAATTTACCGGCATAGCCCATGTAGTTATTGTACGGTGTGTTTTCGAATCTCTTGTAACCACACACAGTCTGTTCACTGAACTGCAAAGGATCCCCGCAATAGCTATTCCTTGGAGTCGGGTATGTGTCCGAACACAAGTCTCCTGCACATAGAAACAAGAATAAGTAACCAAAAACGAATTAATTCTCTGTTTTGCCATTTATATAACATTGGATCTTAGAACTTAATAGCCTAGGAAATGTAACTTAAAACACTGAGATAAAGGGGTCACTAAAGTACAATGCTTGCTACATTTTCCTTCGCAAGAATAAAGACATTACATGTTCATTCTGGAAAAAAAACACTACACTTAACTTTCTATCTCGGGATTCGTATGTCAGCGAAATTGAATGAACAGAAAACAACGAAGGTTACTATCAGACAAATGAAGCTACAGACAAATTTCTGGAAGGCAGTAACATTTGATATCTCCCACTGAAACGAGTCTGCAGTCTCTAGATACCAAAGACAGCCATCAGGCGTAATGTAAACTACCGCTAATAAGGCAATAATGGCGTGAGACAAAAAAGTCATAAAAACACTCACTTAAGTAACAATAATAATGCGATAGTCCTTTGAATATTCCAGTTACTAACGTTTATAAAACAACCTAAAAGATGTTTTAAGATAATATTTTCAGCAAACGATAAACTGGTATTTACCAAGCACCATGGAAGGATGTGTCTCAGCACAAGGGTCACTGCAAGGCATTTCTGAGATGCCTCTGTGCACATGCCACAGGCCAAGGACGTGTCCAAATTCGTGCACGAGATTTTCCGTTTTACCAGGCTTCCCAAAAACATTCGCGTGCATCACAATCCCTCCTAGAAACAAAGACGTAATGACATTTGTGTCTTAGTTCAGACTGGAGTGGAGGGAGATATGGTATCTACCTAAACCGAAGTCTCCAGCCTCACCTGCGACATTCCAGTTTGGTGTGATAGTATCCATATCTCCCTAGTTGAAGTATGGCCTACGCTAACCTATATCTGTCTAGCTTCCAGTTTCAATTTAGTGTAATGCATAATAATAGCATTACAACAAAACAAATTCAGACCTAGACCATAAAAAATGACTTAACATCACACTTTGGTAACATACAAGAACAGGACTAACAAATAATCTCCTACGGCTTTTTACTTCAGGCCCATCATTGTTTTAAACCGCTGGCCAGTCACTTGACCTATAACTGAATAATGGTGAAATGTTCGAGGCCATCAACGGCCATGAAATGGGAATATAACGCTGGCCCTTTGCAGCAAGGAACGATTGTTAGACAAACTGCCCGCCCGATATGACTTAAACTGTTAGACGGCATTCAATTCAATCAAACCCAGTGATAAGTAATGCAGACGAGCGGAAATCGAACTCGCGACCACTGGATTATAAGTCCCGTGCCTTACCACTGAACCACTGACAATGTGTAAAAATATACTCATGTTGCCTTTGCATAGAATATTAATTAATTTTCATATGTTACCCATCGTAGAGTAGACGTTCTTCTCCCATGGGTACGTTGCCAGACCTCTGAAAGTATCTTTATTCCAACTCGAAGTTATAAAGAAAATGTTGACTTCCACCTCGCCTTTCATTTGTAGCCCCATTTTCACCTCTTCAATATTCATATACCCACTAAAATAAAGACGTAAGATGTTCAACGCAAAAAAATCGGATTCTCAAAATGCAATGGCCATTGGAGTGGCGGGTCTCATATTCTTCTATTTGAACATTTTTACTCAGTGCATGGATTTTTACTTTACTGGTGCTACCAAAGAAGGTTAAAGTAATAATTGATCTACTGTTAGCTTGGATATCACCTTCTCGAATCTATCTAAGAAAAGAACATCTTATTTCATAGAAAAATACTGCTAATGACTGTTTTTTACTACTGTATTTAATTTACACAATTATTTCCTAACCGTAATGAATTTTCAGGGTCCACGCATGTGCGGTAGGCGTGTTCGTCACCTGGCTTGCAACAGTCCCCCTTGTCAAAGTTATGGAAGGCCTTGTTACACTCTAAATTACACTGGCCGTTGCCTAGCAACGCCTTCTTGCATTCAGATATAACATGATCACAATCTCCACCATCATTTCCGGTTGTTGAATGCGCACACTCCTGATCACAGTGACCGTCGCCTATCTGACTCGGGTGACAATCGAACATGACCACTTTATGTGATAAAGTTGTATTCCTTACACGGTGAACCTGTAGCTCGAAACTTATATTGTATGGTTCAAATGCTTTATCTAAGGCCATGTGCTGCTCCACGATCTGTTTGTCGTAAACTTGGGGCCTCTTGCCGAAGTCGTCAAGGATATTTATAACTTTATACCTGATCTTCTTTCCATTACGTAACTCCTGATTCTTTGAATAACTCAGGATAACTTCTGGGTCATCACAAACAGTTTTGCCGCAAGACGGCGCTTCAAGTCGAACAGTATGGTAAGGTAATACAATATCGGACAAAACAAGGTTTGGAATTTCTTCGGAAAATATATCCCAGTTATCAAAATTGTCAAACGAACTTGTTGCCAAAAGCCCATTGGATGGAAGAAAATCACGCGACTTTCTATTTATGTTCTTGACAATCTCTTCATGACTCAGAGTTCGGTTCCACAGTCCAAACTCGTCAACTTTTCCGCGGTAAAAGACATCTTCATCCTCGCGACCACCAATAAATAAACTCACACATTTTGTGACAGATTTTCTGAAGATAACGCCATCTTGTTCTCTATATAAGGAAACCTCTGCGCCATTCATATAAAGTTTAATCGTAGAACCGTCGTATGTCGCTGCAATATTCGTCCAGGTGTTGGGGTCGTACGACCTATGTGAGAACAGGTTTGATGAGGTTGTGGCACTTTCGGTGTGCATCGAGAAGACAACTTTGGCAGTATGTCTGGGGTAAGACGGAAGCTTTATACCGAGTGTCCAGCCAATGTCTTTACTTTTGCTACATTCGTCGTACGCATCTATAAAAAATAAATGAAATAAATGTGAACTTCATAGACAAGCACGATTTTTCTGGGTTTCCAGAACGTTATCCCTGTCATTAGTAAAGCATTTTTTCCGCGTAAAAATAGAGACGGGAAGCAGTGAACTCATTATCCGATGTGCCAAATACTTTCAGTAAAGAAATGGTCAAAGAAATTTCTTGGAGATAATTAACTTTTTCATGTTTGAATAAGAAACGGCAGAAAAAATTAAATGCATGAACTTCTGAAACTCTTATCCTGAAAAAATGCCAGATCACAGTTATGTTTACCATGTTTACTCTTTTAAATGCCTTTTTTTAAAAAAAAAGAAAATGTCAATTATCTAATGCAGAAGACTTTAATGTTGTTGTTGTTTTTTTCTTTCTTTTTTTAGGTTTTATAAATTATTTATTCCTTATTATTCATTCTTTTGTCTCAATACATGTATTAGTGATCGTAATCAAATACTATTAAGATTTGTATTTCAAATATGACAAACTTATATCATAAAAGTAACCAAATTCTTCAGCCATGAGTTTGACCAAATATTTGCATTGCTTAAATGAATGAGATTTGTACCTGGAGCCTGGAGGCCATAAAATCAAATTGATAAGGTTCATATATGAAAGACAGCAAAGTGCACGCAGACTACGATTACTGGATTAACTGAGGGCGGTTGAAATCAAAATTTTTTCTCACCTATTAGTCAGTCGAAAGAGGGTTAAAAGTGATTAGGCAAATCCAGGTCGAAACAAATTAACACCAGGCGTAGGTTAAGCTGCCATATATTAGTTTAATGCTTCCATTCGTGAAAATTTTCTGTTAATCGTATTTGAAATAAAATAGCGCCATTTTTTATGTCTGCTAAACATCTTTCTTTTATATATATAAAAAGTCAAATTGTCTATTTAACTTTAGATATTTCAACCGAACCCAACCGACAAACAAGTCAGCCTGCAATCAGATCAACCAAACAAACAAACAATAAAAAAACAACGAACAAACCAATGTTCACGTACTTATTATTGGGGTATCTCTATATTGACCACCTTCCGGCTTCATCCAGAACTGAACGCTGAACTCTTCACTCGGAAAACTCGCGCCATCTTCTAAATATAGCCTGATAACCTCCCCGCGAGAAAATGATACCGCGGTCCCGAACCCGTTCGCAGACGAACTTCTGGCGTCGACTGATCGAGGATGACGTAGAAGCAGACGATTTTTACGTTCTGTTTGAAGTGTACTGTACTCACTACACTGGATGACGTTCACAATAAAATAATACAAATAGAGATTCACAAAACACACTTGGCTGTATGAGATAAATCCTTGCAGCTCCATGGTGAAAGATCAGTTAAATTTTTAAAGAGTATTTTCAATGATTAACGATTAAACTGTCAACAGAACATTGTTCTTTCCTAAACAATTACCGCATCAGTTTATCCAGTTTAAGTCTCTTGAAGAGAAAACTTTCTTATACGCATTGTTAACTTAATTTTTAGTCCTTTAAAACTGTGAAAACATCATTGGGGTACAACCAGCTTTCAGTGGAGCTACGCCGTTCTGACAAAAATATTTTATATCAACCAAAATAGTTATAGAATGTGACCCTTTCGTCTACTCCAAAAAAAGTACAAAAGTTCATACTTTATTAATTTTTAATTAAGCTATTTATTCGGGTAGGTAATCATAGTGCCATAAAGCTGTCAAAAATAGTTTTCAATACACGTTTGATCCACGATACTTTACTTTTTTGTTATAGTTTGCTGAATCGAAAATATCGTCTGTCAAAATACTGCATATTTATCTTATGAGATCTTGTTTTGCAGGAAAGCTTTCTAAAGGGTATAATTATGCACATTATGCAACAGACTAAATCAAAGTTTTGATCTTTTTTTTCTCAAATCGATGAATCGGTAAAGTATGATGCAATCATTCTAGGTTGTCTTGTTGACATGGTGACTCAAAATTTAGTCACGTTTTAAAGTCATTACCTTAACGTAAGCGAATGGTACTAGTTTCACTTTTTGCAACAACAAAACAGAGAAACAGTCTATTCCCGATCTTGCAAAACTACATGCAATATTTGCGTGACATCACGTGACATCACCATATTACATGTCCTATTGTTTTTTTTTTTCTTCAATTCTTTTTTTTTTTCTATCAAAAATTAAAATCAACCAGCTTAATATTGGCCAGCAGATGTATAGAATACTTAGAAAGCCCTTTGTCTTATTTGGATGTTTAAAACTTCCTACCGACTATCGAAGACATTTTTGCTTAATTTCCCATCTTGCTTACTCGGACTTCTAGGATTGTTCTACCCCCGCTTATTTGAATGTCCCGACAGTTTAGTTACCCTCTTCAGTCAAAGCCTTTCTCACTCGTCCTAGCTCCCTTAAAGTCCCCTCCTACTTATCAAGCTTTTTCTTGACTTCCTCGGATAATTTCTTCGCTGTCATTTTGATTTTCCTTGCAACTTTTATCCTCCCGATCAATTTCGCCTTAAAAATCAGTTTCACAACTTTTCATTTGCTAACTTCTATTATTGCAATTTCGCTTTCGAACAATACATCCTCACTCAGTATGACTTTCCGGACAATTCCGGTCTCGATTTTTGGTCTTCCATGACAGTTTCTATCAAAATCTCCACCACAACCAGACCCCCACCCAAGATTTTACAGGACTACGAAGTGACATTGTCATAAACGTTTTTACATGATCCGTAAACGACCTTGGTTTTTTTTATTTATGAGGTTTTTAACTCTGAGGACAACTACCTTTACTTCTTTTTTATCAGATAATTTAGGTTTTGATTGTTAAATTGTTGTCATTTGGTATAAGTTATACACTATTTAAATATTCTTTGCTATATTTTTTGTCCGAACACTTTGTGTCACTATTGAAAAAATTAAGGGCATGAACACTGTCTAAACAAATGGGGGAAAACAACCGTTATGGATCCGCAATGCTTCAAAGATTGAACGCTGGAACTGATTATTGACCAGTGCAATTCTTTTATAATTATCCTTAAAGCAACTATAACATACTAGAACGTATTTTGCGATTTTGGCATATTTGGCGTTCCATAACTTTGATTCATTAGAAGCCACCAGCTAGAATAACAGATTATATTTATAGAACATGCACTTTTTAGAAGCTGTCAAAACCTACTGTCGTATTTTTTCAAGATAAAAATTCACGTCGTACCTAGTATCACATACACGCATTTTCGTGCGCACCGTTCTTTTGCATACCCGATGCCGAGTTGTTTTTTATGAGATAAAATGTCAATAAATAAAGCATCAAAGAAAATGTAAGAGATAGTGATGAAATTGAAAAAAAGTGTTTGTGTGTGTGTGTGTGTGTGTGTTTTTTCTGCCTTTTTTAAAGGCCGTGCAGGGTGGCCCTTGATGAAAATGAATCATTTGCTGTAACTTACGCATGTAAACCGGAAGTGTATTAAATAACAGCAATTATATGGGGCAGGTGTCTGAAATTACTATGAAACCCGTCGTGATGAATAACACTTTTTTGAGGGTAAAGAAGTAGTTTCTGACGTCTTTTCAAATACATGTACATGTAGTGATATATCAAAAACGGCATTCTGATTTTAAAAAGAAGCATCAAATTACACATTCTGCGAAGTCTCTAAATCAGCCTTTGTATATACGCTCTGTATACAAAAGCTCTATCTCGAAATGAGTGAAAGCATGAAAATCGTATCAGAAATTCAAACGAGAAGAAATACCATAGGTCCTCCAATAAATGCGCATTAAATTTACTTTCTTCACGTAACAACGGACTAATACAACCCTACAAAACAAATCCTTAACTTTTTGTATAGTGAACAATTGTCGACGAATTTGGCAGAAACACTAAAGCTTTGCCTCGGACGCCTGTTTTTGTTTTTACGTTGGTAAGCACTGCAAGAGACGAAAACATTCTTTGACTGTGCTCATAAATTCAAACGTAATACTAGTATATGAAATAGTAACTTTGGCGATACTTATCATGTCTGAAGACGTTACATAATGGGCCTGTGGCAATACTCATTACCCTAACATGTTATAGGAAAAAAAGTTATTCTGGAGAAACTTACCATGTAAGACGTTACATAATTGACCTTTGGCAATACTCATTAATCTAGACATAATATATGAAAGAAATGTCTTTTACGATACTTATCATCGTAAAATAGTGGATCTTTGGCAAAATGTTGTTTATGAAAAAGCAAGACACTAAAGTATTATTCATTAAAGTGCAAAAAAAGGCTGTAGCGATACGCAAGTCAAAGGCTCAGATGAAACTTTCGCAATTATTGTTAAGTGTTTTTTTTTTTTCTCAAACAGGACAATACTTAGGACGAAACCTGTACATGCGTCAAAATCGATTCAGGCTGTGTACATAAAACGTGCGGGTTAACTAGGTCAAGTACGTTAACGGTATGTTCAATACACGTGTCGGATAATTAACTTTAGGTAAGTTATTCCTGTATAATTTCAAATTCTATAATAATTGTTTGTAAGAATAGGTAAATGCATGTTTGCCATCCACATTTAATGAATAAAAGCACACATATACATTTATAAAACAAAGCGATAGAAGATTTTGATTAAGAATTGTTTGTTTACACTGTTGGAGCAAATGAAAACAAAGATTTAAAAAAATATCACGCATTGTAACCTTCGGAAGAAACCTGTAGAGCGACGTCAGCTGATCAAAGAATTATGGATATCTTATTTTATTTATTTTGTGCCTACGTGTATGTGTCGTGTATACATGACTGTGTTCATAAACACTCTTCATTGACACTTTGCTACCTCTGTTACTGATACAATATCTATAACCGTAAGCTATTATAAGTTTAAAACTGGTTTTAAAAAAAAAAGGTCTAGCGATTTTTGCAGGTTTGATATGTGAAAATAGCTTTTTTCAATCGATGCAAAAGTATTTAAGCCCTAGAAAACTGGACAGTACTGTTTACTGATAATTGTACATGCGTGAATTGACCTCAAGTTGACCTACAATGCAGACAGTAGCAATCCTAGCATATTTGATAGTTTTGTTAAGAAAATTTAGGGAAGATTTTTTTTGGGTTATTTCAAAGAAGATCTATTTGTACTCTGTGCAAGTATTCCTTATTATAGTATAAATATTACATCGTGAACATGTATAGGCAACGGTAAAAATGTACATGTATGTTTGGCCTTGAGAATTTGCAGAATGATTGTATTCGTAAGTAAACAACTTCATGTTACCAGTCTTCTATTTTCGGCAGAACAGATTAGGAAAAAGCTAAATATACACAGACGTGTTACAAAGTAAGCCAACATTTTATTCGCAATCTTAAATTTAAATTTAGATAGACTTTTTATTCTGTGAAATAGTTAACGTGTTACCTTGCTCGAAAATATAATTAATACTTAAACGCAAAAGAAACTGTACACTTTATAGTTTTTGATTTTCTGAAAATCCACTGATTCTAACAGCAAGGACGTTTTAAGGACTTGCAAATTGTTGGTCATGCTTTGACCTTACCCTACAACCAAGAGCATTCCAAATGAATGTGCTCTGTTTGGGTTAAGGTCTGGTGACAGAGCAGGCCAGAACAAGACGTTTAGTTAACGTTCAGAAAATGGCGAGTAAGCCTTGCCGTGTTTGGCCCTGCGTAATCATGCATGAGGGTAGCAGGACCTTGTGCATTGATAGAGGGGACGGTTACTGGTCTCAGGATTGATCAATATAGCCCTGTGCATTGAGATTGTCCTGTACAAAGACAATATCCGTCTTTCTGTGCCCTGCCATTCCGTTCAACACAATGACTCTGCCACCGTCACCGAATCTGTTCCTCTGAAGAACACATACATGTCTAAATACTCGTATTCCGCCGTCATTGTGGCTAAGATGAAACTGAGATTCTCAGTAAAGACGATTCGATTACATTCAACCTTTCCTCATCGATAATGGAGCTGCGCCCAGTTCAGACGGGCCGCGCGATGACGTTGGGACAGTAAAGGTCCAGTAGACGTCTAGGTCGAATCAGTCTAACGCACCGACGTAGTTCTAAGTATTCAGGCGTATACCGCATTGCTTCGCAGTAGCAGTGGCGGTTTGGTACCGATGTAGTGTGTGCGTCAACTCAATGAGACGGTGCAGTGTGATGCCAGTCACACGTGGCTTACTGGATTGAGCACGGTCGGCAACAAATTTGTCTCTCAACAGTTATATTGTGATTCTATGGCAATTCATTGCCCTTGAAAGTGCTAAGATAGAATTGCCTCTTCCCAGCATCAACAAAGCGTTAATACCCTGACGTTCCGAAAGTCATGGCATATTTGATGCTTGAATATTTCGAAATCTAAAGTGATTTTTGCACTACACATGTGGAAATGAATGTAAACCACCTGTGCCTATGCATGCATGCTACACGTGGAAATCGTGCGAACTTTCTATTTGGGCTGTTGTGTTGATCCTAGCCATAGTGTTACATTTATAAACCGTAACGACCGAGGTTCCTCAGTGCCGAATTTTACAACTGTATACTTTGTAGAATAAAAATTATCGAAAACAAGAAAACATTGTAAAAATACCTGAGTAAATCAGACATAAATTTGAAAATTCTTCTTTGTCGATTTGATCAAAAACAAAGGAAGGGGAAAAGGAGCCAATCTTCAGGTACATTTGAATAATCAGCATGTTGCAGAGACATCAGCAACATAAATCTATCATTCTTAATATAGACAAAGAAAAAATATGTTACTGACATGTATCGTTGTTTCCTTGTACTATTTGAGGGTTTGATGTCTTGGCGTCCATGAGTAGGCCTTGAACATTAAAAGTTTCGAAAATATTTGAAGATGTGCTACATAATTCTGTTGAATAAGTAACTCAGTCAAACATCATAATTACACATTTTTATATTTTAATTTTTTAGTTTCTTGATTACATGACAAATTGAGTTGTAACTGTACTAGCCAATTACTGCTAGGGAAAAGTGGACTATGTTTGGAGTGGCGACGAGAGCGCTTTGTGCGAGGTCTTCTCGATGTATGCATAAATGCCAGAAGGTAATCCGTTATGTTGTTGTTGTTGTTGTTGTAAGAAGTCGTCGAATGGGGATGCATCAGCGTAGGCATGCAAAATTATTTACATTTGTTAAAATAGGAAAACAAAGAACATTGATATAAACTTAAAATATCTCAGTCCTTTGTTGACATAACTTTCAAATACAGGTATTATTTAAATCATGGCTTCGTCGATAGCGGATTCAATGTCGGCGTCAAAACTTACTAAACGTTTGTTATTGAACCAGAATCCAGAAAATTTTGAAGACAGTTAAGATATAAATCAAATGATTAATCTATAACACATTTGGCGTTTTTCAGTCTACACTGACCAGGCAGTTGCAGGGAATGGCAGTTGCCCCGTTCACACCATTCGACAATAAAGGGTAAAGTACCTTAAGACGTCGATTTCCGAGGTTTTGGTCTATAATACTTCGTTTTAAAGTAGACTGTATCTTGTTTTATTCTTTTTACGGCAATAATTGTTATACATTATTTTGTTTTCGACAATAAGTCAAATTAAATTGTCCAAGATGAGCTTTTATATTTTGCGACATCTTTTAGTTTATATAAGTAATTTTTGTAGACGTGTGCCCAACAGTAAGTTTGTGAATATTTACTATTTTCAGCATTAAACATAAGTTCAGTATGGACTGAATACGTTTACATGTGTTCTTTTGCAGGGAAATTGACTACACTAACTTTAATCGTTGTATGCAGTACTTTGAGAAATCCCATTTTAACGGAATGTTTGGTTGGTAACATCATTCTTATTTTAGTTTCTTGAACCGGTTTTCAAGTTTCAGGAAATTACTTCTTTTACACCACATTTACATCAGTGGTTCTAATACAATAAGTAAGGCAATTGAAAGTAAATCAAATTATATTTTACGCTGCTGTATTTATGCCCCCACCAAAAAAGAAAAATATCCCCATGAGCTAAATTGTGTCACTTTTGTATGAAAATGTAGATCCTTTATCGGGAAAATATCGGGGTATGTGGAATAATTGTTATTAACTTTTAAATCGTTTGCCCCTACGCGCAAATGAATGGAGTAACGTCGGGATAAAGTGTTTTACATGTAGTGAAAGGCTTCTAATTTGAGCAATGATGTTTGCTTCAGTGAATGGAACCCTTGCAGAAGGCATGAGTATGTCATGTGCAGAGAGAAAGAAGGTCGCTGAAAAATGGAAAGAGGTTTCAGACAGGTTTGATACTGGCAACATATTCTTTTGATTGTAAATTTAGCAGAGAGGTCTCTGTTATGGTAATTGATAGTTCTTGAGATTCATTTTACCAGACTCAAAGGGACATACTCTAAACTTTATCGATGGTATACGGCATATGTATTTTAATGGCTCATTCTGTTTAAAATGAAAACTAATTGATACTTCAAAGGAAACTCTTGTTCTAAAGTGTTTCCTTAAGGCACATAGCAACATATTAAGTGTGCTTCCATCCACATTTGGCACAACAACAACAACTCTCGATATAAAGGCTAATAATAGTACATTTAGTTTGACGGCTGTGCTTCGAAAATTCGACTGACTTCTTTACATTGGGTAATAATTTAATACCATTCATATATACACATTTTGTCGAAAATGGAATACTCGAAAATGGAATACTCGGAAATGGAATACTCGAAAATGGAATACTCGAAAATGGAATACTCGAAATTCCTCTGTAACAGCTACTGATCAACTTGAAGCCAAAACTATAAGGCTTTCTCACTTATTCTATTTTAATGTTCGTGTTGTAAAAGGGTAGAGTAAAACATGTTAATAAACTTTTTTGAATGAAGTCAGTGTGTTCAGCCATGGTTGTCCTCACGTAAAATACATATATTGACGCTTGATGTGTATTTTTGTGCTTTAGAAAGATGTTGATATTTTAACACAAAACGCCCTGACACCATATATTGTTATTCAGTTTATGAAATTTAGCTTACTTAAAGATATATTATGCTAAAGTTTCAGATACAAATAACAACTACACCTGTTCTATGTAAATATAAAATAAACATGTTTGAGTACACACAGAGTAGATATATTACGTTTAAAACTCTATATGCTATAGATAAACACAGTATAAATACATAGTGTCATTAAAAAAACTGGCAATATTCTTTAAGAAAGCACCACCATAACATGATCTGTAATAGAGAATGCAGCTTCCCATACATAGTGTATGTTCTAGTAGCGTAATATGACATATTCAGTAAGAATTTCCTAGATTTCAATTAATTTCTGCAATAAAAGTACTTTATTCAAAGATGGGTATAATATAGATGTATCTTTAATTCAGTATATGAGGCAACCACATTAGTAATTCAAATGTCTAGAGTTTTTCTATTATTTCAGGTTGTTTATTATTCTCCATGTGGGAACAGGGAACCTTAAAGAAACACAAGAACTGGTAAGAAACTTATTGTCTGTAAGGAGAGAATACTTGTTAAAGAGATAGAAAGTTGGATTTCTTATCGGGAGTCAGTGGCGAGTTTGAATTTCATTTCCAGACTGACTTTGGCTATTATATTCCAGTTTTTTGCCCCAGTGTAGGTCAGAACCTCAGAAAGAATATGCCAGTAGTGATAAGACAGATATGAAAAAACTATGAGAAAACTTTTTTGTAAGAAATCCAGATGGTATATAATTATAATACTGTAATAACTATGCAATTTCATAGCACATAAGACATTTGGTTCATAGCATTGCAGTCGATATTATACAGTGTTTTTCTGTTTTGTACATACTTTCATTCTGTTATTAATAGGCAAAGCACGCAGAAGATATAGGAGCTGATGCAATAGCTGCGTTACCGCCTACCTACCATAAACCGGCTACTGAAGGTACGTTGTAATTCAACTTAACAAACGTGAGCCCAGTATCTGTTTTTATAAGCATCTGTGTATTTCTAATTGTATGACTTTTTTCAATATTCCGGTTTTCAAAGCATCGCTAAATCAGGAACATCATGATTAAGTTCATTTTACTAAAACATTCAATAAGTAAAGAATTAAGACTAGAAGTTAAATGTTATGCAGTTTCACAAGTGCTTATGCAAAAAGGATTCTCTGACTTAACCCTTAACCTGCTGGAACCGAAAGTGATTGGCCTTTGCCACCAGTATAGAGCCAGGCCAGCCTGCACTTCCGTGCAGTCTGACCAGGCTCTATACTGTTGGTAGCTCCATTTTTTTATTTTGATGTTGAAATCCACTAAACTTTGAATGGACTGGTCCAAATTCAAAGCTGGGCAAATCCATTACAAAATTTCAGCATGTTCAGGGTTAAAAATACTCTCCTGAGCATCGGTCGAATGTTTCACTTTCTTACCTCGGTGTGAAGTAACGGTAGTGTATTCATTTAGCTGCTGAGGGAGCGTACCTTAAAAAATACACTTGCAGATCAAACTAAGGTTTGGTTGTTAAACATGTAAGGAAAGATTTCGTCGTTGTTGCAGTTGTTGTTGTCGCTCAGAGAAGTCGATCTCTGTAGCTTGGTATTTGTGTAAACAGGTGTTGTTGAAAGAGATTGGATTGAATTGAATTGAATACACATTTCAGAGTTGTTGGTAGATTATATGGAACAAGTGGCCGCAGCAGCACCAAATACACCTTTCCTGTACTATGAATACAACCTGACAACTGGTGTAAACCGTGAGCAAATTTTGTTTTCAAGAATTTTGTCTTCTTGAATTTTAATTCAAGAGGAAGAAATGTTAACCTGAAATAATTTTGAATGCCCTTATCTATGTTTTTGCCTTTGAGTTAGATAAACGGTACAAGTGACCAGGAGTTAATCCTTTGCTCCATGGATACACCGGCCTTTTATAACATGGACGACCAGTATAGATCCAGATCAGCCTGCACATTCATGCCGTCTGATCTGGATCTACACTAGTTGCTTTCAGATTTATTAGGTTATTTCTGACCAAGGAGCGAACAGTGTAGATCCTGATCAGACGGCACGGATGTGCCGGCTGATCTGGATCTACACTAGTCGCCCATGTGATAAAAGGCGTATCCATGGAGTAAAGGGTTTACTTATATCATTGAAATTCATTTACAGTTTTAACTGTTTGAATACATTTATAGCTATAATTTTTATTTCCCTCTCGTCGAAAGATTGATGAAAAGTCATGCAATGTCCGAAACTGTAGCCTTCTATTTGAAATTGAGTTGCCACATTCTTGTCTTCCATTTCAACTGTTTATGTTGTGCCAGGTATATTTACGTCTGCCATAAATCGACATAACTGCAATTCTTCACGAAAACAGATTTCATAATAATGTCTTGTCATCCATATTTTAGTAAATATCCCACGTTTTCTGGAACTCGCCAGAAATAGAATACCGACGTTATATGGATTGAAACACACCACACCCGACTTGTCGTCTGCCCTTAACTGTTCCAAAGTATGCGACGGCAAATACAAGATATTCTACGGCACCAAGACGGTTTGTTAGAAATTATTACATTAAGTTTCAAATAAGAACATCATTCTCATAATCATAATCGTATATTAAAAAACAAAACAAAAAAAAACAAAAAAACAAAAAACAAATGGCGTTCGTAGTTTGGACCCCCCACCCTGAAGATGAAGTCTTTATTTTGAGAAATAAGCTTTCGACAGTTTTACATTGAAATATTTTCTTAATTATTTTGAAGAGAACTTTAAACATTTACTGATGAACTCATTATGGTTTTGTGGTGTAATGTTCATCTTAATTGTTATACCTTGCGTCTTGTTTTACATTTGCTAAACCTTGCTCAGATCGTAATTTTTGCATCACCTTTACGCAATGAATTCTTTAAGTGCTTGACATCTTAAATCGTTCTTTTTGCCTTTCCAGTTTCAAAGACATAGGCCCTATGTTATGTGTATTCAGTTGCTAATAATAGTTCAACGTGTAAATTCTTTTTATTTTTTGTGGGGGACAATATTATCTAGATGCACGGCGGGTTTAAACACGAGAGAAAAGGGACAGCATTTCAAAAGAAGAATGCTTCAACGGAAAATTACTTAATATGCAGTCTACTGCTCCGATACGTACTGGATTAAAAAGATTTTCCCTTTAGCAGGGCTGGAAAGTTGTTTAATTATAATGGATTTTTTTTCATTTCAGCAATATTTGCCATCACTGGTTTTAGGTATTCCAGATGTCATTACATCTCCATACCTGGGAAAATGTTTCTATAACATCAAAGCCGAGTTTGAGAAAGGGGAAATGCAGAAAGCCCAGGAATTACAGGTGAATTTGTTGCTAAATATGTTATGTATTTGATACCCCACAATGTAAAATGATCGTGTGTTGAACCTATATTTTTTCCTTTATTTTCTGTCGCATTGAAATATTTTTTATTATTCATTTATCCATAATAAGAGTTTTTTTTCTTTTTTTTTCTATTGATAAACTCGCCATTAGTCTTAAACTGGTCAGTTTTATGATATATTTCTAACTCTCTTATGTTATAGGAAAAAAAGTTATTTTTGAGTAATTTTGTTTATCAAAAACTCTCTGGGACGAATCGGTTAATTTAATAGGGAAATTCATGCACAGTTTAAGTAATTCAGCTTTTGAACTTCTTATCATGGGTTTTACACAGGTATGCACTTTTTTGTTTCACAGCATTTGGCACAGGTGCTTATAAACATACAAGTGAAACATGGTGAGTTTATTTTCTCTCACTTACTTTACAGTTATAGATCAGGTCTTATTTTCATTTTTGTCTCAACAAGAGAAGGTAAAGTAAAGTACAGTATTTGTACAGTTCCACTATTAAGGCCACTTTGAGTTTGTTAATCAAAATAACGCGAAAATCAGCAAAGTCTCAAATAATTATGAACAAATAAGGTGAACTGTTGACACTGAATAGTAAGACAGCTTTTGACTGGTATAATTAGTTGGATTTTACTCGCCCACTTTACTTAATAAGACGGATGCCCTTCAAAGAATTTAGTTATTTAAGGATATGAGGATAGTGAAATATAGAAAAAGCATCCATTTAAGACACACTCCTTGTTCTTTCGCATGCTCAGCTTTACTTGTGGACCTCGGTTTAACTCATTCACCTGATTTACAGGGGGCGGGATTCCATGTGCTAAAGCTCTGTTTGAGTTAGTCTCTGGAATAGCAGTTGGATCCCCCAGATTACCTTTGCCCGTCGTGTCGGAACAAGTGAAAGACCTCATGAAGAAAGACCTGATTGAGGAAGGTTTTCTGGCCAGTCGGAGTTTTACAGAAGAAGAATTTGACAGTATTCTTCTAACGTACTAAATATAGACTGGGTTGCGTAAAAAATGACTACCAGTAAACCATTCGGAACACCTCGGGCGACTTCAGTAAGTCACCTCGGAAATAATATGGTAGTCGCCATAATGGACTATTTTGTAACACAAAAGGTGCCTGCTTTATTGGAGAAATTTCTGAAAGCCTCTACCTGTTCATGCTTTAAATTAAAATTTATTTTCATTATTTTCTAATCCATAAGACAAACACTGCTTGAATTCTGCCATGTTTGTTTATAATTTTATTAAAGCCGCGGCGAATTACCATTTGGTGTATTCATACACTTACATACGAGGTATTTTTACGAAGTTGTCGGAAAAGGCCGAGTTGTTACGATTGCCAGTAAACGAAAATTTTGCAGCGTAAAAGATGGGTCACAGCGAACGGAACCAAACTATGATGTCTAAATCTTTAAACAAACCAATCATTTGCATTGCTTTCGATATGTATTCAGTGTTGACGGACTTTATATGCGTAATTTCTGTTATAACACAAGGAGTGTTTTTATATTACGTATGCGTTCAAAATATGACTAAGTATGAACCAAAGGACTTGTCCGACGAACATTTTGATTGTGGATGATATTAGGGTTTTTTTTTTCTTTCAGAGGAAAGCCTGTTTTGGCTACAAAGCGTTTTTTCTGTGTGATAAAAACACACAACTAGCATTAGCATGCGTCTTGACAAAGGTCAGAAAATAAATATACAGAGCTGAATTCATTTGAAAATTCACCGCAGGCGCATTGAATTTGAAAGTAATAGATGTGGGAATTTCATTTGAAAGCAACTTTTTTTCTTAAACATATATATAAGTATTCAGTGATTTCGTTGTCACTACAGCATTTCTTAAATATTTATCCACTCTGAAATTTGCAGCCCAATGATGCACTTTCATTTAAACTGCAGTATTTATGCTGCAGTGTGCATTGCTTACAGTTGCTGTCGATAGCATTGGCATTTATAGTTCTCTAACTAGTATCGAAAGGCACAAGGTTCAGAATCAGATCCCTTGAGTGTGATATAATGCACACAATGCTGGAATATTATTTGTACATGTACAGGCACCTGTTCAGTAAATGAGTTAATCACTAGTCTTAATAAACGCGTTAATTTTATATGTATATATTTGTATGTCAAAACATGACAGTCCAGTAAAATACATGACAGATGAACAATATATGTATTTTTATCTTTAACCTCTCGATCTGTGCTGGAAAATAAAGGAGATAGGTTCGGTTCAGAGGACTTCACAAAGTCAAGTCATGTTCACATACATTTGAATTAATAAGGTGCGTTTTGACCTTTTAATAACCTTACACAGACCAGAACCTTATCAGCAAAGATGGTTCTTACCTTTTTTCTATTGGAAAGCATCAAATTGTACATGTGTAAATCTTTATGTTTCCGGAGGAGGCCATGCAGTTTTCAGTCCGTCAGCCATTCCGTCCTAAAACTTTAACATTGTCCATAACTTCCTTATTGGAAAACTGATTTACTTCATACTTAAACGTAAAACCGCTCTGGACAAGACTTTCCCACTGACACATAACGACCTTGAGTTCCAATTGGCAAAAATACTTAATATTGACCATAACTCCCTTACGAATTAACAGATTTAGTTCATATTTGTACACAACAATCCTTTGGGAGAGTTCTTCCAAATCACAGAGCATAGAGGATATAAATGAATGGTCATGTAATACGGGATTTATTGCATGAGTTATTTGTAAGAGCCTAGTTTCTATAGTTTCCATATAACAAGTGTAATAAATACTGTATTACATGACCACGCAGTTAATGTTTTATGTATATAATAGGAGTTTTGTAAGTGAATGGTGACAGAAATTGTTTTGTCTGTGTACGCGCGAATGTCAAAAGCGTATTGTTAATGACGTTGGCGTCAAAGTTTTATATGTGCTATAATACGGCTTTATTACAAGCCCACGACGTCGTCTATGATTATAAAGAAAATACAAGTTCCATTTGAAAACAAAATAAAGAAAAATTTAAGCAAGAGGAAAACTTTTATTTTCACTAAATTAAACAAGTCTTTTCACTTTTTTATTTGACCTTGACATCTGTACAGGTATCTCCTCGATGGCGAAACTTTTAACCAACCGGTGAGACCGTTACTCCAAACAACATTTCAAGGAGCTGAAATGATAAATACAAAACACGTTCTAGAAAATGCTCGAAATTACACTCTTGCTTTCACAACTGGACAAAAACTAGATACTGTGTGGTATCATTAGGTCATTCGAACTCAAAATTCATAATATGGTTCAAATTTTAAAGTGTATTTACTCAAGAGTTTAATTAATTTGCCCGTTGTCCTCTACAAAACATTAACATGGAATATACGTTTTTTTTCTGTTGGCACAAAATGCAGCAAGTTATCGTAAATAATGACATCATATCATACAAACTCACAAAACTTATGTATTCATGTTTTAAAAACCTTCTAATAATCCCTGTTCAATTTTACAATATTTTCTTTTCGTAGACAGTAATAACTGTTAACTTTTTAACTAATCATAATATGTGACTGGGGTACTTTAATGGAGTTTCTGTGAAACATATCTGATTCAGTGTCGTTGGCGATGCACATAATACAGTGTATCTGCTACGTATCTCAATCTCTATATATCTTTTCATCTTTATAGCTCTGTGCTTTCCCTGAAGATGTTTCATTAAAGTTCTAAATCAAAAAGACCAGTTATAGAAATTAATGTTTGAAACCTGTTTGGTAAATATTTCAAAATGAAAGTTTTCACTTCGGCATGATTTTAAGCGTACAAGAGTACTTACATGTACATAATACGCTCGAAATTCAGCCTTTGTTACTGTTCCATTTTCTGAAACAAAATAAATATGTTGAAATCAAGAAATTTAAGAACGTTCGTTAAAGCATAAAAGACACCATTCTCCTGTTAGTGTTCGTATAGCACTAAAACTGGACGGTATTACTCAATATTGACGATAAATAGCAGAAGAAATATGCAACATAGACCATGCTTTATAATGCCGTCTGCTGTAATGAAAAAAATATCTACTTTCTGATATTAATGAATACAGACATGAGATCTGTGATTTAAAGTACAATCGTTGATGCCATTACAAGGACTCGTGATCAATGTGTCATGTGAAATCTACGGTCAAAAACTTCGCTAACTGGTTGCGGACCGCAAGTTTCAGTTCATAAGCAGACACCATATCGTTTCTTTGAAACTCCTTACTTGATCTGTTACTGAAATAATATAAAACTGTGTGTTAAAATTGGGCCCCTACTTACTGTCTTTATCCATTATAGCAAACTCCGAAGCGACCTTGTCCACAGTTAGGCAGTTGGAATTGGAAGGATCAAAATGTTTATAAATTCTGGTGGCAACCTCAGGACCCCCTGCAGAGAAGTGTTTGTACTCCTCAAGCGTCATGCATCCATTGTCTGGAGAAAGCAAAATGTTACTAACAGAATTTCTCAAAACTCCAAGCAGAATTGGGAAATTTCCTAGACAGTTTTGTTTTTGTTATGGTCAGGAATCTGTAACACTTGTCAAAATGATAACTAAAGCGGTAATTGTACGCTGAACAAACTGCAGCTTCTATAGATCTTGTTGTTCGTAAGAGATTTAAAATATTTACATTAGAACAAAAACTCTCCCGCTTTGCCTCTTTCAAAATTTATACATGTCTAAATCATAGACGAATGAAAAAAAATAATACTCACTATCCTTATCGGCTACAATTACCAAGGTGTCAAACTCATATCTCTCAATTAGATTATCATTATCACTGTCGAAGTTTTTAAAACTCCCTTCAACAATTTTGTCAAGGGCGGCACCAGTGGGGATGTGGGGTGCACTGTAAAAAAACAACACAAAATTAAACTTATGGCCAAAGCTTTACTACCCAAAAGCTGAAACCATCATACTAAGGTAATCAAAAACATATGTTTAAATTCTGTTTTCAAAAACAATATTTTTCGTGTCCGAACGATTGTACAAAGGGGGCCTACATTTTATAGAAGATATCAAATACATAAATAAATATATCGTTATTCTCACAGTCATAGGAAGTTCCTGATAATAATTAAAAACACTTGAATCTGTTTCAGATTAGTTAACATGTTATAACGGTAGGCCGTTCATTCTGGATGAGGGAGCGAGGGGAAAAAGGGGGCAGGGGGCTCAAACTCATAAAAGCCTGCACGTTTCTATACAAGTTCGGCAGACATATCAGCGGTTTTCTGATTCATAAAAACAAGAACGAATTTGATTGTTAAGTTAAATGTTTGGTTAGGAAAGAATTGTAAACATTTACATACGGTGATTGACTGGATGAAGGGGTGATCCTGAAAAAAAAAGTAAGGAATAAATGTGTGTATGTGATTTCAAATGATCACGGCTATAATACAATGACTTTTGGTGAATATACACATCTATATTATTACTTTGACTACATCTTATTTATTTAGCTCCTAAGTTACTTATTTAAACTTTATATTTTAAGAAAATAATATTTTCAAGCATTTAAAAGCATTTTCCATAAGGAGTCACGGTGAAGTCTGACTGAAACCGTGATCGTCGGAAAAAGTAAAACAACAATTTAAATAAACACGAAGATAATACATATATATTTATATGATAAATGTGGTTGGGGACTTTATTTTAATTCGTTTTATCCGAGATTTCGATATATTCGAATATGTTATATGTAGATCGATGTGCACAACTTCTGTAATATATTCTTTTTCGACTTACCCGTAGTAACCGAGACACACGAGAACCAATACTACCAACATTGTACCTGTGTCTGCAATGGGGAATTATAATACATTTTAATTTTATATAATGTCTTGGTATCATTTGTTTTGTCTTAGGATTGGTTATTGTGCTGGATAGAATGCATATTTGATTCGCGCAAAGAAACAGACGATATATGTGACTGGTTCCAAATCTATAATTCACCCACAAAGAATAGACATACATATAAATATATATACAAATGTATATGGAATTATATCATTCTTAAATTGAATCTTGAAGAAAAATCAAGTCAGGTTCAAATAGCAATAATGATGTTACATGAGATTATTTCACTGGTATTAGCATAACTTGGCGCCTGAACTCTCTTCAAACTCCAACTTATTTCTTAAAACGAAATAAAAAAAAAACCCCACTCACCTTGCTTTGAGTTCGCGCCGATAAGAAAGAGAAAAACTGTTATTATGTCACACTAATATATTCAACATTTCTTCTGTACTAGGCACTTCTGATAAGATTTATTGGTGTAACGTAAAATGTGCAATGCGTGCAAACAGGGTTGACATGCTCTTATCTAGTGATAATATAAGGGAACGAGAAACAGATTTCATTTAAAAGGATGTTCTTTAAGTCATGATCTCACCTGTTTTGTTTAAATTTTACCTGCTCTTAGTGAAGCAGTAGTGCAAGTATTTCATAGATGTACTGACCTCAGAAAACTGTTTTGACTGTTCCTTAGACAACAGCGAAAGAACTGTATAATGAATCCTTTGCTTTTGCCTCGACATTTTGGTATTTTATCCAGTTTCAAAACCTGACTTCCTCTCATGCACAGAATAAATACCAAGAGAATAAAAGGGGTTCCCAACTTAACTGATGTATTGAAAGCGAAAACATATTGCAAAAGGAAAGCTCGACTATATAAGTACGTGGCCTTTACCAAACAAATATAACGGATTTGTATGAAAGAAAACAGCTTTTATGAGTACACCAAATTTATTATTTTGCAGCAATACAATTTATAAAAGAGTCACAATTATGCTGGTTTTTCATTCAGATGTTACAGCGTCTCATTGTTTCCAAGTTTTCAGTTTTTCGTACATCTCTAGCCAACAGTTTGTCCTTGTTGACCAAACAACGTCTTCAGCAGCTGAAACAGCGACAAAATGTGAATGCTTAAAGAGCCCTTTTTTATAGTATGCAAACGTCATAAAGGAAAAGATACCACTGGAATAAAATCAAATGTTTTTAACGTGGTCACCTTATCATATTTTTTTCTTCATCATCGCCATCACCTCCATCATTATAATCATTATCATCAGCAGCATCATCGTCAGTAGTACTATCGATGTCATCATCATCATCAAACAACAACAACAATGGCAAACATCAATACCACTACTACAATAACAACTCGAAAGACTATTTAACATCTGGTGAATTGTACAATAGTCTAGGTGTGATAATGACAAAAAAAGTTTCTTACGTCAATATAGTATATCTCGAATTCCTGTGGTGACACTTTCTGGTTTTCTGAAACAAATAAGTAAAGGTGATCTGAAACATGACTTACCGACGATAGTGTCTTTTTTTCGTAGATTTTCGACAAAGCTTTGTACAGTCTTGCTAGTGAACAAATTACACCGACTTGAATGCTGTAAGACAACTCCTTAAGTAAGTGTCTTCTTAAAGGCCTTGCCTTTTGTAATACTTACATCCTTTCAAAAGCATTTTCTGAGGAATCAACGAAATGAAAAATAAATGTTTTTTAAAGAAAAAAAGCTGCGTTTAAGTGCTTCAAGTAATGGCGAAATGATAGTTTTCACGTCCTGGAAATGTTATACTCTTGTTCAAAAATACGTTTCTATTTCTGTCACACATCCGTCCAATGTATAATTAGTTACATCGCCCACCAGAATTAATCCTGGAACCAATCACTTGTGAGAGAAGCCAGAAACCTTCATTACAGGTACTCATGTATAGTTGGGCGGGCTTTGACACGTTTGGATTTACTGTCTCTGCCCACAGACATACCAACAGCTTCGGCTTTGGATTAGAACCCGGGGCCTTTCGAAACTAGAGCAAAGTCCCTATCCTATGAGCTTCTATGGCTCAGGTTAAACAATAGCATGATTCGTTTAACTAAATCTCACCGAGTTTGAATGCATTCATTTGCGATCTAACAAGTTTTGTTTTTGACTCACTGACCATTTTATGGTGTTAACATCAAAAATGCATTGTTCAGTGTTCCCCTGCTCTATGCTGTTAGTAATTCTTTCACTTTATCTTGCTGTGATAAGGCACGAAAATTTCTTTAAACATGTTTACATAAATAATGTTCACAGTCGTAAAAAAAAGATTACAATTGCTGTAGGTTTTTACTTACTGTCCGTATCCATGACACCAAACTGTGAAGACACTTTGTCTACGGTGAGACAGTTCGAGTTATCCGGATCAAAACGGTGGTAAATCTTGGTAGCGATTTCCGGTGTCCCAGCTGAGAAATGTTTGTACTCATCCAGTGTCATGCACCCATCGTCTGAAAAGTGGGTCATCAAAGTAGTGTATTTGTTTTTATTTTCAAGTTTATATTTGTAAAAAAAAACAAAAAAAGAAACGAGACAGTCGCATTTAATTGTGTGATTTTCAGTGACTAGGGGCTATATTAAATAGTTTGCTTTTATCGAAAAGTTAATGGTGTAAGCTCCAATTAAATTTCACACAATTTTGTATTCATCTTTTGAGTCTCTGCACACAGTTGGCTTGCAAAGAACAATAGCTACTCCAGTGTAATCTCAGTGCTTTGGTTCCATACAAGACAATTTGCAAACCATTTTCACGTAGATCATCACGCAAATATAACTGACATTAAATACACATTTAAAATATATTTTTCATATTTAAATTACTTTACCGGCACATTTTGGACATTTTTTTGTATAAATATGGATAGATATATTATATCCTGTGCAATACACTCTCTGAAATCTTACCGTTACTGTCGGCTACGATGATCAGGGTATCGAATTCATACCGCTCAATGTAACCATCCTTGTCACTGTCCACGTTCTTGAAGCTTGCATCCACCAGTTTGTCAAGGGCGGCACCAGAGGGTATGTGAGGGGGATTACTGCGCGATACAGAAGATAAATAGTGCCTATATGAACACTGTTATAGCTCTCCTAGTCCTTTCCCTTAGCTTAAATTGTTATAATAACTTTAGATAAACGACAAGGGTTCAGTTTCTGTAAAAATGAAAAGAATGTTCTAGGATGTTTTGTGCACTTGCAATTTCAAATGATTTTTCGAGGAACAATCCATTCTTTCAGTGATTCAGTCAGTCACTTAATCAGTTTGTCTGTCTGTGTCTGTCCACACATGCATATTATCTCATCCCGTCCGTCCGTCCGTCCGTCCGTCATAGACACTCTTATAAACACACGGTTTACAAAAAGGGACTACATTGTTATGATTCAGGGTGTTTCTCTTTGATAAAACGGGAAGAATTGTTACCTTGGCATGACAGTAGTCGCTCCAAGTCTGAAATAAAAAAGACAAACTTTGTGAATGAGTAGTTGTGACAAAATATGGGAGGACTTGCATGCCAACATAAAAAACGCCTATTGTTTAAGTATCATATTTATGACAATATATCAACTTTACGCTTCACGCGACTTTCATGTAATCCATTTTCGAAGAAATAAAAGAATACGTTGCCCCTATTTTTGAAAGTTACAGGTTCGAAGCTCGACTGTCACAGATGCGTGCCTTTAACTAAAGCTAGTTACTAATTAAGAAAATCACCTGTTCTGTCTTTCTCAAAAAGTTAATAGTCCTATAAGGACTTGCATTATAAATCTGAATTAATTTGCTGAAAAAATGTAATTGGCATCTGAGATAAAATAAATTGATATAAATCAATTGATAGTAAAGACAATATAGCACCGGTTACATATGAACACGAATTCAAGTATAATTATTCATATATTATATTACATCTACGCTTAAAACAAACTTACCCAAAACGGACACAGGCGAGGAGCACAAGGCCGTAACACAATATTTTCATAGCTGAAAAATAGATCATCATCTAAAATATATGTAAATACACATAAATTATATAACTAAAATTTGGTTTGTTAGAACAATTCAGCGAAAGAATAGCAAGAAATAAAGCTGCAAAACATATTGTATAAATTTACACGTTTCCACTTTTGATGATAAGCAGTCAATAGTGTTTTGTCCAGCTAATCTTATTTTAGAGTTTATATTAGAAACTCTATGCCGAGAATACATAACAAGAGAAAGAAAGAACTAACATTAAGAATGTCTACTCTACAAAATGCACACGTTTTCTTTCTTACTTTTTTTTCCCGTCGTACGGCCAGTTTAACATATCAGCCCCTATTACAGAAATCATTATCACATGAACTGTTGTTCTTGTATCGGAGGAACAATAAAGAGGAGATTAAAGCGAAATCTCTGATGACAACATGAACATTGTTTTTTTTTTCTTTAAATTGAAACAAAAATGCCGGTTTCTTGACACAAGCTGCCTCTTAATTAATAAACGTTGTCTCTTCAGCAAAACAGACTGTCAATGTGTATGAAAACCAATTCACAATATAATGACCATTTAGACTTTAAATAAAGCGGAATAAAAAGTATAAAATTAATTTGTGTCTACGAAACATCAAAACTTACCTTCTCCTTTTATTAATCTGACACTTGAACTGTGAGTGGACAAGTAAGCCAGCTGATAAAAGGGTAATCAGGTCAGAGAAATACCAACATACCTAAACTCTCATGGCATTTTGCAAGGGTTTCTGTGTCATTTTCATTCCAGATAAGGTCATTTCATAAAGTAAATACATGTTACTGTGATCAATAAAATTATGAGCCGTGTTATCAGAGGCATTTCAATAGTAAGCCTTGTTGTGCGAAAACCAACGTCTACACATTTAACACGTCATAATTTTAGATTTGCGCGATGTATAAACAGGCTGTTTAAAGTGTCTTAGATTATTGATTAGTTAATTGTCGATTAGTAATACATAATTTGCACCAGTTGTACATATAGATGAACAGATATAAGAATCTGTTTTGTTTAACTCTTTGTACGCAAACCTGACTTCTGTATGTTTTTTTCTTATTACTTCCACCGGGAAACAACAAAACTATCAACGAGCATACTCACGACTGCATTTATATTTACTGTTGAATGATTCAGAACTTTTGAGGAAGAGTAGTCATATATTTTACACACGCTCACACTGAGTATATTCGTTTGACATAATTTGCACAGGAAGCATTTTAAGTGAGGAATTTTACTAAATGAAATGTCATTCCACGTTTGCTCACAAGCCTCGGGATGTTTGGAAACATGTCTTGAAACATTTAACACAGCGAATTTAGGTGTATTGGAACATTGTCGCTCCGACAAATGTCTGTTTAGATTTTTTCTTTTAATTCTTGTATTGCACTCATACAAACAGAAAATTTCTAGTATAAAACTATATAATTATACTGTTGCTCTATTTTGCATTGCCTTGATCTTGTAGCATTACACACCGAATAGGATACATATTGCCTTGATCCTACACTATCGCGTAGCATTACACACAGTGAATACTTAAATGCTTCGCAATACTTTGCATCGAATTGTTTCGTTGCATATTTTAGAATATCGCGTAGCAATGCACACAGTGAATAGTTACATGCTATCTGGATTGTAGTACATAATTTGGGACATTGGGGGATTAATGTTTAAATAGTACCAGAGCAAGAGGGTGGAATTTTGTTTTTCACCAAGATGAGTACGGCTGTGCAATCCCGTCGGATTGCCGCCGTCGTCGGCGCGCTGGTTGCCGATGCTGCAGGTATGTTGTTTGCAACTTTCACTTTCATATTTCTCCGAAATATTAATTAAACAAGAAAGTTATTACATGTATGCACTATATATTCAATGAGCCATTTTTTTAAAATTGGCAACTAAAAATATATTTTACAACAGTTTTGTTCTATATAACATTAAATCACATAAAAATATACAAATTCTACGTTTAAATATAGTTGATACCATTATACTTCGTTACATAATAGTACCGTTATGTGTTTATCACTGTGATGGATGTGCAACACCCTCATTGATTGTTTCATAGGTCTGTTTCGCGCTCTTCTTACAAAGTCAAACACGTTCATTTGCTTATCTAGTGTTGGCATATTCATATGTTTATGCACAAAACCTGTACAAAGATGTTATGGTTTTGTAACGAGATTTTCGCTGAATATTTGACTCTGATTTCCGTCTATATTTTAAAGCTCAGCCAGAAATTATGTGAAAATGTGAATAAAAAGTGATTTACTCTACCATTTCATGCATGTTCTAAACTTAAGCCAATCTGAAATTTACACACATGTAAAAGGACAAATGGATCGTTACTCTAGTCTAGAGCTCAGTCTTGTAGCTTATCCAGTTTATCTCTACTTTGTAAGCTCACATTATCGTTCCATTCCACAGCTCAGCCTATACACTGGAACTACAAGGTGGAGAAGCTTGACGCCATGTTGAAGGAAGCAGATGAAGTTGCATTCTGGGAGCCGTCTGCGAACCCTTTCTACAAACTACCTCTAGGAAGTCAGAGTTGCTATGGAGACCAGTCGTTTGTAATTCTGAAGTCTTTAGTAGAAAATGGCGGTAAAGGAATGTTAAAATATTTACCTAAAAAGGAAAACATATATCTGAAAAAAGTTGCATATACATGTATGTGTGATTTCTTTCGGCAAACTTTGCTGAGATTTTACAAACTGCTGTATACAGTGAAGGCTCCATTTTCAGTACTTTGTGTTCATTCTGATAAAGCATTACAAGATTACAACATTAAAAATATAAATAACATTGGCCTTCATTTACTCACTGTTATTTCATAGTTTCTTTATCACTTTTATTTGCCATAAGCCAGCGTTCGTTAAATTCGTTAAAAGTATTTCCATTTTTACGGGTCATTTTACAGGACTGAATATGGAACATTTGAAGAACTCAACATTTGAATGGTTTGGACCAAAGTCGTTCTATGAAAATCCAACAAATGCTGTATACAAAGTCAAAAAAGGTTTCGGTAAAACTTTTCTAACTTTTTAAAATGATCTGATTTCATGCAAATATACAGCAACTAAATAACTTGAGCAATTGCGTCTAAGCTTTTATTTGGCAGTTCAAGCATTGTCGAACACAAACAGATTATTGAATGTAAATGAGCCCTTTATTATCTGTTTCTCCTTCATGTTCTCTAAGAAGATGTTTTTTTGTAAGAACTGGAAGTTCTCCATCATTAGAAAGAGAGATGAACACATTAAAACTTGTCGATTGTAAACAAAGGCTTTAATAGACGTTTTCTTACACGATTCACACTCCATTTCACTAATTACACTATTCACACTCCATTTCACTAATTACACTATTCACACTTCATTTTACTTTTTGTGCGTATAGTTCTGCATTTGCCGTTTTTTTAAAAAAGACATTCCGTTATAATCTGTGCTGTATTTCTGCCTTGGCATTTCGTTTTATATATTGATGTAGTTTGTCCATTGCATGTTTTTAAAGAAATTATAAATTTATTTTTTCATAGTCCTGTCTTTGCACGACTATACAAAACATTCTATTTGACATTTTTCTGTAGTTCTGTCTTTGAGTGTTTATAAAAACATCCATTTTGGCATTTTTGTTGTAGCTCTACATGTAGTTGGACCTCACTGGTGTTTAAATACACTTATTTTATCTGCTTATTCACAGATGCTTCACAATCTACCAAATATCCTATAGAAGGGCCATGGAGACATTTCAGTATTAAGGATTTTATCAGAAATGTTCTTGAAGACAAACCATCCACAGGTAGTAAACATAACACGTGTATAAGTGTGACTGCGTCAGTACAGTAAATCTGAGTACACTTCTAACAAAGACATGTACAAAGACAGCAAAGAAGGATGTTAAAATTGGGCTCTGTTGCTACCAAGATGACCTAATATTTTTGATGCGCAAAAGTCTGCTTCCCCGCGAGGGCTTTGACATTAACGGAACATCGAGAAATCATACTTATATTTGGATTTGCAGCTTAGTCATAATTCATAATTACTGTGCTATGCCTGTTAACTTCCCTGATGCCTTATCTAAAAGACTTGTTTATGTTTCAAATAACTTTACTTTTTGACAAATCAATGAAATCATACATAACAGATGGTGACATGTTCTTCCAGGGGAGATAACTCTGATAACATGCAATTGCTATTCTCGCTGAAGTCTTGGACTCTTGCATTAGCCTTACTAAGTCATCTGAATGATGATTTCGACTGAATTTGTGGCTTTTTAAACAACCGTTACTGAATATTCTGTCTGAAAGCTTTATTATACACTGACCTTTTTGTGAGAACTTTGATGGTTTCAAGACATTTTCGAGAACAACAGATATGTTGTCTGCCTTTTTGCAAAAGATAAATGTCATAGTTGGATCCTAAAGAGATATACCCTGAAATCTGTTGTACATGTTTTCCGTTTTTTTAATGAATGATATTGACTGAAAAGTACCATTTTTGGGTAGATATAACCATATTGTTCAAATGAACACTTTCTAAGTGTATAAATGCCTAAAAGAAAAAAAATCATCTTTTAGCAAATGATCCAGTTAAATAGACTTGCAGTATATCATTGGTTAATTGTAGGGCAGGCCCCTTTAAAGAGAACAAGAGAAAAACTCTAAACCAAACGATGTGGAAATCATTATGTTATATCATTTATAGGTTCAGAAACAGATGCTCAGATGGACTGCACGTTGAGGATAGTGTCTGTGGTCGCATTGTATGCCGGCCGGCCTGAGATGTTAGACAAGGCTGAACAGGTGATCCGATCAACTCAAAACTCGGACACCAGCGTAGCTGTAGGATTAGCGGCTGCAAGGTATGTAATGGCGCTGTTTTGAAATTTCTACGTGCAAGAACGGATTCTTTAAGCTATTGATATTTAACCACTTCTATAAATATAAATTCCTCATTTTGTTCTTTTTCTTGCATTCTCATTTTGAAGTGGGTTTTTTTTTCATTCCAATTTGTTGAATCCTAAGGATGAATACTTTATATTGTGACATTCTTAAGACCGGTGTCAACGTCATCCGGTCACTCAGCCGTCTTGGCAGATTTGATCAATCGTCTGTTCAGCTATGAATGAAAAACGGCTGATTTTACCTAATACACTATGGTGTGTAAAAACTGAATAAAACTGGAACGGTTTCTAGACTGGTCTGTACTAGAAATGATGTAACTATGACTGTTCAGTTGATTAAAAACAAGTTTCGTTGTTTAACTGAATACGCCAATTTTAGCCTTCAATACGTGTTTCACACAGTCAGTTGCGACTACACTCTTAGTATTTTGCGACCTGAGAATGTGGATTAATCAGGGGATTTGGGCTGTCAAATTAACTACTTGTATATATTTACAGTATAATGTGTTTAAGGAGAGAGTTAAAAATAAGTTTGAAGCTTTGTATTCGATCCTTGTTCTGTTTATAACATAATTGAAAATGCTTATTTCTTGAATAAAATATTGTTTTAATTGAACTATTTTTTAGGTTATTGGAATACTACATATTGAATGGTATAAAGGAAGACGCTGTAGAACGGGTGATAGAAGATTTATCCAATCAGAAAAGAGCGAACGCTCAAGATCTGGATAAAGCTTTAGCTTCCTTTCTCAGAGAAGTTGTCCGGAAAAGGGACGAGCCACATGTGAAAACGGCTCGAGCTTTCCGGATTGACTGAGGTTAGATGTACAAATATGTATTGATTGATTACTCTGTTCTAGGTTCCATTAGTTTTTCCGTTCACGACTTTTACATTTTGCACATAAAACTTAGTATGTGAAGGTCGAGGGCAAAAAGTGGCTTTTGTCTATTCTATTTTACTCTCATTCTTGGATGCTTGTCTGGTGGCATACAATGAATGACGAAGTTGGAATGTTTGCATTAAATATGAATGAAATTTGTACTTTAACAAACATATTGTTCAAACTATAATTGTTTCATAGATGTGCTATAAATAAATGATGTGCTTTCTAAATGAAAAATAAAACAACAACAACACATTTTTAGGTCTTTGAATAATATGTTTATAAGATCAAATTTATGTTTTTCTATATATTAAACATAAAAATGTTAGATCGATGATGATAGAACATCACATGCAAAGGGATCTTTATTTTCCAGTAATCCCGGGAGCTTTTCAGTCTGCTGTGCACGGCGTGATTTCCGGTAAAGACTACCGTTCTGGTGTTGAAGCAACTCTCCGTGCTGGAGGTTGTAACGCATCACGTGGTGGCTACATCGGCGCGTGCCTTGCTGCGCAGGTAAGTGATCACTTTTGGTCGATGCCTTATAGAATAATGGTTACACTTGTTTAATAATGAAGCCTTTGACCAAGTTTTCACTAGCTGCACCTGAAATGCTTCTTGCATACTTTCCAAGCAGACCAAGTAAACAGTTAAAACATTTTATTTATAACAGGTAAATTTCCGGGGGAGCCCCCCCGTACCCCTACCAACGGCAGGGGACACCCCTCCCGTACCCACCCCAATGTGGTTCTACCCTTCATGTCAGCCCCCCAGGCGGTCCTATTCTGTATCCGCCCCTGTAAAACTCACAAGCCTCTGTTCTATATATTTAGCAAACAGATTTGATGTTTGACTTCAGAAAATGAATGATTAAGGCATATGCTTGTCCGTATTTTTCTGTTTTACGCAATCAGCTTTTGTTGCGCTATTTTGTTGTTTTTTGGATTTGGTGGGTGTATGGTCAGCACAATCATTAACACGAGATGAAAATTATTTATATCTATGTATCTGTTCGGTAATTAGTTATCTGGTTGGTATATTCGTTGTTTCAGCATGGATTGGCAAGCATCCCGGACAGCTGGAAGGAGAAGACACTTCGGTACCAGGAGATTTACAGTCTGGCCGAGAAACTCGTGCAGATCAAACTCGATTAAAAACCTCATATTTTTAAACCCTTTATTACAAACTATATTTGTACTCCTGAAATAATAAAATTAATTCGTATGGATATAAATTATGTAATAGCTGCTTTTAGGCTTTTTGACATTTCGCGCGTAATCATCACGATGACTTCATCTTTAATAACCCCTGTATTTATAGATTAGTAACGCAAGACATATAAACTAATAGCATTTATGAAAGAATACGAATCTACCATGCAAACCTCAATTCGGGATGAATCTTCCATTATTTAAAATGTTTGTGGTTAGTCGAGAAATTTTCGAAAGAGCCTCGTCAATCTCGACAAAATCCGAATACCTTTTAATCGGCCGTCCAAATATCGAGGAGGTTCAGCAAAGCTTATCAAGTATTGAGGGGGCACACATACAGTTATGCAGAAAAATAATTGTTATTTCTAAGAAGAATATATATTCGAAAGAGTTTCCTTTGGGGTTCATTTGTAATATATAAGTATTCAGTTTATCTGTTGTACTAAGATTTTTTTTACTGTCACCTTGATGTCAGGTAATGATCCGCTCAATATCTTTCACATTCTATTGATTTTGAATAGACAGAATGCTCTAAATGTAAAGATAATTATGTCGCTTTGAAAATTTACATGGTTATTTTTATTTTGTAGTTAGCCAAGTTTTACGGTTACAGTTGAGTAGAAAATATGTCGCTTTATAAATGTACATGATTATTTTTATTTTGTATTTAACCTTGTTTTTACGGTCACAATTGTGTAGAAAAAACAATATACGTGTATAGGTATGCCCAGTTGTCCAAAGTATGGAACTAATGATAACTGTGCTGTAAAGCTTTACGAGTTGGCGCAGTTTGACGGCCAATCCTCCTTTGGTCAACCGGAAATACAAAAGACACATGTACATTGGGTTTTTTTGTCCTGATTTATGATAATAGGAAGAAGAAAATGTGATGACGATGATGATAGTGATGAAAACGATTTGAATTTAATCTGTAAAAGTTGTTCTGATTGTTTTATTTCGAGTGAGATGAATGCTAAAATATATGTATGAGAAAATTGAAAGAATACGATTTATTACTTAATACTTTTGTATTTTCGTGTTAAACAGCCAGATCAGGGTATAGTTTAAATTTTTGGTCAAATCTGATACAGTGTCACATATTTTGCTTTTAGAAATGAACTATGTCAGTTCTGGAAAAACACACTCGTGATTCTGTGTTTGGTCAGAAGTGTTTGTACAGAAACCCTTCTGGCTGGCAGCATACAGTAAGAACAAGTTTTTAGTTTTTACTTAAGTATTGTCTCCTGATCGAGTGGTTGTAAATCAGTTAAAACCTCTGTGTGATTGAAGGTCATGAGTTTCGATGATGAATATTTTTTGTGAAAAGGTTTCTAGTACTGGTTCTTCACAGGAAAGTGAACTGCTCATCTGTCTACCTGATATACATGTAACTATAAGACGGGACCGGTTTAACTCAACACTAAACCAAACTGCACTTTATTTTCTTTCAATTAACCCCATCTACGTAGCATTTGGTTGCATTTTTTCTGAATGATCAACCTGTGTTACATGTCATTTTGCCAGTCAGAAAGCTATCTGCATTCGATCAAGCAAATCAGAAGATGAAGTGTGCACATAGAAAAAAAAACACTCTCTTACCAAGTTAACTGCTTCAGACAAGTTGTTAAAAGATCACTGGCAGGAATTCATCGAACAAACTTTTAGTTCGCGAGAGGAAGTTGGCTGCTCATTGAAATGCAATCAGTACTTACAGCTAAAGAATGTTTTTGCATCGTTCCAGACGGGATTTGAACCTGTAGGACACGTAGAAGAACGACACTCTATCCCTAAAACACGACCTCTCTTAAGAATTTCCCTTACTGGATCATTAGGTGATGACTGGTTAGAGAAAATTTACCTCGATTAGCGGACCTTCATTTTGTTGAAATGATTCGACAGTGCACCGATTCTATCTACTTGTTGGAAACACGATTCCAGTATGACCAAGGCCCCTTGCAGATTAAGATTGTGGGAGTCAGTGCATGAAACAAAAGGCATCCGCTTCCAATGACGGTCCTGGTTATTTTAATTGCTCAGAATACAGCGCTGATAAACGAGACCTCAGTTTCAAGTTTCATCCTATAAGCAATTAGTTTTTTTATTGGGAAAGCGGTGGATCGGACCTGTGACCTCTGGATGTCAAATCCTGTGCGTTACCATAGGACCACTGATCTGCCCCGACAATAATTTGAATCACTACATATGTGCTTTGGGCATAAGCGACTGGTGGTTCGTGCACAGGTCATCCCAGTTTGTAATTGGAATATAGTGATAAAAGTATGTCATGCATTGCTTTCATATGAGACTAGATTCACGATAAGTGGTAATATGTCTGGAGAGCGACTGATATCTTGAGAACTTTCTTTACAGTCGTAGTTAAACAAATTTAAAGATAGGGATTTGGTTTCTTTACAATCGATTTTTCTTTTAAATTGGACAACTTTTGAAATAAATTTTAAAACGAACCAAATTTAACATTTATGTGGCTACATATCAATGGCTAGCACTACACAACCTCTAAAATGTTTACCCCCCCCCCCAAAAAAAAAAATATATATATATAAAAAATACTTTTTTGGTATAAATCAAATCCAGGTATTTCATGATAAGGCACACTCAAACGAAAGGCATACAGAACTCTGAGATGTATTGTTTTCAGTTTTATTTGAATAAAAAGAACATAACAAATTTCTTCATTAAATGAAGAAGAAAATATGTCATGACAATGGCTAACGAAGCAGCTCGAAAGAATGAAATCTAGAATTTCAACCTGTGTCATCCTGTCCAAGTCAATCAAATCCCCTCTCTTCTTCAACGTAAACGTCAAAAATAAGGCCTACATCTTAACTGGACACATTGAATATTCTAGAATTCACATGTCTGCGTAGAAGAGCGTACTGAGCATTTTCAATGTGAAACTTCAACTGTTTGTCAGCAAGCTTCAAAGCTAGAAACGTACAGTTTTCAAATTTTGCCTTGAAAATTTCAAACTTAAGATTACTTTTGTTCTTGTCATGATCCATCGTCAATAGGTAAACCATCTATAGGACAATTTCTGGAAGCGTTTTCTAACCACATATCAATACAATTAGCGTGAAAGACATGGTTACAAGGTAAAAACTTTCTGTTTTGTCCAATTACATACGCGTCCATACAGACCGGGCATATATCACCTACACTATTTCCATCGACTGTGTCAGTTTTAAAGTTGTCTAGTACAGATTTGTCAATTGTTTTTGGTGCAACAGTTTCGTCTAATCGCAGCAAAAGATCATAGTCCTCGGGAGTCAGTTCCCGGTGTTGTAAATTTATTAAAACATTGACAAGGTCTGTCTCCAAGTCCGGGGCAGCATTTGTCTTCTGTAGAGCAAAGCGCAAGTTTTGAACTGGGGCTGGTCTGCTGTTATTATTAGCTGGGATAGATGAGTACGGTTTTAATCTTGATTTTGTTTCATCAGAACTTTTATTAGATCTTACATCAACGTTTCTGTAGCTTGATTGTGAAGGTAAGTAGTGAGTTAAGCGTTGAATTTCTATATTGATTAATTTAAATAGGCGATGGTGAATGAATAACTTTTTACGTCCTTTGTTATTTTTAACACTGGTGCAGTATTTGTCCTTCACCTGTCGCCCAGCCTTTCTGATCTTTCTGTCACGATCAGGCCGGGCAAGCTTATCTCTTTTCTTGCAATTTCCTTCAAATAATTCAGTCTCTGTAGAATCGAAATCACGATACTTTTCTACAGTGCTGTCGTATTCTTCGATCTCGGTTTCTATTTTTTCTATAATCCTCGCCTCCTCCTCGGGGTCAATAAGTTCCGGCCGTGTAGGTCTAGGAAACAGTGATAAATTAAAGCCCAGGTCTGTCAGGGGGACAGATGCCCATTTTTTCTTCTTTTTCTTATCTGTTGTTTTACTTGTAGATTCTACGGTGGAAATCGCTTCGGATATCGTTTCTGTGTTTTTGTTGTCTGTCTTCAGCTGTTCTTTACTTTCTAATAAATAAATAAATAAATAAATAAATAAATAAATAAATAAATAAAATAAAAATAAACCATCAGTTTTCCCATGAGGAAATATTGTTCACACTAGACAGTTAAACCTGAGACCTAGTTTAACAGAATGATAAGGTATATGCTGTTACCCAGATAAAACATAATATTATTCTAGAAAACATCTTGTGAGATATGTAAAATATAAGAAAATAGCCCCTCGCGAGTTAAAAAGACAACCTATAGAGGACAAAACAGTTATTCACTACTAATAATTATGAAATCTCGGTAAAAAGTCAATGAATAACGTAATTACTGTACCTCCAGTTTCTCGAGTGTTTCTGCCTGGCAACATGAAACTTCCTACTTTCGTTTTAGGCGTTTTCGTTGGCAACGCGTAATGGAGAACTTGTCCGGCTGCCATGCCCATTTTCCGGGACAAATTAGGATACGCTACTGCACAACACATGACTGACTACTCTAGAATTTTCAACAACCGTCCAAGATGCCGCCAAAAGGCGGAATATTTCGGGATTGCACAACGATTTCTATTATATAGTTTTAGGTGTTGCACCACGGCTGGTAAATAAATACATATGTCATTTCTATATTAAGTAACAAGGTATAAATAGCACGATTTTCATTGGATTAAGATGACGAGAGTTTCTGAGCTATATTTAGTTAGTCGGGCTTTTCCAGAAATTGGGTCAGTTAGCACATGTGCATCTATGTTATGTGTTTGTGATATGTGTTTTACATGTTAAGTTTTCGTGAAACAAACACAAGAAGCAGATGGATTCTGGATGTTGGAATAAATTAAAGCGTATTGTTATTGTTTTCAAATTGAAAAGAGAGCAGTAAATTTATATATAATATATTTTTATTTAATTCGTGCCCAGCCAATCTCGTACCTTGTTCAAGTTGTTCTGAATTTATTTTTGCCAAAACACCTTACAAACGAAAGGTCTTTGACTTTTAGCTCTATACTAATAATTTTGACTCATTATCTTATAGATTGATCACACTGTTAGTACTGTAGACAAGTTTTATGTGGACTAAACAAGTTTTATAGATTTTAAAGTACTTAAAATAAATGTTTAAGTAAGATCTTCAGTTAAATCTTGTTTTCTTTGTTATTAACTTTTATAATTTTAAATGTTCCTGACACTCGCCTGCCTAGTATAGTCAGTATTGACTTTTGGCAGTCTTGAGGAACAGTTGTTTACACTGACTTGCCACTTGACTTGTATGGTGTTTTAATATTCTTTTCAAGAACAAAACTTCTTGTGTTAATGCGTTATGACAAAGCATTGGCCATTGATTTGAACTTATAGTAGTAAATGTTGGAATGTTGTGACATCTCCAGTTGGTACATTTGATTATTTTTTGGGGTATGTGTATCCTAAAAATAATTTCTAGGGTACCTCGTAGTAGTGAACATCTTGCACATGAATTGCTCAGTATTTCCCCACCCCTCCCCTAAAAAATATAAGAGGTATCTGTTGATTATTTATAATTCTTTTTCTCCTCAAAGTTTTACTACTATTCAACAAAGAAAAAAGTATGCCTAATAAAGTTCATATAAGATGTTCAGAGGTACACACTTTAATTATGCTCCCTGAAGGGCGAGCATATAGTTGCCGCTTTGTCTGTCCATCCGTCCCATCCGTCCGTCCATTCATCCATCCCTCATAATTTTGTCCGGAGCATAACACAAAAACTATGAGAAATATCAAGATGAAATTTCATAGGTAGTTAGATCTCATTAAGGAGCAGTGCAGTGCACAAGAACCTTAACTCTTTATTAATTTTTGAGTTATTGCCCTTTGAAATTTCTCATACTTATTTTTTGTCCAGGGCATTTCTCACATAGTATAAGAATTATCAACTTGAAACTTTATAAGTAGATAGATCTCATTGATGAGCAGTGCAGTGCACAAGAACCATAACTCTTGCTTTATTAATTTTTAATTAAGTATAAGAGATATTAACATGAAACTTTATTGGTAGATAGATCTCTATAACGAGAAGTGCAGCGTGCAAGAACCGTAGCTCTGTTTTGCATAATTTAGGAGTTATTGCCCTTTGTTATTTTTCATACTTTAAAAAAAATACATATTAAACAATAGCCCTTTTGGAATTGGCATTTATTTGGGGAGCATCCATCGGTTCTACCGATTTCTTGTTTCTACATTTTTTACAACCCCTAAAAATTTAAAAGATAAAACCAATTAGAATTTTTATCTCAGTATCCTAAAGTGGAGAGGATACCTGGACTTAAATATAAAGAATTGCAAAAAAAACTAAACTATTCAGGTAACATTAAATGTGCTGTTAGTACAGGGGGTAGATAAACTAAAGAAGATAAATTGGCATGGAAACATGGACCTGAATATACTTAAAGAAGATATTTGTATTTGCTCTGCTTGTCTACATATTTCTGTTACACATGTGAAACTATTTATTCTGTGAATGATTTAACTAGTATCACTCAGTATATGTGTCATATTATTTTGCCTTATACACAGCTAATTGTACTTTTTACCCTTGTCTTTTATTATTTCAATCCAAAAAATCAGGAGTGTTAATATTTACTGGGTCAAAAATAAATGTTTTACTGACAAACCTTTTAACTTTATTTTGATTACATAATATGTACATCTTCCTTGATTGTTGTTTACTTTGTAGGTATGTGAATGGGAAAAGAAAGGTGTCAGTATATGAGTTCCTAGCATATTAAAATGGCTGCCATACAGTTCAAGGATCATCCAGTCGTAAGTAATTCAGTGAAAGTGACATATACACTGTTTTATCAGGTAGAGCTTTTCTTTTCTCTCTGACTGATGTACATATTTTGTACTAAGGCTCGCTGAAGGCACCAATTTAAAGCACCTGATAAGAATTCATTTCATCCGTTTTAATACCGACGAGACCCTGATTATTTCCTTAACCCTTACCTTACTAAATATCTAAAATGGACTTGTCCATCTTTCAATTTGGACCATTCCATTAATTGTTTATGTGGATACTCCTTGACTGAATATCACTTCATTTACTGACTAAATGTTGAATAGTGCAGACCATGATCAGACTGCACGGCTTTGCAGGCTGACCTTGGTCTGCACTGATCTCAAAGGCAGAGTCAGTTGCCTCCAGCAGGCTAAGGGTTAAAGAAAATTTCTTATCTGACCATAGAGGATTTACAAGGTACACACAGGTACTGTGTTGCAGAAGGAAAAAAATATATACAAGAACATCAATTGATCAAGCAAAGGTTTAAGACCCCATGAAAGGGATTTTTTTAGACTTACACTTCAGAATATACTTGTACCAGAATTAACTGTGTCAAATGCCTCCTTAACGACAGGACTATTCATATTTAACCCTGAACCTGCTGAATTCTTGTAATGAATTTGCCCAGCTTTGAATTTGGAACAGTCCATTCAAAGTTTAAGGGATTTCAATATACAAAAATTGAGCTACCTACAGTATAGAGCCTGGTCAGACTGCACGGATGTGCAGGCTGGCTTGGCTCTATACTGGTGGCAAAGGCTAATCTCTTACGGTTCCAGCAGGTTAAGGGTAAAATGCTTGCAAGAGCATTTCTCACATGTATTTTAAACAAAATTTTACATGTATGCTGTTTCTGCTTTATATATAGTGTGTGTCTTTTAGCAGTTAAATTATATTTCAGTGGAAAGAAATCCAGGAATTTGGAGCACCTGATAAGCTTCAGTCACAGATTGCCTTTATGGTCTATATGGAACTTTGTGAAGGTATGTTAAATTATTTTATTAGATATTTTGTTTTAGGTTTGTACTAATTCATCTAAGTTGTTTTTGATGTTAGCAGCTTTTTACTTTTATATTTACACTATATTATCTCTTTCCAGGGAATTTAACTGTTTTTATACAATTCTAATAAAGTTTCTTTTTTCTGTGTGCCAAGTTGGGTTTTAATTCAGTCTTACCTACCAATTTTAAGTTCTTCTTGGAGACATATATCTTAAGCTCACATGAGCAAGGGGTGCACAGGGTAAACAGCCTTTGTGTCGACTGTTGTACATCATGTGTTGACTGTTGTTGACTGTTGTACATCCTGTGTCAACTGTTGTACATTTTGTGTCGACTGTTGTTGACTGTTGTACATCATGTGTCGACTGTTGTGCATCATGTGTTGACTGTTGTGCATCATGTGTTGACTGTTGTTGACTGTTGTACATGATGTGTCAACTGTTGTACATGATGTGTCAACTGTTGTACATGATGTGTCAACTGTTGTTCATGATGTGTCAACTGTTGTTGACTGTTGTACATCATGTGTCAACAGTTGTACATCATATGTCGACTGTTGTTGACTGTTGTAAATCATGTGTTGACTGTTGTACATCATGTGTCGACTGTTATTGACTGTTGTACATCATGTGTTGACTGTTGTTGACTGTTGTACATCATGTGTCGACTGTTGTTGACTGTTGTACATCATATGTCGACTATTGTGCATAGTCACTATTTTACCTTTTGAATACTCAAAAGCCACATTTTCAGTCCAGGACCCATGGAACTTGATCAGAATGTTTTCTCTGATGATCCTTCTGACAAGCATGAAACATAAAAGTTCAAAAACTAGGTCACTAGGAAACTGTCTAGGCACTTCTACAGTTGTTTGAGGAAATGTTAGTAAACTATAGGGATTGATAATATGAATTTATTTTAGTACTTTCATTACATTGATTTTTGCATGTTTTAGGCAAAGGTTGGTGGAATGTGAATACACACTTTTGTGAGGAGCAGTCCCTAGTCTTCCTGTCAGGACATGCAAGCAGAAATAAACCAAGGGAGATAATTCTACCTGTATCCATGGATACAAAGCTGAGCCCTGCCAAGATACAAAGTTATATACAAACTGTGAAGCTGCCAGATTATCACACAGACAGGTATAACTAGAAACATATTGGCTGCACATATTAGACCGTTATTTTGTTATAAGTTCTTTGAACTTAACTGCTCTTGATTGCTGCTACCTAAACTGTAGATGATTTATATAAATTCAGATATCTTTTTGTCACAATTTGATTGCTGCTTGAGTTTGACAGAAACTGTGATTGTTGCTTGAGATCGATAGGAACTGTGTTTGCTCCTTGAGATTAAATGCTTAATGTGCTTGCTCCTTGAAATCAACAGTAACTGTGCTTGATCCTTGAGATTGACAGGAACTGAACTTGCCCCTTAATATCATTGGGAACTGTGCTTGCTCCTTGAGATTGATGGGAACTGTGCTTGCCACTTAATATCATTGGGAACTGTGCTTGCTCCTTGAGATTGATGGGAACTGTGCTTGCTCCTTGAGATTGATGGGAACTGTGCTTGCTCCTTGAGATTGATGGGAACTGTGCTTGCCCCTTAATATCATTGGGAACTGTGCTTGCTCCTTGAGATTGATGGGAACTGTGTTTGCCCCTTAATATCATTGGGAACTGTGCTTGCTCCTTGAGATTGATGGGAACTGTGCTTGCCCCTTAATATCATTGGGAACTGTGCTTGCTCCTTGAGATTGATGGGAACTGTGCTTGCCCCTTAATATCATTGAGAACTGTGCTTGCTCCTTGGGATTGATGAGAACTGTGTTTGCCCCTTAATATCATTGGGAACTGTGCTTGCTCCTTGAGATTGATGGGAACTGTGCTTGTCCCTTAATATCATTGGGAACTGTGCTTGCTCCTTGAGATTGATGGGAACTGTGTTTGCCCCTTAATATCATTGGGAACTGTGCTTGCTCCTTGAGATTGATGGGAACTGTGTTTGTCCCTTAATATCATTGGAAACTGTGCTTGCTCCTTGAGATTGATGGGAACTGTGTTTTCCCCTTAATATCATTGGGAACTGTGCTTGCTCCTTGAGATTGATGGGAACTGTGCTTGCACCTTAATATCATTGGGAACTTTGCTTGCTCCTTGAGATTGATGGGAACTGTGTTTGCCCCTTAATATCATTGGGAACTGTGCTTGCTCCTTGAGATTGATGGGAACTGTGCTTGCCCCTTAATATCATTGGGAACTGTGCTTGCTCCTTGAGATTGTTGGGAACTGTGCTTGCTACTTAATATCTTTGGGAACTGTGCTTGCTCCTTGAGATTGATGGGAACTGTGTTTGCCCCTTAATATCATTGGGAACTGTGCTTGCTCCTTTTGATTGACGGGAACTGTGTTTGCCCCTTAATATCATTGGGAACTGTGCTTGCTCCTTGAGATTTATGGGAACTGTGCTTGCTCCTTGAGATTGATGGGAACTGTGCTTGCACCTTAATATCATTGGGAACTTTGCTTGCTCCTTGAGATTGATGGGAACTGTGTTTGCCCCTTAATATCATTGGGAACTGTGCTTGCTCCTTGAGATTGATGGGAACTGTGCTTGCCCCTTAATATCATTGGGAACTGTGCTTGCTCCTTGAGATTGTTGGGAACTGTGCTTGCTACTTAATATCTTTGGGAACTGTTTTTGCTCCTTGAGATTGATGGGAACTGTGTTTGCCCCTTAATATCATTGGGAACTGTGCTTGCTCCTTTTGATTGATGGGAACTGTGTTTGCCCCTTAATATCATTGGGAACTGTGCTTGCTCCTTGAGATTGATGGGAACTGTGCTTGCCCCTTAATATCTTTGGGAACTGTGCTTGCTCCTTGAGATTGATGGGAACTGTGTTTGCCCCTTAATATCATTGGGAACTGTGCTTGCTCCTTGAGATTGATGGGAATTGTGCTTGCTGCTTAATATCTTTGGGAACTGTGCTTGCTCCTTGAGATTGATGGGAACTGTGCTTGCTGCTTAATATCTTTGGGAACTGTGCTTGCTCCTTGAGATTGATGGGAACTGTGCTTGCCCCTTAATATCATTGGGAACTTTTTTTGCTCCTTGAGATTGATGGGAACTGTGCTTGCTCCTTTTGATTGATGGGAACTGTGCTTGCCCCTTAATATCATTGGGAACTGTGCTTGCTCTTTGAGATTGATGGGAACTGTGCTTGCCCCTTAATATCATTGGGAACTGTGCTTGCTCCATGAGATTGATGGGAAATGTGCTTGCCCCTTAATATCATTGGGAACTGTGCTTGCCCCTTAATATCATTGGGAACTGTGCTTGATCCTTGAGATTGATGGGAACTGTACTTGCTCTTTGGGTTTGTCAGGAACTATTCCAACCTGAAAATAGAATAAGTTTATAATCTTCTTATTATGCTGCATGGTTACAATATTGATTTTCATTGGAAAATCATGATGTTTATATCATCCCTATAAATGACTGTGTCATTCTTATTCATGTTTCATCTTTGTCTGTAGTGTGATACATTTGGTGCCAGTCTATGAATTAGAAAGACTGCTGTGCAATGGCATGAATTTTTTATAAGGAATATTTAAAGGTAATATGGTGGGGTATAAATGATTGTTTGCTTATATTACCCATTCATTTCAGCTCATGTTATGTTAGCTCACACCTGTTCATTTTTTGAACAATTTCAAACTAATAACAATTTTGTTACTACCAGTGCTTTGCAAACACTCTTTCCCAGAATATCATCAAACACTAATGCTCATGACAGAGTGCTTTGCAAACACTCTTTCCTAGAATATCATCAAACACTAATGCTCATCGCAGAGTGCTTTGCAAATACTCTTTCCTAGAATATCATCAAACACTAATTCTCATCGCAGAGTGCTTTGCAGACACTCTTTCCTAGAATATCATCAAACACTAATTCTCATCGCAGAGTGCTTTGCAGACACTCTTTCCTAGAATATCATCAAACACTAATTCTCATCGCAGAGTGCTTTGCAGACACTCTTTCCTAGAATATCATCAAACACTAATTCTTATCGCAGAGTGCTTTGCAAACACTCTTTCCTAGAATATCATCAAACACAAATGCTCATCGCAGAGTGCTTTGCAAACACTCTTTCCTAGAATATCATCAAACACTAATTCTCATCGCAGAGTGCTTTGCAAACACTCTTTCCTAGAATATCATCAAACACTAATGCTCATCGCAGAGTGCTTTGCAAACACTCTTTCCTAGAATATCATCAAACACTAATGCTCATCGCAGAGTGCTTTGCAGACACTCTTTCCTAGAATATCATCAAACACTAATGCTCATCGCAGAGTGCTTTGCAGACACTCTTTCCTAGAATATCTTCAAACACTAATGCTCATCGCAGAGTGCTTTGCAAACACTCTTTCCCAGAATATTATCAAACACTAATGCTCATCGCAGAGTGCTTTGCAAACACTCTTTCCCAGAATATCATCAAACACTTATGCTCATCACAGAGTGCTAAGTTAAATAATGGAACATAAAGTCTGAGTTCTGATTGTTATGACAGAGCAATATCTGTTACTTTTGGGAGATTGTTTTAAACAAAATGATCTCAGTGTTTCGTAAGATTTCCTATGAATGCATGAAAAAACATAAGCTTGTACATGATTTATGCAGTATTTTCTCATGGCTAGTTTGACCAGACAAGATTACATGTAATTATGTGCAATTTATTCAGTATTTTCTCATGGCTAACTCCTACATATGCAAAAGTAAAACTCCAGCTATTCGGTACGAATATGTGATATTGAATGAGCTGTTCTACTGAAACATCTAGCTAGGTTTTTAAGTTGTAGTGTGTCTTGTTGCAGCATTGTTATGGCAATTTGTGGAGGAGATAGTGGTGTTGTCTACTACAAGCTGACTAAAGGTGTGGTAAACCCTGAGCCACCAGAACTCACAGAGTGGAAAAAATACAGGTGAATCTTTGATAGTTTATGTTGTATGTCAAGTAATATCTGACATGGTATATAAATCCACAGTGATACAGATTTCCTTGATAAAATGTATGGTTTATGTATAATTTTGTGGTCTAATGTATAACTGTCTGTTTTAGTAGTACTAACGATCTGCAAGATAATTGCAAATTTGATAAAGTAAAGTGCTAGAAATTTATTTTTATCCTTAAAGTAACATGACAATTATGTATGTATAGCTTTTATCACCTGTGCTAAAATAATAAATTCATATGAACTGAATGTTTACCTTTAAAACAATTACATGGAATAAATATAATCAAATTTGAATAAAGTTAAATAAAGGATAATATATTTCTGTTACTGTTTCGCTTTCTGGGAGGAGGTTACAATGAACTAGACTTTTTTTTGATGAAAGGCTAAATAACTTCTGGGAATGAGGTAAAATTATTAAAGAACATTTCTCTTTCTATCAAGAGAGGGTAGGTGTCTTGGAATGGTCTTAGAAATCTTTGTTAGTATATATTTAGTAAAGTATTTTTTTGTAGATAGGTGTCTTATCATTGGAGGTGTCACTATGAGAATTTTAATTGTATTTTCATGTATTTATTCTAGACGTGAGGAAATGCCAGATTTAAAGCGGCACCATGTAAGTGAACAGACGGCCATGTATATAAACAGGAAACAGTCAAAGACAGAGAGTGGTGGAGAGAATACAGAAAATAATACCTAAGTTTTATGACTGTGAAAACTTGTAGAGAGATGGAACTCTAAGGATGGAAGGAATTGAGTAATCAGCCATCCACGTGTTTTGTGCAAATTAACTATTTAAAACACTCAACTTCTCTCAAGTGTATGTAAAAGCCCAGTTGAAGCAGAAATAAAGAAATTAATTAGTGATAAAGGATGGAATGATAGATGTTCAAGAGAAAGAGAATTATTAAGGCTCTAGAGACTGTGAGTTTACTGTGGTTCAGTGTAAAACACAACCAATGAAAAAAAAAGATTTGAAATAGTTAAACAGAGTAATGAAACTGGACCTAAACAGTATGCCAGGAAGTCCAAATTTTCCCCTAGTTTGTGCCCCCGCAAGTTTACTTGAACACCTTGATGGATTTGAACTTTCATAGTAGAAATATTAAACATAGTGACATGATGGGCAGAACGTATTATTGAGTTGGCTCCATCCAAGGTCAAGGTCGCATGTGAGATCAAAACTTGCCTCAGTCACAGTTTATGTCTATTCCATATCACTTGAATGATTTTAAATATCCACTTGTTTTCATTTTTCCCCCCATCTGCTTATTCACAGCCATATTTGTGGATAAACATTTGTAAATATATTTTCAGTGAATATTTAAATGGGCATTCATACATTTGTATGATATGGCACATCCATGCAGCAATTTTTTTTTTAACTTGCTGTATGCTCTGTGTTGATTGATGGTCCTAAATCTATGGACAATACCAAACAAATCTGTTGTGCTCTTGCGTCCGATACTTTACCTTTGAAAGCATTTGTCACACCATATTTGTTTTGAATATGTTTTCTTTATGAATCATTTTAGTGACTTTTAATGAAATTTTGCAGTTAAATTGTTGTTGGTAAAACAAGCATTTATATTTTATCAAAATGTCTGCAAAAAAATTATTTGCTACTATATATAAATATAGATATATAAATGATTGTGTTAGACTTCATGTGTATAAAGATGTTTAGAAGTGTAATATGTGAAAAATTAAAAATTATCAATGTAAAAGTATAAAAAGAAATTATGTCTCCCCCCAAAAATGGGGGAGACATATTGTTTTTCCCCCGGTTGTCCGTCCGTCCGTCCGTCACAAAATCGTGTCCGCTCTGTATCTTCCAAAGCCCTTGAAGGATTTTTATGAAACTTGGGTCAGATGTTCACTTCATCAAGGCGACGTGCAGAACCCACTTTGCGGGTGTGGTGTCTCAAGGTCAAGGTCACACTTGGAGGTTAAATGTCAAATGCCACAAAATTGTGTCCGCTCTGTATCTTCAAAAGCCCTTGAAGGATTTTTATGAAACTTGGGTCAGATGTTCACCTTATCAAGGTGACGTGCAGAACCCACTTTGCGGGTGTGGTGTCCCAAGGTCAAGGTCACACTTGGAGGCTAAATGTCAAATGCCACAAAATTGTGTCCGCTCTGTATCTTCAAAAGCCCTTGAAGAATTTTTATGAAACTTGGGTCAGATGTTCACCTCATCGGGGGAGACATATTGTTTTTCCCCGGTTGTCTGTCTGTCCATCCGTCTGTCCGTCACAAAATCGTGTTTGCTCTGTATCTTCCAAAGCCCTTGAAGGATTTTTATGAAAATTGGGTCAGATGTTCACCTCATCAAGGCGACATGCAGAACCCACTTTGCGGGTGTGGTGTCTCAAGGTCAAGGTCACACTTGGAGGTTAAATGTCAAATTTTACAATCGTCTGATTCAATACTGCCTGCAGCAACTGGCTGGGGGGAGACATATGTTTTTGTTCAATCAAAAACCATTTCTAGTTAAAATATGATAATCATGTTCTTGTGTATAACCAGTATGACCAGAGATTGATTGGCTTGCTTCTAACCAGTATGACCAGAGACTGATTGGCTTTTTTCTAACCAGTATGACCAGAGATTGATTGGTTTTTTTTCTAACCAGTATGACCAGAGATTGCAGTTGGTTGTCTCTGAAGGTTCTCTGACTTATTTCTTAAAGGCAACATCTGCACTGTCAAATTTAGCATACGTAGGTCATATTATCTTATACTTTGCCGACTTTAAGTAAAAAGTAAATTATTATTCTTGGGGATGTTTCTCAATCTTAACAGTGAAACCACTTGCAGGTTTAAAGGGAGACCACTCAGACTACTTTTAAAGTTCTTTTCAGAACTTGGAGTTACTTCCCTTAAAGAAAAAATATTTCGTCTAAAATCATACTGCACAAATTGGTATTTTTGAATTGATCGTTGAAAGAACAAGTTTCGGTTTGAAAAAGACAATTTCCTGAAGGAATCGGAATTATTATGGAATAAGATTTTCCCGGGTATGTTATGTAAACGCACTTTTTCGGTACCATTGTGTTTTCAGCGTTATTATTCATCTGACAGACGAATTCATAGCTAATTTAGAAATGACAGGTGCCCGATTAAGAACAAAATTGCACCAACGCCGTTTCGTTGGCAACATGACGCTTTTATTTTATTGAAAAATGCATATTTCATTTATTCGTCTTTTAGCGTTTAATGAGCTTGATTATTTTCTTGTGTCAGAAAGGCTTTGTTTTGCACCTTCTCAGGTGTCACAAGGACATTTAGAACGTATGTACAGAAAAAGCTTTGAGCATTATGATAAATAGTCGATTTTTCATGTTTTTTGTGTCTATATATATTTGAATGCAGTTTTCCAAAAAAGAAAGAGTTTCTTGTGTAGTTTAACATTTTTAAATGAGGTTAAGTCAATACAATGAAAATGGTGCTAGACTGCTGAGTGCTGACTGTTGATAATTGACATGTGTGTATTGGAAATTACAATCATGCATGTCCAAACATGAATTTTATGGCTTTTCTGTAAATATAATTTATTTTGATGAGACTGAATTACAGAATCTCCCTTTTTGACCATAATACATAGAAAGACGGAACTTCCTAATATCAGAGTCAATCAGTTTTGGTTAATTTATTTCATTCTTTGAAATCTGTACAGAATACATTTTAGAATATAATATGTTAAACATAATTTTGTAACTCTATTATAATTACAAAGTATTTTATTTGGAGTGGTTTTGATTTTTTCCCTATGACTCCTGCATTAATTTCAGTTCTCTAACCTAATGAAATAATACAGAACTGTTGCAGTATCACTTTTTTCAAGACTTTAAGCAAATGTTTTTATGTTCTCTTCAGATTGTTACACTTTTATTCAGTTTCTTGATTTTCTAAAGCTTCAGGAATGTCCAATAAGTTTATGCATTTTGCTTTCACTGGAATTTAAAAATTTTCCCCTAATATATACACTTGGATATCCACCCACCCTGGGTGAACCAATAAGCCTATTGACCTACATGTACATGTTCAGTTAGGCCTAGCCTAACCCTGGCAGACAGCATCTGTATTGAAATATGTGTTAAATTTTGACAGCTAGAAGTTTGAATGCAGACATTCTGATTGATTAATTTTGCAAGATCAAGATTTTTCATATTAGAATCCTGTTTTTTTCCATATTAAAAAAAAATAGTTACCAGATTCCCTTATATGACAGACAGGCTCAGTCTAAATGGGCATGATTTTAATACTTCAGAGATTACAGGCATTCTTGAGCCTTGTTGAAATCAGTTTACAAGGCAGTAGAAGACGTAATGACGATGAAATATTGATTTGAATTTTGCAGTTTTAAATTAAAGATCATATTGCAGTTAGATATTTAGTTGATACAGGTATTGGGTCTTAGTATTCCAATCATGTGATAAAAAATCTGATGTGGTTTAAATAAAGGCTATACTTAAGTGGTAAATATATTTTCAGTCATACTTGATGCATTTTAATAAATGACCAAAGCATTTGAGAAAAAAATAGGAAGGAGTGTTAAAGTTTGAGATTTAAATAAAATGAAAAAAATAGAAATATACCAATAATACTATTTTAGTTCAATTTGATGTTGAAATTTAAATTTCAAGAAATTTTGGCAAACATTATTTATGGGTAAAGCTGTACAGGTAATTTTGGGTTTGTTAGTTTTCACTGTGACAGAAGATATTGTTTTGTTGGGGGGTAATCCCTGAAAATCCTTCCTAATCCTGGCAGAGGTGACATTTATTAGTTTTAGTTTGCTGAAAGAGGAAATAGCTCTATGTTTTGTTATAAAATGTGATTAATAAAATTTTGGATTATATAAAATATTTAATTATTTATCCGTTAAAATTTATTTGTAGAAAAAAAGAGTTGAGTTCCATTTAAGGGTAAAAGAAATTGGTTTGGCTTACTATCTGCTTACATCAGTGATTCATTGGAATTTGGAAAACACATTTGGATGATTTCCAAATAAATTGTGATTGATTTCCTCCGTTCAAACAATTTTTGTGGACTACTGTTTGTTTAGAAGAGTAATTTTATGTGAAGTATTTTTGAGTGTACATTTGTACTGTACAAACGTGTTGTGAACACATAATAAACAGGGTAGTTTTTAACGTATTCAACAAACAATTTAAATGTTTTAAGGAGCTTTAAATATTTCATATGGCTTTGATCCAGATTAATCCAACTAGCGTAATTATGTTAGAGTATGCTAATAGCCATATGAGGAAATAGTACAGTGAAAAAAAACAACCAACATTATATTTTGGATCACAAGGTATATATATAATTTAGATTTTTTCAGCTTTGCATTGTAATAAAAGTATTTACTAGTTACATAGACATAGGCTGTCAAGAAGTTTATTCCTTTGTGGCAACAATTAGTTGGATTAGAAGTATTTTACTTTACTTTATATTGTCCAGTGTAATAAAAGAATAATGTAAAATAAAGAAAATTACAGGTATAATTACTATGCATGAAATTATTGTACAGTAAAATTAGGTCTTAAGAGCCAATAAAAATTAGATTGAAGATAAAATACATTTTCTGCTTAATTTACTATAATACATGCTCTCTCAAGATGTAAACTGAGTTAGTCTTAACCCTTAACCTGCTGGAACCGAAAGTGATTAGCCTTTGCCACCAGTATAGAGCCAGGCCAGCCTGCACATCCGTGCAGTCTGACCAGGCTCTATACTGTTGGTAGCTCAATTTTTTTGTTTTGATATTGAAATTCCTTAAACTTTGAATGGACTGTTCCAAATTCAAAGCTGGGCAAATCCATTACAAAAATTCAGCATTTTCAGGGTTAACATACACTGCAAACAAGACGAGTCAGTTAAAATAGAATCAAATGAAAGTCCATCTGAAGATATATGAAATAAGCATCATGTCTTAGATATCTTTGTGTTTTTTGTTAAATTCTTACCATATCTTTTTGCAGTAAATTTAAGCTAGGACTTCTTACCAGTATTTTTGTATCCTTTAAAATTATCATTTAATACTAATAGGAGTCATAAAGCAGTATTGTTGCATCAATGAAAAAGTACAATTTTAGCTTCTTGACATTTTGCATTGTTGGAGTTTGATTAATATCTATCATTCGACTTCAATTTCAGATCATGAAAAAAGTTAAGCTGAAACTTGGAGTAGTGGAATTATGACTTGAGAATGTGAAAGGTTGTGATAAATAGGCTGCAAGTATCATTGTCAGAAAACAACGTAGAAGAGATTTACCACTATGGCATTTCTTGGTGGCTACAGTGAAGACTTCGAACTTGATGATGATGGAATTTTACGAGATTCAGTCGAGTGTAAGTTTGCTATTTGTGTGCCTAAATTTTGTTTTTTGTAAATTGCTCTAGCAATGAATATAGCTGTCCAAGTTTAGTGTTAACTCACCTTGCCAGTTCTCTTTGCATTGCTGCAAAAAATGTTATCAGTATGAACCTTTAAATGCTTGCTTATCATGACAAGAGGCATTTGTAACACAAGGGGCACTATTCTGAAAGCTATATTTTTGGAGTTATGTCCCTTTTTAACTTACAATTTTTGTCAAAATTGCTTATTAAGTTGAATGATGAAAGGTATCAATATGAACAATATCAACATCTTGACATGAAATGTCAGAGGTATATAGACCTCCTTCAGGAGTAGTGCACAAGACCATAACTATGGCCCCCATTGTCGACATGTAAAACAGACAAGCGTTGGCACCACTCCACAGAGCTCTTGTTTTATAGTTATAAGTAAACAATATCAGAAATATATTATGGCTGATTAGTATATGAACATAGTTAGTTATAGAGAACCCATGAATCATTATTTTGGAATAGTTCCTTCTTTTCCAAGTTTGTCAGTGAAAAAGTGATTTTACAAAGCTAAAATTATTATGTTTAAGTTGCTTCCACAACCTGTACAAAAGTGTTTTTTCAGTACTGTTAAAATTGAGAGTTCCATTGTAAGTTAAAACATAAATCTCTCAAACATTACAGCAGGTGGACATTGGATGGATTGTATAATAGATAGCAAAAGTAAGTTAAAAGCACAAAATGGCCATGTTATAGTTTGGTCTTAGACATGGGCCATTATAAGTGCATGCAGAAGAATTTTAGACACTGGTCCTGTGTTAACACCCAGGACTTGTAATCCAGAGGTCTTCATACAATGTTAATTGTCTTTCAAATGAAACTTTAGACCAAGATCCCATGTATCAGTGCTATACACTGAGCATGTAAAAGAACTGAAAGGTACTTCAAAAATACAATACTGCAGTAAATACGGTAATTGTAATTTCATTTGAAAATGTCAGAGCACACTTGCAAGTAAATGTGACTTAGATGATTGTGATAGAGCACACTTGCAAGTAAATGTGAATAAGATGATTGTGATAGAGCACACTTGCAAGTAACTATGATAGTGACCGTGCATTCTTGCAAGTAAATGTGATTTCAGTTGATTGTGTCAGAGCACACTTGCAAGCAAATGTGTTTTCCATTGATTGTGTCAGAGCACACTTGCATGTAAATGGGATTTCAGTTGATTTCTTCAGAGCACACTTGCAAGCAAATGTCTTTTCAGTTGATTGTGTCAGAGCACACTTGCAAGCAAATGTGTTTTCAGTTGATTGTGTCAGAGCACACTTGCAAGCAAATGTGTTTTCAGTTGATTGTGTCAGAGCACACTTGCAGGTTAATCAGAATCAGTTGATTTTGTCAGAGCACACTGCCAGGTAAATTCGATTTCAGTTGATTTTGTCAGAGCACACTTGCAAGTAAATGTGATTTCAGTTGATTTTTTCAAAGCACACTTGCAAGTTAATGTGATTTCAGTCAATTATATCAGAGCACACTGCAAGTAAATGTGATTTCAGTCAATTATATCAGAGCACACTTGTAAGTAAATGTGATTTCAGCTAATTGTGACAGTGTACACTTGCAAGTAAATGGGATTTCAGTTGATTTTGTCAGAGAACACTTGCAAGTAAATGTGATTTCAGTAGATTGTGGCAGTATACATTTACAAGCAAATATTATCTCACTTGATTATTACAGAGCAAACGGAAGAGTTACACATTTCAGTTAATTGTGACAGAGCACACTTACAAGTTAATGTTATTTGATTTGATTGGACACTTGCATGACCGTGTGTGTGATTTCAATTAATTGAGATCAATCTTATATTATCTCTCTAAACAGATTTACTGTATTATTACAGCAATTTAAAAATGGCTTCAGTACACATGTACATGTATACTGAATTAAAAAAAATCCTCATAATATTGCTTTGATCTTAAATTATTGTTACATTTTTCTTTGCTATACAAAGGACTAACACTTGACTAAACTTTGAAAAAAAAAATAGAAAAGAAGAATTGTATCTCAGACATATACATCAATGAGCAAACTGCATCGCTTAAACAAAGGATCGTTAATTTTCAGAGTATTAGATACTCGCAAGATACATAATTGGCTATTGTTACAGTACTTGAGCTAATGGAGTCAAAAGTTTAGTATCTTATAGCTATTTAAAACCATTGGTACTCTGCCAAGGGGTGTATCAACTTGTTGATCATATGTTATTTTCGCATGATTACGAGGAAATTGGCACATGGACAAGTTAAAGGATAAAACCTATCGGTCAGATTGTTATAGAGAAATAATGACCCAGAGCTGGCAGATGAAATTAAGCAAATTATACTTGAAAGGTTTGTAAGATTTAGTCTCAGTTTAAAAAAGCATTTTAGAGTATTTTCAGAAAAAACTTGTTCAGTGTACTTTCTGCTGTTCTTTGACAATTTATATTTGGTCTTAATCAAGCCCACAAGATCAAATGTCTTCACAAAGATTGAGTCAATGTTATTTTAGATTGTAGGTAAAAATGCAAGTTAAGGAATGTGTTCCTGTTACAGTTACATCCTTCTTCATTATATCTGTCCCACAGCCAGTCTTACTGAAAAACATTTATGAAAAGTAAAAAGTTTATATTGACAGAAATGCATTTTCTGGTCTATTGAACATCAGAATCTTTATTTCCTGAGCAGAACTTATCAACTGATGAATCAGATTTCCAAATGAGTCCGTCTTTTTGTTGATTGGACTCTGTCTGTAGTCAAGTGGTTATGGTCGTTGCTGGTTGACTGGCCTCTGTGGTCAAGTGGTTATGGTTGCTGCTGGCTGACCGGCCTCCATGTTCAAGTGGTTATAGTCGTTGTTTGCTGACTGGCCTCCATACTCAAGTGGTTATGGTCATTGCTGACTGAGTGGCATCTGTGGTCAAGTGGTTATGGTTGCTGCTGGCTGACCGGCCTCCATGTTCAAGTGGTTATAGTCGTTGTTTGCTGACTGGCCTCCATACTCAAGTGGTTATGGTCGTTGCTGGTTGACTGGCCTCTGTGGTCAAGTGGTTATGGTCGTTGCTGGTTGACTGGCCTCTGTGGTCAAGTGGTTATGGTCATTGCTGGCTGAGTGGCATCTGTGGTCAAGTGGTTATGGTCGTTGCTGGTTGACTGGCCTCTGTGGTCAAGTGGTTATGGTTGCTGCTGGCTGACCGGCCTCCATGTTCAAGTGGTTATAGTCGTTGTTTGCTGACTGGCCTCCATACTCAAGTGGTTATGGTCATTGCTGGCTGAGTGGCATCTGTGGTCAAGTGGTTATGGTTGCTGCTGGCTGACTGGCCTCCATGTTCAAGTGGTTATAGTCATTGTTTGCTGACTGGCCTCCATACTCAAGTGGTTATGGTCATTGCTGGTTGACTGGCCTCTGTGGTCAAGTGGTTATGGTCGTTGCTGGTTGACTGGCCTCTGTGGTCAAGTGGTTATGGTTGCTGCTGGCTGACCGGCCTCCATGTTCAAGTGGTTATAGTCGTTGTTTGCTGACTGGCCTCCATACTCAAGTGGTTATGGTCATTGCTGGCTGAGTGGCATCTGTGGTCAAGTGGTTATGGTTGCTGCTGGCTGACCGGCCTCCATGTTCAAGTGGTTATAGTCGTTGTTTGCTGACTGACCTCCATACTCAAGTGGTTATGGTCGTTGCTGGTTGACTGGCCTCTGTGGTCAAGTGGTTATGGTCGTTGCTGGTTGACTGGCCTCTGTGGTCAAGTGGTTATGGTCATTGCTGGCTGAGTGGCATCTGTGGTCAAGTGGTTATGGTCGTTGCTGGTTGACTGGCCTCTGTGGTCAAGTGGTTATGGTTGCTGCTGGCTGACCGGCCTCCATGTTCAAGTGGTTATAGTCGTTGTTTGCTGACTGGCCTCCATACTCAAGTGGTTATGGTCATTGCTGGCTGAGTGGCATCTGTGGTCAAGTGGTTATGGTTGCTGCTGGCTGACTGGCCTCCATGTTCAAGTGGTTATAGTCATTGTTTGCTGACTGGCCTCCATACTCAAGTGGTTATGGTCATTGCTGGTTGACTGGCCTCTGTGGTCAAGTGGTTATGGTCGTTGCTGGTTGACTGGCCTCTGTGGTCAAGTGGTTATGGTTGCTGCTGGCTGACCGGCCTCCATGTTCAAGTGGTTATAGTCGTTGTTTGCTGACTGGCCTCCATACTCAAGTGGTTATGGTCATTGCTGGCTGAGTGGCATCTGTGGTCAAGTGGTTATGGTTGCTGCTGGCTGACCGGCCTCCATGTTCAAGTGGTTATAGTCGTTGTTTGCTGACTGACCTCCATACTCAAGTGGTTATGGTCGTTGCTGGTTGACTGGCCTCTGTGGTCAAGTGGTTATGGTCCTTGCTGGTTGACTGGCCTCTGTGGTCAAGTGGTTATGGTCATTGCTGGCTGAGTGGCATCTGTGGTCAAGTGGTTATGGTCGTTGCTGGTTGACTGGCCTCTGTGGTCAAGTGGTTATGGTTGTTGCTGGTTGACTGGCCTCTGTGGTCAAGTGGTTATGGTTGTTGCTGGCTGACGAGCCTCCATGTTCAAGTGGTTATAGTCATTGATAGCTGACTGGCCTCTGTGTTCAAGTTGTTATGGTCATTGCTGGCTGAGTGGCATCCATGCTCAAGTGGTTTTGGTCATTGCTGGCTGTCTTATAATCACTAAAACCTGTCACTACTTGAAGGTTATTGGTTCAAGACCCACTTCTGTCAATGTATATTTATGTGAGAAAGTTGGCATTTTTTAAAATAAGAATGGCAGTCTTTTACTGGTGCTTCCAAGGAATGATGGTCAAGTAAAAACTGCCTGCCTGATATTTACTGTTACGGCATGTAAATTTTGGCTAAAGAAAAGCCAGCCAGGTGTTTGTTAAAAAATATCATTACATGTATGGATTTGTAACACAGTACTTACAAACTGTGCATAAACTGTTGGTATATCAAAAAGAATTAGGTTAGTTCTTTGGTGAGTTCATAACTTAGTATAAGGGTATATATTTCCTTTTACTCTGATCCACTGGTACTTTAACTTTGTTACCGAAATTGGTTGTTAGGGTCTGTCCCCTATCAAGATGAAGAAGAAATTTTTTCTCCCCATAGCCATTAGAAGCCATTTTCATACATCAGATGTTGTTTACATTTCGTAACCTATTGTAAATTTTTTATTAACTTTAAGCATTGAAGGATTGAAGGTGTGTTTTTCTTTCACAAGAATTTAATCAACAACCAATTAAGATACAAACTATTTTCCAGTCTTCTTTATGTACAAAATTGATAATGTAATCAAGATTTCAATTGGTATGAATGAAAATGGAATTAAAGCTCTTTTGAACAGGAGAATTCCTTTTACCATATTTAACTGGCATATATTTTGAAAATAGCTTATAGCCATTACTGTTTGAAGGTTTTCTCTTGGGGTATTTTTTTTTTTTGCTCAAAGGTGAAATGAATCTAAAGGTAGACTAAGATAAAATTTACATTGAGGATTTATAATCGAATATGCAACGTTCAATGGATTTAGAGTATCTGGATTGACATTGGCAATCCTTGAACTTTGAAGTTTCTTCAACAGTGATTTATGATTTTTGTCAAATTACCTACAAATATATTTAACTTATTCAGGCTTGCATATCTGAAGTTTTTATAGAATGTGATAGTTAGATAAGAGAAGAGGTTTGTTTTACATATGTTTACGGAATGTTTTTTGTTGATGCAAAGTTATAATGGATTATATAATTACTAAAAAGATGATAATGGTTGAAAGTAACATTACCAAGAGTAATGCATTTGGCTATTTTTGATTATAATTATATTATATTTGTCTTTTATATCATAGACGACGTCGTGCGCAACACGATACAACACTAGTGTAAGTGTAATAACACTTTAACATCAATGCCCTTAACAAAACGCTTAAGACGTTTGCGCGTATACAGACAAAACAGAGTTTCTGTGTGTTTCTGTCACCATTCACATACAAAACTTTTATGATGGAAATAGAACATTATATTCATGTCATTTCGTGGTCTTGTAATAAGAGATTTAAAACACTTATTATTAGAAAACAATAAAAACTCGACAGTGTCTTGTTTTCATTGTTTTCAAATAACTTGTGCAATAAATCACCAATTACATGACCACTCATTAAATATCGTCTGTATAATCAGTTTAAAAGGAATTATGAAATAATGACAGACACTTATTATGATAAATTGAATTAGATTCGTCAGTAATTATTTTTATTTAGCATATAGATATGGAGAATGATTTCTTTTAATGAAGATGCATTATTAGTTTTATAGGATAAGTAATATAAAATCAGCTGGAATTAAACTGAAATAATATATCTGTACCACCAATATTCTAATCAAATGGGTCACCTTGAATTTAAAGCAGTTTTTAACTCAAACAGAAACAATTGCTCAATTTCAGTAGTTTTCAGTGCTTTGACTCATTGTAGTTCTTAAATGGACAGAGCTATGGACATACAGGAAAAATTGATTTGTTGAAGAACTGAAATCAGTTAAAAATAAGTCCCTATAAGCTTAATTATATTGACTGTTTGATGGTCATGATTTTCTTGTCAAAGGTAATAAAATGAAGGACTACATCAATAAAATCTTGCTGTATTTAATTGGTTGTGTTCTATTATTCATAATATAATCGTCAACTATTTATAGAATTTGTAATGACCATCTACAATTCTGCCCCTAGTTTGGGTCTTAATCATATTGATTTTCAATTTTCAAGACTAAATTTGGTTTAAAATAGTGAAGTTGGTTTGATTGAAGGAATTTTAATGGACTGTAATATGTAAGTGAAATTTCAAAGATCTTGATGTACAAATGGCAACTTTGATTGGTGGTATTAATACAGGTTAACTGTGACTGACTTCAGATTCTTATTAACATTTAAATTGAATATAATTTGTTAGCCAGTAAATGCTTGCAGTTATTTAAAAGCTAAATCAGTTATTTAAAAGCTAAATCATTATATATATATATATAAATTTTATATATATATATATATTTTTTTTTTTTTTTTTTTTTGATACAATGCATTTATTTTACATCAACAATAGAGGTGACAGTATTGTCTTGAATAATTCAAGAACTGCATTGTAATGAAAATTCCTCAGTGCAGAATGATAATGGCATTTCTTTAGAAAAATATATTTCTTTTAAAAAATATATTAGGGCATGGCCGATGTTTTAAATTAGAAATGTCCAAAGAAATTGCATTGTAGATAATGATGTGTCATAATAGAGACAAGTATAGGATAACAGGTTGCCCATATGTCCAATAATTGAATTATTTATGTCCTGTTAAATGCAGGGCACTAGTTTATATTTATTATTGTCTATATCCAGAACTAAAGTGATAATTTGATTAACAAATTGATGCTTTTTGCCCCATATTGGTTGATTCTTGATACAGTTTTTGTAGTTGGCTTAGTCTGGGAGGGATTTCATGCGTTTATGTTAGAATGTTTGGAAAGAATAAAAAAAAATGAAATGGGTAAAAATTCTAAGAAAAATATTCAGAGCTAGGGATATAGAGAAAGAAATATGAGGAAAATTTATCCTAATCCAAAGTCAAGAAGATGTAAGATTTTTTAGTATATTTTAAAAGATTAGATCAGAAATGTCAGGGGTATTATCGGCTACCGTTTTAGGCATTGACTCAAAAAGTGATTTTCCTTAAATAACTGAATAGGATTAAACCAGTACTTCTTGCAGGAATTCTTTTAATATTCTAAAACATGATACTATTGATATTTTTAACAATTTTATGTTTATGCGTAGCCATTCTTTTTGTGCTAAAGTCTTAAGAATTCGTCAGACTTAATTTATTTCCAGTACTAAAAACTTTTACTTAATATCATTGCTGCTCCATCTTGTGTAATAGATTAATTTGGTTTGCATCTGTTGCTAAGGTTACCAACTGTCATATGATACAGATATAATATCTTACATCACACATTTGTTTTTATATAATTACAGCTGGAGGTATTCTGATTGATGATGACGGTATTGTCAGAGACGACTTTGACCTACTTAGCAAACATGGTAGCTCCACCCACTGGACTGACTCAGGACTAGGGGGAGATAAGCCTTCAAGTACACCTTCCACACTACGTCAGTTAGATCTTCAGTCATACCCTAGTTTTGAAGATGTTTCACGCAACTTTGATGAAAGTAATGTGAATATTAGTGACCTTGAGGCCTCCAAGGACGATTTGAGTTTTGACGCAGATTTTAATGACATTGGTGACAGGTCACATGGTAGAATTACTCCAAAAGGGAACAGAAGTGGCCTTAGCAGTAGAAGTAGCTTTGATCACTCTTTAAATTATGATGAAACATTTGACGAAGGTGATCAGAAACAGAGCAGTCAGAAACAGGATTTGTTTGGAGAGGAGTACTACCGTCAGTTGCAAGAGTTAGGTGTTCTTGTTGACGAAGACGATTTTGCTAATCCGAGAGATTCATTACAGGAATTTGAAAATTTAGAGACACATTATTCGAGAGATTATGATGATGGAGAAGGCCGAGATGAGATTGAGGAATTCTTACAGCAAGGATCAGCTGACAAACACCGGGAATCTATGGACTTTGAATTGCCTGACCAAGGCGTAAGAAATTCAGAAGGCAAGTTGTTCGAAACTCGGGGTTTTGATGTGTTTGATCAAAGTAACTTTGAAATAAATGAAGGCAAGCGAACCAGACCTAATACAGCAAGTTCGACTAGAACAATAAGTAGTCGGTCTTTTCCAGAAATATCTCCAGAAGAGGCTTTGGAACTCTACACAGAAAGACTTCAGTCGCTTGACCATCAAGATCCCGATAGTTTAAGTATTCCATTTGAACAGTCACAGAGTCAGAGAACTGAACATAGTGATGATGAGGATGAAAATGATGATGAAATATTCTTTGTTGCAAGTCAAGACAATGATGGCGATAGTCCAAAACCAGCTAAGATGCCAGCTTATGATAATGAAAATAAACCGTCAGTGACACCACAGAGGAAACATAAGAGAAAAACTGATCATTCAAGTGATGATAGTAGGTCAGTTACACCTCAAGGTCAAAACCAAAGTTATGATGATGAGTCAGATAGAAGCAGGTCAGTAACTCCTCAAGCTGACCAGTTTAATCAGGAAAACAATGGCTATCAGAGTAATGATGAGAGGTTTGACTCTTTAACTCAAGTCACAAGACTTGACTCTAGAAATAAAACACAAAGTGAAAGTGACACTTTTAGGCCAGATTCTGCCCTCAGTGAAATTTCGTCTGCTGCTTCGGAAAGTAGGTCAGTGCGACCAAAGATGAGTAAATCACAGGGGAAGCCTCCAATGCATGAGAAGGGTGGTCTTTCACATGCAAGATCACAAGAAAGCTTTTTTGATCATGAAACTGGAAGCTTTAAAAAATTGGAAAAAGGCCCGAAGCGACTGTTACCAAAACCTGGCACAGGTGAAGAAAACCAGGCCCTTAAGATCAAAAGTAAAAGTGCTACAAACTTAAATTCATTGATTGGTCCAGTGAAGCCAACTCACATGTCCCTGTCAGAAATTCGTAACATACATATTGATGATCCAATCTTGGACCTTCAGGATATTGATAAAAGTGAACCAAAAAGTGGTGCTTCAGATGTTCCAAAAGGTGAACTTACTAAAAAATTGAAACAGGAGTCAAGCAAACGTCAGCAAGCAACTCACCTTGTTCGTCAGCTGCAAGCAGATTATGATAAACTTTTGTCAAAATATGCACTGGCAGAATTAACTATTGATCAAATGAGATTAGGTGCTAAAATCTCGATTCATGCAAACTCACCGACACCAAGTCAGGCAACAAGTGGTTCCCTACAGTCAGCACAGCATTTACAAATGTTACAACTGGCCAATGTTCAGCGTGGCTCAATTACCTCGGCTTCACCTCAGACGGCTACAACTAATGTATTCTTTCCAGGTAAGTCACTCCTGCTGTCAAACTTGTAACTTCAGACATTTGTCATTGACTCATAGTAGCTTACCTTGTTAACCTGTCTGCTGTATAAGTTGATTGTGTAGAAAATTTTTGATGCATATTCTTTTCTTAAGAGGTCTTCACTATGTTCAACATGCAAAGGAAATTCTGCAAGTATGTGTCATGATGTTGTGGTGTTTCTATTCAGCATTCATGCATTATTATTATCTTTAGGAGGTTTACTGGTAAAAAAACATGATTGGACATGACCTGCATCTGTGAAAGTATAAAAATTTCCATAAAAAAGGGTTTTTTTTAGAAAAGAAAACTGAAAATTTTACAGATGTACCAGAAGGTAAAAAAACCAAATGATTATATAAGAAGTTATGAAACCTGTGAGTTACATGTAAGATCCATAAAATATTTAAACTATATCCCGGATACTTTGAGATTTTTTCCTCTTAATTCACTGTAATGGTTTTTCCTTGTTTTTTTTAGGAGAAAAAAAAGAACCAGTTTAATAAAAAGTAATGTCTGGTTAGATATAATTGTTGATTTAAGTATTCTGGTAAAAATACAATCTCATTGGAGGATTTAATATAAATTTATTGTGGTCAATATTCAGACATATCTTCAAAATCCATAATCTCTAATGAATAGACATTGATGGGTGTTTCAAAATACCAGTGCCATTTGTAACACTTCCTATCGTAACAAAGCAGAGGCTTTGTCTCATTGTCTGTTGCAATCTAAAACCACATAGATTAGGCATTGTCCTTTGTCCTCAGTCTTAGGTCTTTGCTGTTATAAGCCCTTTTAACCATCTCCATGTATTATATTTATGTTCTTTTTTGAAAAACTCCATCATAAATTTACTTGATCATTTGTTAGTCGAATTTGAATAAAAAATGCATTATTCAGATGTTTGTTTCTAATGAATAATTAAGGCTATACTGACACAATTAAAGAGATGACACTTCTAAAATTATACACAAACTTCAATTTATCCTAATACAGTAACTCAGTATATACTGAAAGCACAGAAATGCAAGACAAAAAAAGGGGGAAAAAAATATGTAAACCTTTGAAGTGTTTGACTTTTATTGTGAAAGGAAAAAGAAATGGAAATATTTGTCTAAGATAATTCAGGGTCAGGATTTATTTAGTGTAAAATGCGAGGGGGTAGCATTACCCTGCAATTGTTTGGCTTGGAGTTAAGAAGTCCTCCCCACCTCTATGCAATTGATGAAGTTTCTGAGAAAAGTGTTTTTGAAGATGAGTTCAGTAAGTTATATTTTTTACATGCATTTAATTCACTGAAAATACATTTGCAATGACCTGCTGATATTAGACATTATATGATTTTTAATTGGTTGATCAGTTACTTTGTGTGCCAATCAGAAACAGTCTTACAGATAGATCAGTCTAAAATTGCTACATTATCAAAGCAGACAAAAATATCAATCACTAAAATTCCTTTTTCAAAAAATCCAGGAACTACGTTGAATTTGACTATGATTAAATTTGGGTGTATTCTTGATGCCTTCCAAACCTCATAAATAATAATTATTATTTGAGTTCATGAGACATTTTGTGCCAAATATAGCATGAATAAAATTTTAAATTTGAAGTCAAAACCAGATTTCCTGTATTACAACATTAAATTAGTCATAACAGAATACATAACAGCATTTCATTCAGAAAAAAGGGTTTTTATTTAGAGTGACCACATTTTTATTGTAGGTCAGTGAAAAATAAAATCATGTCAAATCTTTAGGCTTTGAATATCATTAACCATGAAATAGCTTCTTTCAATCTAATAGTGCTAGATTGATTACCTTTGTAGAAAAAATGACTTTTCGTAAACTTTTTCCTTAACCGATCAGAGATCGCATTTTTACTAATGTTCTTTCTGTCAGTGATAATCATCTCTGTCCCCTACTAGTCTCAATTAGATAATACAGTAGGGTCTGAAAAGGGTATATAGGTACTGTTTTTGTATTTTCATAATCACTTTTCATGATAAATTGTAAACATTAAGGTTGTACAAGTTCAAACAAATACAGGCGTGGCTTAGGTTTAATTTCATTAAGGTGTTACAAGTTCATGGTAGTACAATAAGGGGGTAAAATCACAAATGAAAATATTTTTCCTACATTGTTAATAAGTAACTTTGAAATGTCTTTGCTTGTAAAAGCATATTTTAGGACTTTTAACATGTCAAATGTCACTCTGGTCTGTTGTTAGACACAGGAAGCAATTTTCAGCTGCAAGAAATATAAGTTTGCTCTTAGTCTGTAATTGTTTGGATATAATACAGACCACAGCAATTTGTTCACAGAGGTAGATTGGGTTGGATGCTTAACTAATTTGTTAATGGGTGAAGCAGTAAGGGGGACGGGTGTATTTGCCATTTGAAAATAATTTTAGGGATGTATGAAGGGTCCACATTAAAGGATCATAGTAAAAAGCTAAGGTATGTTCCTGCTTGTCATAATATTTATACATCAGACAGACAAAAAAACAGGTTGACAAATGGAGTGACAGTCTGACTGTCACAGTGTCACCTGAGACTGTCACAGTGTCACCTGAATATTATGGTTGCCAATTCTGAATCCTCCCACCCACTTCCCCTCCCCCACCCCCAGCAGATCTGAATTTACTTGGTGCAAGCACAAATATAAACTTCAAAATAATCAACCAGCCATTTTGATGAAGTTATGTATTTCTTTCAATATTTATCAACAATAACTACAAAAGGTGTCATTGACTCTTCTGTTATCTTTTTTGTGTGTGTATTATCAAGTTTCTGAGTTAATCGTTTATCTTCAATAATAAGCAAAGTGTATGCTATAATAATTCAAATATATTTGTATAGAATTATATATTTTGTAAAGCATGCATAATTCATACCATCTTGATTACTGCTTAAAATATTTAGCATTAAAATATATAATAAACACGTTGAATAATCTGAGATTGAACTTTTGCCAAATGATACCTAAGACATGTTTTTCAGTATTTAAAGGCCTATTGACGAGATAGTGGGGTTGAGTTTTAATATCAAGTATTATCTTTTCTCGTATTTCTTAACATTGGGTATATATTTCAGAATTGGGTATATTATATTGATTTGGATTTTTGTAAATTTTGGCTATCAAATCTTTACCTCATTTATATTTTAGACTGTTAAAATTAAATTAGGTGTTATAGACTTACTTGGTGAATATTTTTCATGGGAAAAAAAAAAACAAAAAAACTTTTCACCATCTATGAAAGCATTTTAAATTTTGTCAAGGTGAATTAATAATGACTCAGAAATTATTGAGCAACTAAAAAAGAATAAGTGGCATGGAAAAAATTTGTTCCATATGTAAGGTTTTGAGAGAAATGGTAAGGTATATATCAGGACAAGAACAGAGTAGAATTTACTCGTAAAAAGATTACACACACAATTTTAGCAACAAGTGACTGGGTTGTCTTCATTTAACATTCTTAGAAAAGACAAAATATTATTATGCTAAGTTTTACATATATGCACTGTGCCAGTCCCGTATGAAAACAGCATGGCTAGTCTTGAAGTTAAATTGAGACATTTAGTTTCAACTTTTGTAAGTATTTTTCATCAATGGGAAACAATTTTAAGTGACTTCTATCAATTCTAACTTGACAACTGTTTCTTCTGTAGGGTCAAACCAGTATTTTCACTTGAAGTGCTGAAGATCCCAAGTGGCTTTCAGTTGTGGAAGGGCTTGAACCCTTGAGCACTCCATCATTGAGATATTTGTTAACAAGTGGCCATTAACCAAACTGTTGTGAACTCTGTTAGGATGAGTTTTACTGGTTTTATGTTAAAATTCAAATTGCATTAATGTTAAACCAACTTGCTGACCAGTATTATTTGCTACAAGTTGAGATAAGTGTTTTATTGAAAGAAATATTGAATACTTTGTTATTACAAGTATTTGCTTAATCCATTATTCCCTAAGTGCTGAGAGAGATTTTTAAATGTCAATATATTTTGTTCAAGTGGTCAGTCATATCTGACATGTTAAGGCATTGCAGTACAGTTTTTTTTTTTTTTTTATCAAAGCCAGGTTCTGAGGTTGTTTCAGTGCCCCAGCAGAAAGTTAATGCTGGGTTTAAGAGTTTATGTGTTATTATCAGCAAAAGACCCTCTCTACCTTGAAAATATGGAGTTGTATAAAATCAGTATAACATTAAAGAATCGTCAATAAATTAAGCTTCCTGGAAATTGCATGAACATTGCTAGAACTGTATTTTAACTCTGTATGTTGGTTTCAATAAGATAATGGTATTAAATGTTTGACAGATAAGTGCAGTAATTCATACAGATCGAATAATTTAAAAAAAATGACCTGTATCAAATGTTAGTGGACATTGATGTCAACTGGAAAATAACTCTACTTAATGGCCAGCAGCGAAACAGCTGTTGTGTACACTGACGATGGTTTTGGTACAATTAATCCAGATGTATCAAACCCCTTCAACCCCTTTCCCAATTTGAATGAACAAACCTGTAAAATAAGTAAAGAAAAGTTGTTTACCCATCAATCACATTCTTTAATGTGGTAATTTGATGACATCATTTTGTCGAATCAATATCAGCTTAGAAAAGGGGCACAAAAAGAAACACTACACCTTTCGATAAGCTTAAAATAGGTTTGAATATTTATTTAACAAAATTCTTTAGCGCCATTTTGCATTCTTTAAATATATCAATACAGGTGATTATAATAGAGGTCTATTGACAGTGTGGAGCAGGTATTGCTTTCAATACAAATATTTAGAAATATTTTATCTTTACTGAAGAATGACCCAGCTTACTTAAGACGATATATTACAATCAATGGTAGGCAAGCCATTTAAAGCAAGGAAAAACCATCAAGGTTTTCCGTTGATCCCTCTCGCTTCACCTACTTTCAGAAATTTAAACCAAGAGTCTGTTACACAAAACCGTTTTAGCTTCTATCAGCAATTTTTATTTTAATACACTGGAATATATTTGTAAATTATACACTAGTCTATAACAGCAGTTTTCTTTGTGCCTCGATAGTGTATATTTCAGATATACTGCTCCTGATATATCCAGCCATGCTATAACTGCTGTTGTAGTTGTAGCATAGCAAACTGCATGTACCTGATGGTTATACTGGACCACTGAACCACGCTTTCTTAGTTCACCATAATTTCATTCTATTACAGTTTGTTCAATCACATTTCAACTATATGTAAAAAATTTGAAACCTAAGAAGCTTGCACATTCTGCAAGACATTTACCTTGGTAGTTCAATTTTTGTACGCATGCACAGGGCTCAAAATCTGTAAATACAGTAATATTATGTCAGAGCAAAACAGTTACAGCAAAGTTGAAATCATTTTAACAGACCATATATTTACAAATTCTATTTTATATTTTAGAAACACCGGGTCAGGATGCTTCTGACCGTATGTCGCAGCAGCGGGGCACTTCTCCAGCACTGCTTCCTCGATCAGATTCCACCAACAGTATGGACTCAACAAGTACGCCTCGAGGTGACGTTGAGGAACCAGGGGGCATTGCTAATGATGCTGAAAAAGTCAAACTGGGGCTCCTGTTTCAGACTCGGAATTTAGATGAGAGAGTAAGTATTTGAAAAGAATTCACTCTTGTTTCAAAAGATCAGTTTTCTTAAAGTTGCTGTTACCATTTCAAATAAAAAGTTTAAAATAAAAGTTTAAAATAAAGAAGGGAATGTCTTTAAAAGATTTTATTGGGTAAGTATCACGATGAACACAGTACTTGCTGAAATTTTCTCAATTCTTAACTGTTACATTTTATTGTCAGTTAGATTAGAAGTTATATGCATTGCTATAAAAACCACTTCAGCGATTTCAAAAACATACAAAAATCAGTAATTGTAAAGAAGCAGAGTCCTAGATTTAGAACAAAAAAGGTAAACTATTTATTCATTAATAAAACCACTAGCCGTTTTACTTTACTGTTTTGAAATTATATGGGAACAATTTCTGTTTTTCACTATACAAGTGAGTAATAAAATATTTAATTGTAAGGACAACATTTTGTTTCTGATAATATTTTTGCTCTGATCAGTTCTCATATGTTTAATCTTTGATAAGTAAGAAAAATATTATCAGCTATTAATGAATAAATCAACTCTTGAAAACCTTTATTGCCACACAATGAGTGTGGCCTCTCTTGAATTTGTAAGATAACTGTTTGATTTAAGTTAAACATGTCTGGATTGGTTTTCAAAGTAGTGCTCGGATAGAGGAACTTTGTTCATTTTTGGATAATATAAAATCAAGCACTTCACAGGGAAATGTACCAAGTTCATTCAGTACACCTTATGTGCTGAAAATGTTGTAGGTTACGGTTAACCTATGTTTGTGTTAAATTATTTTTCATGTTGCCAAAAAATCAGAAAAAAAGTCAAATGCTGAGCTTTATTGCAGGAAGACTTATTTAAATAAGCCTTATATACATGAGTAAAACTCAAGGTTGGCCATACTTGAAATATGAGTAAGAATTTTCAGCATTGTGAAAACTCATTGCAACAGTTAATTATTTTATTCTCCCTTAGTTTCTCAGTCATGTGAAGTTACAATAAATAGTTTAAAAAAGATTTGTAATAAGTTCAAATTCTTCAGTTACAACTTCTCTGGAGAATGGGTTTCTATTCCGTGTTAATTTCAATCTTTCAGATGCAGTCATTCCAAACATTATTAGGTGAGAATCAGCTGACAGTAGAAGAGCAAGAAAATGTGTTTGATAAGATACGTACAGATCACGAGAAACTCCGCCGTGATTATTTACAGTCAAAAGAGGACTATAATGTGTTGCGACGATCAACACCAGCGGGATTGGATGTAGCTTTTGATCAGGAAAAGGAATTAGAAGGAGAATTGTTTAAACTTGGCATGAAGTTTGATGAAATTCATGAAAAAGTTGAAGAAAATTTGAAAGAAAAGTCTGCCAAACGGCAGCCATTTCAGCAGAAGCATCAAGACAATGGCGATTCTACGGATAATTCAATGGACGTCGACCCTTCCACTGAAAATATGAAGAAGAAAATAGGTGTTAGTGCGGGGAATGACCTGTTGGAACCAAAACATGATTCTGATTTTGATAAAAGATTAAAACAATTGCATGAGGAGTATAATGGATTAATGGATCGATACAGAAGGCTGAAACAAATGGCCAAAACCCCTGAAAGAGAAAAGGAGATTGACAATTTAGTAAAGGTAAATAGAAAAAAATATGTTGAATCTGGATACTAAAAATTGTTAAGTTGACATATTGAATTGAGCTTTCAGGTCCTAGACTTGAGTAACATTTTCAGAAGACGAGTTTACATAATTATGATTCCAGTCATGAATGAACATGAAGTTGCTGTGTAGTGTTACTGACATATTCTTTATTTAGTTGCCTTTGACAATTCAAACAAGCAGTGTATTATTGTTATTATTTTTTGAGCAGATGACATTAACAGTGAAACACATGGTAAAATACAAACTAACATAAAGGATAACTTGTCAAGGGCAGATAATATGACCATTTTAGTTCTTAATTCCCCAGCAGGGTGCCAATAATCTTACATTCGTGAAAGTAAATAATTCACAAATTTTATATTCTGATCATTTTGTCTGCAGAAAAAGCTTGCATATTTTAGATTTAGATTATTGTAATTCAAATGCACCTTACCTGTTTAATGCAGTTTACGTTTACATAAATTCTTGTGAAAAAAGGATCGATCATTTGCAAAATCACAAATATTTTCACATCACCGAAGTATTAAACTTTTACTTTTGTCTGTTATAATGATGTTTTTTTTCAGCCACAGAACAATCAGTGGAATTTATTGCACTGTTGTTTTTTTTGTGAAAACATTGGAACCATTGTTTATTTTAGATTTTGCCTTAAATTATTTCAGAAACTGCGAAAGATATGTAAAGAAGAACCTGAAGTCTTCAGGCTACCAGTCGATCTCCAACCCGGGTAAGGCAGCGCGATAGTTTAAATTCTGTTAAATTTTTGTTCCACTTTCATCAGTCAATGTAAACAGTTATATAATTCTCCTTTCTGATACCCCAATAATGAGTACCTCCTTATTTTTGAGTGTAACTTTGCTTTTGTCTATACACCAGTGTAAATAGTTTAAACCTATTTATTTTACATCGTTCGGGAAACAACTTTAATCTTTCTAGATGACTGCTTCCTGGGTTCCAACCGGTACTCAGTACGCAATACTGGAATGTAGTCTGGTTCCCTGCCTACTATACTACGATTACGCAACGTAGTGTCAGGGGCAGGTAATCTAGACTATACTGGGATGCTGAAATTCAAGGATGATCGGATTCCAAACCAGCACCCACCCAATTTCATTCATCTGTATAAAACTTTTAAATGTGTACATTGCAGAAGCCACATTTTCTAATGTCAGACTTGCAAGTTTTAAGATGAAATTGTTTTACTGTACTTGTATGATTGAATGGTATGATTGAATGAACTGTTTTTATTGGCTCATTTTTTTAACCCAGTAGATTTTATTGTCATGATAAAAGAAGAACTACAGCAGAAGCAGGGGAAGATATTACTACAATTTCATAAATGTACTTCAGGTTCATAATTATAATACAGGAATATGCCTTTTGAAAGGTGTAAACTAACTACAAATACTGGCAAATTTTTTGTTTATTAAAGCAATGATTCACCAAGTTCCAAGAAAGCACTTAAATCTGAAACTGTACGCACACAAGAATCTTCAGGAACACGGCCTAAGGCTTCTGAAAATCTTGAAACACCTGATTCAAATAAACCTCCCTCACCTGAGAAACGTAAGCTCCCACAACCTAAAGCTGAAAAATCTCCGGCAAAATCCTACGAAATCCTGACGGCCTCTGAAACGTGGAGCCTGGCCGAGAGCATTGATAGGTATCAGCTCGTAGATAGTGTATCATATAGCATCACTGCTAGCTATCTCATATAAAATCACGCCTTTATTAGAACATGTATATTAATATAACCTTAATGTAACAACATCGAAATATATTTATCTATACTTTTCACAAAATCAGTGAGTAAGGCAAGAAAGATATTCAGGTATATTTAATTTTAGCTTAATTTCAGACTTTAGGTATGATTAAAGTAAGAATACTATATTACTGGCTCAGTGGTAAGGAAGACTGAGTTTTAAATACCGTAAATGTCCTATAAAGGTCTCTTCATAAGTTCTACGCTGTCTTTCTTCTGTATTTTCATCCTGTCTGTAATTTAACTGACACACTCGCAACTGTGTTAACACATATTCATATTTTGTAGCAATTTGCTTGCTATTTTTAGTATATTTTACATCACCCATTAACTTTACAAAGTTTTATTTTATGCCTGCTGTATAAATTTTTACATATTCTTCATACTGTGGTTTTTTGTTGGTATATTTTTAAACTTCTAGAAATGTATAGTTAAAAAGGACCAGCATCACATTAGTAGGCCAGATGTTTTTGCTTTTGAAATACAGTCAAAACACCAATCTTTGAATTGGCTATATGGACCCAATAATGTTTATGTAGAAATGCTTTTTTTTATTGTATTGTATCAATTGTTTATTATAGCAAACAGTACTAAATCACAATTTGTTTGTGTTTTGAATGTATGCATTTTTGCTCTGTCCATATTATATATCATAATTTTATAAATTCTATGAGGGATTCTTTAGTGGGGATAGTAAAAATGCAAATAAGGTTAAACTATTTTCTAACTTAGTAATGCATTTGTGATTTAAATAAAGTAATGTTGTTTTGCAACGTCTTTCTGAATAGTTTTTGAGTCAATGTTGGAACTGTTTCTGTTGTTATATAGAATACAAGTAAATGTATGTTCGATAATTTAATGTTAAACTAAGTTTTCGAATGCAAGTGATTATGTATTTAGGTTTGCCAGATCTTATTTGTGAAAGCATGTTTTAAAATGGTAAGTGCAAGATTAATCTTGTGTCTGGCCTTAAAAAAAGGTCTGATTGTTTAAAGAAAGGGCTGGCAGGAGGGGTAAATAACAAGGAGCTTTTTTCTAAAACCTCTCAAAAATCTGAAAGAATTCGCACATGTAACTTGACCAAAAACAAACATGATTTTCAGTCTCAGAAACAGTGTGATATATGTCATCTGAAATGTTTCAAAATTCCTATTAATGATTTTCTGATTAGTTTTATGGTATACTGACAGGCAAGGCAGGATAGGGATAGGGGTCAGTATGTACATTCCAGTTACAGTTTTGTAATTACAACCCAAGAATTAATCTAAAGCGACTGACTCACAGAATTTAGCTGAAATTTTTTTTCTTTAAAATTTAAGAGAAAAAATGTAATACTATGCTTCTATACCCCTTGAAAACTGAAAAAAAAAGTTTAGATTTTACCAGGATTTGAACAAATGCCCTTTGGGTCAGTCAAATAAAGAGCGACGATCTTTTCAACTGAGCCACAGCGACAAGTTATCTTATTTCTACAAAATTAATGATATAATTAAAGTATCTACCCCGTGATTAATGGGGTAAATTTTTTACCGATAGAAGTGTGTAAAACTTTATGTTGTAATGTGTTTCTGTAACAAAAAACGAGTCGGTAACTTAGTTTAGATATGTTCTTCACATTTACAACTAGAATTTCTAGATGTATAAACAATTTCTTTTTTTTCATCGTCGGCCCATCTGTGAGTCAGTCACTTTAAATTCATTCAAATAGTAGAATTTCATATAAATCAAAGAAAGATATGCACACTCATAATGCAATGTTTTTACTTGTTTTTTAGATGGGTACAGAGTAAGGAGGCCCATGAGGAGAGAAAAGAGATGTCAAGGTCTCACGACAATCTGAACGCTTCCATGGCCTCAAACAGATCATACAGGAGTGATGACAGAGAAGGTTTGTTGTATCTCTTGGTCTATAGTTTATACCGGAACTTCACGCTTGTTGTCGGATACCCACGGTTGTTGGTATCCGACTATGCTTCCCACTTTGTTTCTGTTTCATTGCTCTAAAGTTCTTTTCTTTTGTGTGAATTCATATCAAATTATAATAATGTGAGATACACAATTTTAAAACAGTATATCTTTGGATATGTCTGTTACCATCTGTCTCGCAGTCAATCATTGTTACAAAGTACATCAGCCTTGTGGCCAAAGTTATATTTACCACCAAAAGAGTCTACATACACTTACAAAAAATAGTTCCCTCTATTACATGTACATTTATTTACATGAAAATTTCAAGCATAATCCAAGAGAATCATTCATCCCAACTCACATCACTTGAAAAATGAATGATGGTTAGCTGCACTGCCAAATACTGCTGAAGGTGTTAAAAATGAATGCAGTAATCATTATAAGAATTGAATTATTTTCTTGCATTGCCTTGCCTTGCCTTGCCTGAATTGGTTCTTTATTATTTTATTATCATGGCATTATAATTATAATCTTTTTGTACAAACAAATCATATGATTTTTTAAGCACACATAAAGAGATTCACGCTCAAATATTTGTGAGTCCCACTCACATTGATTTTATGAATATCGAAAAATAAATGTACAGATAAGATAATGATTGAACCATGTTCCATTAACTCTAAAGCATGTATGGTGTTGACATATGCATTTCTTTTTTTCAAGACATTTCTTCATGACAAAGCCTTTGTTATCTTTTTTTTGCAATATCATTGAATAAATTATTTCACTACATTTCTCACAATCATGTTCATTGGTTTAAAAAGCAAAGTTGAGAATGACTTTGGTACAAATAAAGATCATTTCTGCCAGTAAGACATCTTTCTTGGTGAAAATAAGAACTACTTGTAAATGGGATCCTGGGATTTTAATCCATAAATATGACTTCATTTTAGAGATGCTGATGAATTATTTGCGGCTTATGATGGAAATGCTGTTGATGATGATATACTAATGGTAATATTGATGTTGATGTTAGCTTTATTTAGTAGTCTTTTACTTTTTTGATTTCAAATCTTTTCTTTCTGTTGCTAGGTGATGGGCGTTACCCTGATGAACAAGATTCTCGGCTACAGAATAAGCACCGTAGCGGCAGTTACAGTAGTTTATCAAGTAGAGGGCGCCACACACCTGACCATTCATCACATGACCGTAATTCACCTGTACCCAGTCTCCCCCGACCCAGGCGGCATGACTATCCAGACAGGGAGAGGAGGGAAAGAAGAGAACTTAAAAAGGTAAAACAACTCTCAGGTCTTGATTCTTTTTTACACTTAATATACTCTAGAATTATATGTTTCAGAAATCTGCATGTTACTTAATTTAAAAAGACTGGCTGTTTTAAGGTTTTTGAAATCTACTGTCTTTTAGAAGTTCATCTGAGATGAAAGGGTGGGTTGGTATTTTATGTAAATTGTTAATTTGCTGTGATTGACAGAGTCTTATAGGGAATATTGACATTGGCCATCTTACATGCACTTTAAAGTGACTTTTAAGGACTAATTCAAGAAATATATTAGAAACGGTAGCTATATAGTCCTTAAAGGGTGTGGAAAGTTTGTACTCTGTATTGGAGACAGCTTTTGTATTCCTCACCTGAACATGTTTTATCTGCTGGAAACCTTCAACAAGATTTTTTTACTTTATCGTGAAATTACTTCTCTTTCTGTTCTTTCGTGACATTCTTACTCTTGCCAGCTTTAACATCCTCCGATATTTGTCTAATATTTTGGACATGAACACCAGCATAGTAAAAAAATGTTATGTTTTAAATCATAGAGTGTAGAGTCACTGAGGGCAAGCACAGCTAGTCTTGCTACAGACAGTGGTATAGATTCAGTGTATACACCAAAATCTAAACCTAAGGTATAAAAGCACTAAAAGTTCTGTATGGATGTTTGCACTGTAATTGTCTATTTAAAAATGTTTTGATTGGTTACTGGGCAAAATGCACTTAGATATAGTGTTTTCATGTTAATTTCTTGTGCGTCACTATTTTCATAATGATTGCTGTGATATATTTTGGACCAGATATGCAGTGACAATTTTTTTTCTTTGCGGTGTATTTTTTAACTGAATGATGACCTTCACCATTTACCTTCCAGACCCATGATTTTAAAATACAGACCTTTCTTTTTAAACAGTTGTTAGCCTTGATGCGGTGCATTATAAGGTTTTTTAACAGTTGTTAGCCTTGATGCGGCGCATTTTAAGGTTAAATGAACAAGTGAATGTGATATTAATTCATTTTAGCATTCTTATAGCAAGTGCATATCACTTTCTAGATGTTCCATCAGTTAATATCAGTACTTGAAAATAATAGTTAAGTCAGATCTGTATACATTGTTCGAATATGGTTGTTGATTCTGAGCCTTTTGATATAGTACCGGTATGTACAGGATTGAAATCAACAGTTACGGTTTTCCAGCAATGATAATGTATAGTACCATTTACATTGATTTACCTCATGTATATGGCACCTGGCACATAGATAAGGAATCGGAAAGTAAATGTGTACAGTTATAGAGTTGTCTTATAAGCCTGGGAGGCTGGCCCTTTCAGTAGAAGTGACACTATAATAAACAAGCACTTCTCTTTACTTTTATACTGACTGAGTAGGTCCTTTATGTAATACAGAGTGGCAGAGATGGAGATGCATTCTCCTCAACTAGGTGTGGTAGGTTCAAATCCTGTCAGTGGAGGTTGACTGTGCTGATACACAGTTTTGGCTGTCATAGCCAGTACTCAGTGAAGCAGCTGCAGTTCTCAAGAATAATGATAAGAGTCAAAAGAATTTGAGTACTGTATATATTTGTCGTACAAGTGAACAAGTGTTACATATTAGAGCCATTATTTGTAGAACCTATATGCTAGAAATTTATCTTATGTCAGCTATGCAGATAATATGTACTTTTGAGGGGTTCTGTTATCTTAATATAAGTGATGCATTTTTCAGAGACCTGAGGGTGGAAGCACAACAAGTCTACAGGACAGTGGGATCTCTGAACATGAGGGTGGGGCCACAGGGGGACAGTCAGGACACAGCAGCCCTCTTTCTAAATTGCCAGGTAAGATATTGCCAGTTTTTCACAAAACATGCTTATTACAACAAAAACAGTTTAGTATAATTGTCTATGTATAGTAATATATTGCCTAATTACACCCAGTCTGTTTGCATAAAGCTTTTATCAGTATGTTATGAAATTATTTTCAAATATCTTTCTTCTGTTCACCATTCTTCCATATGCTCCTGGAGGTAAGAACTACAGTGTCTTAACAAGCAAAGGTACAAAGGCTCAAAGAATCATCTTTGCCTTATGAGACAACACATCCATGCAATGGTCTATGGCTCATTCTTTTGTCTCTTCCTCTGGTCAATGCTGTGAACAAGATTCAGATATTTGACTTACTAGACTGGTTACAAACTTATCATAAGCTGTCAAGCTTTGATGTTGTCCATTGGCATAATGTATTTTCTTACAGAATCATTTTCTAGAGCTAAAACTGGCACAACTATATTACTATAAGAAGGAAATAAAAACTTTAATCAAATACCTGATTTTTTATATTTATATTTCAAAAAAAAAATTGCTAACAATCCTCGTTTACATTTGCATTTTTTCCTCGATAACTTAGGCTTAAGAGAATGTCATTCAAGATGGTTCATTATTTACAGGACCAGGGAAGTTTAAACAGATGACAGGACGTAGGGAATTGGATACAGACAGTGGATTCATTGGTTCAATGGTAGGGTCAGAGGTCAGTGCTGGAAACCTGTCCTCAAGGCGACAACCTCCACAGTCACCTTTAAGATTACGTCATCCTGACGATATGCCCAATCAAAGGTGGGTATTTTTGTGACTTAACAATGAACTCAAATAATTATGAATTTCACAGTAGGGCTAGTCAGTAGCATAGAACAAGTTTATCAATAATTGAAAAATGCATATGTATTTTTGTGGTTAGCTGTCCCTAAATTTAATGCTTTATTTTGGTATAGACCTTGAGTATCGAGACCATTCTTGCTTTTTCTTCTGCTCAAGTACAAACTACAGTAACAGTTACTTAGTAGTTTATCTAAACAATTAATTATTAACTGAACAAGAACCTGGTCACAAAACATTGGTACATATTTGGAAAATTGATCAGTTGCTATAGACACTAACCAAATTTGCATAAAGAAAATGACTGTATGTAATATCCTCGTATATCTATTGCTTATACACAAATGCATTTAATATGTATAATGTGCACACACTATCTTAAGATTTATGCAAGTTTTGGACATTGATGAATTTGAATAAAAGCAGTTTATTCTTTTTGAATAGTAAGTGAATTTCACTATGTCTTGTGAAGTTTTGCATGATGGAAAAATGTCTTTTAAATATATATACTATTAAATGACTGCAGTGAAGTATTGTAAAAGACTTGTGTATAAGACAAATAAATTATACAAATTATTAGTTTAAGGAAGTTGGGACTGTATAGCTTTAGTAACGATTTTAAATGGTATGTATAGGGTTGTAGTTGGGAATTCTTTCTTGGTTTGGTGAAATATGTGTTTGTCCCAATTGCATATTTAGCTATAGATTTCAAGTAAGGTCAATATGTTTTAATAAATCATGTAGACTTGATGTCAAATTGTATTTTTTTCTTGGTAACTTGGCAACCTAGGACAAGGAAAATAAAAAACAGGAAGCACTGCATATTAAGACAGATCAGTTGCCATCACAAGTTCTGTCATAAATGATAAATGAAATATAAAGGAACAAAAATGCAAAAGGTTTAGATTTTTGAAGGAGGCATGCGATTTTTGGGATGGGAGGTGGTGCACAAGTTTTTCAGAAGGGGATATAAATAGACTTCATTTGTTTAAGATATTGCATTGAAAATAATCTTTGAGAAACTTTCTTTTTAGAAACTACATTCTGTTCTGAAGGAGGGAAAAACAATACTAAAATACACTTATTATGTCATGAAGGGACATACATTTATAAATTGATTATCTAGTCTTAGCATATTGATCATTTGGAATCTGTAGCTACCAAAACACAATACAAGTATCCTGCTCAAAGAGATGTGTTTGTTAACATGATAATAAAACTGCTCAAAATAAAACTTGTTCTAGAAATAGCTAAGTATGGTATGTGAATAGACCTATTTCTAGTATTGAGCAACATATATATGCAATATGGCCTTCTGAAGTATAATGGTTATATTAACCTCAATTTGAGAAGGATATGTTAAAAGATTCATTGACATGAAAATATTTTTGTGTAAACATGAAAATAGTATTTGCTCTTAAAGAGTTTGAGAAGTTTTACTCATAGATTCTTTGGTGACATTTTTACTCACAGATTTATTTTGGATTTTCATTGATATTTCACTCATTATTAAGATCTTTTATTCATGGATTTCATTACTATTTCACTCATTAAACATTTAGATCTTTTACTCATGTATTTCATTGAAATTTCACTCATTATCAAGGTCTTTTACTCATGGATATCATTGATATTTCACTCATTATTTAGATCATTTTCTCATGGATTTCACTGATATTTTAACAGTTGGGTTTTCTTATTTATAATAACAGCAACTGGATTTGTTTTTGGTTGAACCTAAACGTAAATGGAAGAACTTGATTCCATAATAATTGTATATGTAAAGAATGATGGGTTGACAAATTGGTTATCTGTGTGTTCTTGAAAATATATATAAATAATAATTGTGGTGCTCATTTACTAAGGATCTTATTTTTGTAATGATTATAATACTAATATTTGAGTACTAAATGTATTTTGCTGTTATTAGACTCAGTTGTCCTCAGTGTTTTACTTCACTTTTTTTTGTGAGAACATTTTAACTTCTTGATTCGGGTCTTGTGAATCCGCTGAAAAAAAGTCTGTTCAAGAATCTGGTTACATTATTTCTCTGTACAGATATAAACTCCTTAAATTGTAAAAAAATCCTGCATGAATGAAAGGTTGTATTCTGCCTTTAGCAAAAACCAAGTGTAAATATGTGTTCATATACATGGCAGAAGTACAAACAATTAAGTACTCAGTTCACAGCTATAACATAAAGGTATCAAAATGATTGTCTAAATCTAAGGCACAGTTTTATTGCATAAATCATCTTTATCCATACAGTCTCATGTTAATTAATATATCCGATGTACTTCATTCTCATATTTAGTTGCCTCACACCAGCTTCTAGGATTTTAGCTTTCTTTCTGTTGTTGGCGAAGTGAGTCAAACCAAAACTTCCAAAGCCAGTTATATAACATAAGTTCCTGTAATATTCCAGGCCAAGTTCCCGTCAGAGTAACAGATCTGAGGACAGTGCAAGGGTAACAACTCCGCGGTCAGACAGATCTGCTGCATCATCTAAGTCATTCAGGCGCACACCTACCAAAGCTTTTCCGCTCACTGAGAGCAAGCAGACGGAAAATGAGGCAAGGGCTAAAACACCAGTTAAAGAGGAGCAGAGAACTCCCTCAAGATCTGATAGCAGAACAAAAACAAGAGAGCAACAGGTAAACAGATAGAAACTTTATATTCAATGTTTTATATACATGAGCAAGTCTATCAGAATGTTTAACCTATGATCTATCTATTTAAGCTGATTTACCGTTGGTACCGGTTGCCCATATGACTGACGCCCCCTGAAGAAATTAGTTATTTTATGTTGTGGGGGTAGTGCAAGATACAGAGAGCATCCCATTCCAGAGACACCCCTGGTTCTTTTGCATGTTCAGTGTACAACACTGATACATGGGACCTTGGTTCAACGTCTCATCCGAAAGGCTATAAGTAATGTTAGTGGAGGAGCGGGGGATCGAACGCGGGACCCCTGGTATACCAGTCCAGAGCGTTACCACTGGACCACATCCGCTCCTATTTTTTAACCTATGATTTTCCTTTTGACCTTTTTATTACCATTATTGCAAAGATCTTAAAATGTTGTCATACCAATTCTTTCCTTGTTTTATTTGCTCCTTGACTAAGCACGTAAAAATTCCAGGCTGATTGGAACATTACTCATATGTTTAGTAGAGTTGTTCTCACAATTGTCGATTTATTATGGTAATAGATTGTACTTGCAATGAATCCAGGTATATAGATTATGCTGTCAAAGATTAATATAACAAAAAAACTTACTGATTTTATCTCCTGAACTGTTTAGTATGTTGTCACAGTACATGCTATAAATATTAAAACAATAATTATATTGTACTGTTACAGACATCTCAAAGACCACGTGATTATACAGACGACAGCTACACATCTGTGACAGAAAGTGAAATGAGTTACGACTCAGATATGAGACATCGCAAGAGTAAACCAAGCAGCCGTAACACTTCACAAAGAAACATTGATAAAATCATGGAGGACAGTGAAGAAGGTACATTTAAGCAGCCTTGATTATCTCAAACTCAAATGCAAAACTGAAACATTATGTATTATATGCATGTGCATGTTTTGAGGGTAGGGTAGGGAGGGAGGGAGGGATTTTATTGGATTTTGTCTTAGAGGTTTAAAGCTAACATTAATTTCTCTGCTTCAGTGCTCTTGTCACTGCGTTTGTTTCCTGTTTGTCTGTCAGCAGTCTTTCAGTTTAATGTAAAATCTTTGTCTGTCTTTCTCATTTCTTTATCCTTTATACTTGGCTTAAGTACATTCCATTTAAATAAACTGTAGTGGTAATTTGACAAGCTGTCCAGTACATACATTTACAAAAACTTTCATATTTTTTCATCTCTGTCAGCTGTAAGTAGGGAGAAGTTGGGCTTTGCTGGAAGACTTTGGCCTCATTATCTCCCTTTGTTCATGTCTCTGCTCCCTGATATATATTTGGTTTTGGGGCTGTAGAAGTTTTTGTGTAGACTGAGATTGTTATTTTGTAGTTATTTTAAGTAAAATTTTCATTTTTATGCCTCCACAAAGTGGGGAGCATATAGCATTGCACTTGTCCGTCCGTCCTTTCGTCCGTATGTCTGTCCGTACGTCCCGAAATCTTGTGAACGCAACTCCTCTTAAACCGGATGGCAGATTTTGCTTAAACTTCCAGGGATGAACAACCTTAATGTGTAGATGGTAGTAAAGGAAGGAATTTTTGCTGCGACCAAATTTAACAGAATTATGGCCCTTTGTTGACTTTTTCACTATATACTATGTAGAAATTTTGTGAACGCAACTCCTCTTAAACCGGATGGCAGATTTGCTTAAACTTCCAGGGATGAACAACCTTAATGTGTAGATGGTAGTAAAGGAAGGAATTTTTGCTGCGACCAAATTTAACAGAATTATGGCCCTTTGTTGAGTTTTTCACTATATACCATATAGAAATTTTGTGAACGCAACTCCTCTTAAACCGGATGGCAGATTTTGCTTAAACCTCCAGGGATGAACAACCTTAATGTGTAGATGGAAGTAAAGGAGACCATACATGTGTTTCAAAATTCAGTTTTATTCAGACACTAATATTGTATTCCATCTGTAAAGAGACCAAATATGATGCCTCAAGAGTTAGGTGACTTTTTTATCATTAATGCATGAATTGAGGAAATTTCAACTGAAATGCTATGATAAGAACAGAATTTTGTAGACATTAAATGAAGCTGCTCTTGTTTACGAGCACATCTGCACAGTGGGGGCATTTGTGTCCTTTGACAACAGTTCTAGTTTAACCAATAATTCTTTAACACAGATATAATGTATGTACTTAACCATGTTTTTAAACAGCAAACTGAATTGTAAAACAAAGGTTTGGCCAGGACTGTAACATTTTAGTAACTTTAAAGGTGCACATATTTGATATTATTTTGAATTTATTGAACTAGTTATATAATTTACATTTCATTGACACAAAAATGGAGAATTAAATTTATTTTAGAAAAAAAATGTCTTTAGAAAATGTTTTATTATTTATTATTAGATATTGCGAAGGTGAACAATAAACATTGTATTTTAAGTTGAACTTAGTGTGGTTCAGTGGTTAATTAAGGAAAAAAGATGATTTACGATGAAGGAAAAAAGATGATTTACGATGACGAGGAATTTTACTTTGTGAATTGTGTATTGCACCTATTAAAAGTTTCATTTTAGGCACAGTTTTAAAGTTTCTAATAAATTAAACTTTTTATTATTCATTCAGGATTCTCAACGTTTTGTGTGTGACAAAAGCCATATGATAGGGGTGAAAATAAAATCAAAATTGGGTACAGTTACACTATAAAAAACTGACTTGTCCTATCCATGCAACCAGTATTTTAGAAACCTGGAAATTCTTTTCATCCTCTGTTTTACAAATCAGTTTGGCATGTTGTTGTATAGCAGAAGGAGCTTGAATCTTTTACAGGTTAGCTGACACAGACTTTAACATTGAACATGTAGGAAAAGTTGTCATTTTTAAGGGTCTTCTGTTTCTTATCAGAAATAAATATATCTAGTTTGTTTGATGTTTCAAGCTCCTGTTATTTCATAGAAGCTTTATTTGTATTTATTTATGTTAAAACATTTGTTTTCAGACCAATATTCCATTGATCCAACATTAAATGAAACAACAGATCTCAATCTATCCTGGATAACTTCTGAGTCTGGTTAGAATAGATTTATAGTCACACATTGCTGTGTATTCCTACTTCCAATTGCACTATTTTTTTCAACCTTTTCACCCATTTTTCATTTAGTTGCTTGATGTCGTAGTTCACCTTAGCACAGATCGTGTGGAGAAGCTTTTAGGATTATAAGATGTTGTCTTGTATCTTGCTTTATCCAGAGTTACCTTCAGATTGCAATACCTTGAGTAGGAACTTTTTTGGAAAATGCTGATGAAACAAGTCAAAGATCAGGGCTCTCACGAGGGGGCGAAATAGGCGCCCAAAACTCCCCGACTTCGCCTTTATGAAACATCAAAGCGATATCAACTTCGCTGAAAATGTTTCATCTGCCGACGTCAATAACTTGCTCAGCTCCGGTTATGGGAGGAGCTTATACTCGGAAACAGCAATCAATACATACTACCTTCAAAGCATTGACCAATCAGAGCGCATTTTACTACTTTCATTGATTTAATACTGTGTGTTGACACTCAATTGATACACAATTAACACATTTAGCCATCAACAGGTGTTGAATTGGGTCAATAATTCGACTGGGGATGTACACTGAGCAGAAAACTGTTGTGTACAACAGGGCTCTACAAATACTAAAAGCCAACCAAATCATGTCTTAACAAATTAATTGAATGCTTAATTTTAAAGGCAAAGGGTTAAACATCAATGCTTTACCAATATTATTCTAACCTTTTGAACAGTGTATGAAAAGGGCAAAAATACTTTTGTATTTTTGTTTTAATTCTCGGATTTTTTTTATAAAAAAAAGTCAAATAGATTTAAGACAAGCTTAACTAATTGAAGGAAACCAATTCCAGCCAATATTTAGTTCATTAATCATGAATCAGCGAGTGAAAATGTCGGATAAATTCTGTTTGTCATATGTTTCTGCGACCCCGTCGTATTTTTATATTAATAGAAAACAGTGTCTTGGAGACTCTTTATATGGCAAACTTAGGACATTCAATTGATCAATTAAGATAAGTGGTCATGATTTGATTATAAGTACCTGTTTTTCATCGAAAAGGTTTCCTTTTCTCTAAGACTTGAATATTTCTGTTGTAGTTACTTTTGAAAGCAACAGTTATAATGAATCAACATAATTTACATCTTAAAATTGTTTGTAATTTTGTTAAAAAAAAAATTCTGGTGAGACTTGAAACACATCCCAGACTTTCCGCAAAAAAGTTACTGAATTTTAATGCCACAGATACATTAGTTTTTAACAGTAAGTTGAATAAAAATCACTCCACATATTTGCTGTCTGTCATTGTCATTCACAAATGGAACTGGCATTGCCAGTACTAACTTCTCCCAAGAGTCTTCTGACTTCTCCCAAATCTTGCCTTAGGGAGAAGTCACTTCTCCCAAAATGTTGACCCTAGCGAGAGCCCTGAAGATGTTTGTAGTATTTTTCAAAATAGAATCTATCACAATTTATTTGGCAGAAAAAAAATGGGAAAAAATGCTAACCTAGAAGATTTTCCATTTGTCTCTTGTCTTTCTCCAGGATAAAACCAACACGAGCAGAAACTAGATATAATAATGTATTTATAATAACTAGAAACATAAAGAGCAAAAATCAGTAGAAATGTTCCTGTTTCATTAAACAAGGTTTGTGTTTGTGATAGCTAAAAATTAGAATCAGCAAGTGTTTGCAGAAAATAAACACTTATTATTATAATTATTATTATTATCTGTGTTCTGCATTACCCGCAGATCAGTTTTACATTTTTATTGATTTTTACATTTAAAAAAAAAAAAAAAACAGGAAAAATTGTACCATGAAAGAAATTTTTGGCTGGAAAAAAAAATTAAAACATTGAAACACTGAAAAAACATGCTAATTTGACCAAAAAGGTGGGGGTTCAAATCAAATAGGGACTGGGATTTTATCTGTTGCATTGCATCTTTGTGTTACAAACATGAAATTTGTAAGAGTAGAATTTTGCAAAAGGACATCAGCATATCTAAGATTTGTATAATGCTCAAAGCATTATAAAGGATAAAGCAGAAAGATACTTGCACAGTAATATTCCTAAAAAGTATACATTACCAGCAAAAAAATCCATTCTTTGTTTTTGTATTTTTAATGAATACATGATTTGTCAATCTGAGGTTAAAATTACTGCTAAAACAGCAGAGTTTATAGCTCAACTGAGCACAGAGTGCTCAGGGTGAGCATTTGTGAACGGTCTTTGTCTGTCATCTGTCCGTCTGTCATCAACTTTTCATTCAAACAACATCTCCTCTGAAACCATTGGGCCAAATTAAATGAAACTTGCCTGGGATGTTTTTTGCATGAAGCTCTACCAAGATGGTTCTGGTCCATTGCATTTCTGGGTCACTGGGGATAAAAATACATTTTAAAAGTTGGATCTTTAAAAATCTCCTTCTCCGAAACCTCAAGGCCGGGAGCTTAGATATTTGGTATGAAGCATCGTCTGCTGGACCTCTGCCAAATTTATTTAGATGAACCTGGCTTAAAACTGACCCCACCCCAGGGGTCAGTTGATTTTACATAGATTAATATAGGAAAAACTTAAAAATCTTCTTGTCAGAAACCACAAGGCCTAGAGTTAAGATATTTGGTGTGAAGCATTGTCTAGTGGACCTCTACTAAGTTTATTCAAATCATAGCCACTAGGTCAGAATAGCCCCTGCCCCAGGGGTCACTTGTTTACATAGAGTTATATATGTTGAATTGTAAAAAATCTTCACATCAGAAACCAAAAGGCATAGAACTTAGATATTTTGTTTGTAGCATTGTCTAGAGGACCTCTACCAAATTTGTTCAAATCATGACCCTGGGGTTCAAAACTGGCCCTACCTGGGGGGGGGGTCATTTGATTTTACACAAAGACTTACCTAGGGAAAACTTGCTGCTCTGAAACACCAAGAGCTAGACCTTCGAATGTTCGTTATTATGCCTCACACTCAACCCTGCCCTTCTGGTGGAGACGTATTGTTTTTGCCCTGTCCATGGGTGTCTGTTCCTCTGTCTGTCACACTTCATTTCCGTTCAATAAGTTGAGTACCGGTTGACCCAGAGCCTTCAAACTTCACAGGAATATTGCCCTTATTGAGTAGAAAAAAAGTACTTATGTTTTTTTGGTCAGTACATCAAAGGTCAAGGTCAGAGTGACTTCTAGAGTGAAAACTATTTCCACTCAATAACAGGAGTACTATTTCACCCAGAGCTTCAATCTTCATAGGATGATTGCTTTTACTAAATAGAAGAACCGTATAGTTTTTGGGGTTAGTAGGTCAAAGGTCAAGGTCACAGGGACCTGTAGAGTGAAAATTCTGCTGATTAACTGTAGTGATAAACTTTATAGGGTCATTGTATTAGAAAAACCCTATTGTTTTTAGGATCCATATTAGGTCAAAGGTCAAGTTCACAGGGACGTTTTGAGTGAAAACTTTTCTGCTCAGTAACTGGAGTACCATTCTACCCAGAGCATTCAAATTCATAGGATGATTACCCTTACTCAGTAAAAGGCCCTATCGATTTTGGGGTCAGTAGGTCAAAAGTCAAGGACACAGGGACCTGTAGAGTGAAAAGTATTTTTGCACATTAACTGGAGTACCATTACATACAGAACCTTCAAATTTCATAGGGTAATTATATTGGAAGAACCTTATTGTTTTTGGGGTCTGTAGGTCAAAGGTCAGGTTCACAGGGACTTGTAGAGTAACACTATTTCTGCTAAAAAATTTGAGTACCGTTACGCCCAGAGTCTTCAAACTTATTGCAAACTTATTCAAACTTGCGAACGACGAACACCCATAACAACCAATAATGGTACTTGTAACTTGAGCAATGAGACTCAGGTAAGCCATTTAGGGCCATCATGGCCCTCTTGTTTTGTTTTGGAGTGTCTTTTCCCAATCTTCAAAATTGTGTTTTGTATTTCGTCATGGTTTTCTGTGTGGCATTATGTTTCTCAGTTGTGGCCATTATGACTTAGTGTAGATGTGGCTTCGTATGTTGAATTTGTACATTTATATTGAAAGCTAGTGGCATTTTCTTACATTTATGTCATGGATTTTGCATGCTAGTGTGCAATATCTATTGTTGCCTTTGTTATTGTTGTGTTAGTTCTTAACGTTTATCAGCTCTGATTTTGTTTCCTGAATTACCTTCCCTGTCACCAAAATATTTGTCTTTGTTTAAGTGTAAATGGTCCAATTCTGCATTTTATTGCTATATTGTTGAAATATCTTGTTTGTCCATTTATATTCACTGTTGAATTCTTGCTGAGTTGCACTCTCTACAAGAAATGATTCCTTTGAAATAAGTCTTCCAAACGGAACATCTAGTGAATGGTTTTTAAATTAAAACTTTCCGAATTTTAAGAGTAAAGAAATAAGAATCTACCTATTTTGTTGAAAAAATTACTAACAATGATAACCACACAGAAAAAAGTTGCACAGAAAGAAGACCTGATTCAATTATATTTCAATTATTTTTGCCATCTCACAGAGCGACCAAGCACACGGCAATCAAAAAGTCGAGACGTCACAAAACAATCACAGAGAAAGGCCCCAGAAGCTTCAAAATCAGGATCAAAGGTCACGGAGCCAACAAACAGAGGTAAAACACAAGCCAGAGGTAGCGATAGACGTAGAGGAAATGAGATGACGGATGAAAGTACCACGTCTACAATGTCACGTACAAGGGACACCACACAGGATATGACCCAAGATACCACTCAGGATAGCTATACTTCAGATGAAACAACCCCAAGGTTTGTCATCCTGTCAGTTCTTTTTAATGAAATTTGAACAACTGGCTAGTTACAGCTGACTCATTATCTTAGCCTGAAGAAAGAATAATTCTTGCTAAGGCATGGCTGATAGGTCTTTTTGTATAACATTGGTTTCTTTTAGATAACAATTACTTTGGCAAGCTTAGTGTGTAATTAATATTGTATGGTCTAAAATTGTTACCATTTTCAAATTCATGCAGTTAAGATTTTTATAGCATGTTTTGAAGATCTTGTTTTTTATGTGTAGGTCTGTGATTGAAAGAGAGAGGAAACAGGCCAGGTTGAAACAACAGTCACGTCCAAACCAAGAAACTAGAACAAAGAGGGCGCCATCTCCCGTCACAGAGGTTGCTCCACCACAAAATGTCACAACACCACTAAAAGCAGCTAGGTTTGTCAAGTTGATAAAATAATAGAACATAGCATTAGTAAAGTATTTTCTGAATTTCTCTTTTTGTATTGGTTTTGTCTTGATGCGTTAGTGTCATGAAGGTTATCCACTGTTCTCCCATAAACACAGATCCAAGTATAAATGTTAACTTTCAAGTGAAGTTTTGCATAATATCATGTTTTTACACTTCACTGGTATTTTAAAGAAACTAGCTTTCAGATATCCATTTTTTAGGGAAACACCCAAGCAAATTTCGCATGCAACAGGAAACTGATCAAAACACATACCGTAACTGTATCTAGTTATGTCTGCAAAAGAATTGTAATCAAAATACCTGATTTTGATGTAGGAAGGATATAATTGTTCTTCTGTTGAAGGCCAAAAGAGTATGATTGTCTCAATGTCTTCTTGTTTGTGAATCTGTAACACTGTGTCTTGTCTGTACCTATATATTTTAAGATACATGTACATGAATCTTTGATGACTGTAAAGTGACACTAAGAAGAAAGTGCAGAGTTCAAATGATGTAAGATACCTTTGTTTAATGGGTGTTCTAATTGAATCAACAATAATATCTAATTCCTACATGTCATTGTTATCTTTTACTTCATCTGTAGATCAATAAATTACTTGTATTACATATTTCCAGGTCTGAAGTTCATCCAAATAAGTTACTAGACAGTACCTTGGACTCAAGTCCAGAAAGACCAAGTGTGGAAACCAAGGAAGCCTCAAAGCCCATATACATGGACAGGAGTATTGGGTCAGGCAGTGAGGAGACAATTTTAGCTTCTGATGCTGAGACTGCAGCAACGCGTGGATCAGTGAATAGGTAGAAAATTATTTAAAGAAAAAGCATATGGAGTTAAATTTAGAATTCTTACAGGGGTTCTCTCTGGCTTAGTGATATTTTTTAGCTAACTTCAGATAGAATATCTAAGACATGCCTCATCTAAGACACTTTTACATATCCATTATAGAGAAGAAATTGGATAAAGTGTTCATTCTTTGCAGATTTTACTTATAGAGTCAAAACTTGAAACAGAATACTTATCATCATCATAGATTTAGCTGAAGTATGGCCAGGTTAACAAACTGACACTGGCATATTTAAATTCATAATGGAGGTTGAGGTGCACCTAAATTTGCCTTTCCTTTACAAAGTTCATAAGATTTCAGTGTAAAGTTTGTAACTAACTGATAGTCAATATGATTGCCAAGTTGGGTTAATGATTTTTTTTTTATCACAAAACTGAAAAGGATATTTAATGGCATCAATAAGATTTAATGTTATTTGCTATTTCAACTTTCTTTATTAGTTACTTTTTCATATGCTTACACATCCTCTTATTATAATTTACATTTACGATATTTTTTTATCACAACAGTGCGAGATTAAAGCTGTTGTCTGATGAGATTGGAAAGCTAAGGGAAGAGTTTGTGCGAGCTAATAACGAGAAAGCCCAACAGCAGCAGCAGACCCCTACCTTGCCTCCTCCTCCGCCCCCGCAGCAACAGAACCAGTATTATGACCAATATTTTGACCCCACAGAAGACCCATTAGCTTTCATGCGAGGACCGAGACGAAGAGCTAACTCTTTCTCTGGACATGGAGGTAATGTGAACATTACTGAAAAATATATATACTTTGGAAAATTTGCGGTATACATTTTGCCTTGCATCAGTATACAGGTATCGAGTCTTGATAAAGAATGATTATCAGTAAAAAATTCTTGACTGGTATCAGTGGTATGAATAGGAGGACTGGTTTATATAACTTATTTCTATCACTTACTTCCTTCACTCACCACTTTTAAAAGCTTCTGTTATATGAAAAAGAATTATTTGTAAGTCCTTGCTATGTTTATTGGAGTATTACAGTACAAATAATTTTGTTTGAAATGTACATTTTTAAGGTCGCGACTGGGATTATGACTGGACGTTACCGAATGTAAACCGTGATGGTGATATACCACTAGGGTATGCAGCAGCTGATGCCTATGCCTCTCCTAGACATAAGCATAAAACAGAGGAACCAGAGCAGGAAAGTCGTACACGGGGCAGGAATAGACTTCGACGAAGAATCCATCAGAGAAATACTGGAACACAGCACTATTCTGAGCAGAATGGTTACGAGTCAGATCAGTCCCCAACCAGAGCTCAGGTTGAAGATGTCCAGGGATCACCAAGCAAAGTTCAAGGGCATTATGGGTATTATACATCACAGCAGCAGAACACAGCTGCACCAATGCAGCAAAATAACCAGACCCCATCACCAGGTAATTTATTAGTTTGATGATTTTGATTTCAATATTACCTTCACACATCAAAGGTTATGGGCTTTGGGTATATGTTTCTATCATCCAGTTATTTAAAGTTATTTATAACTTACCATATAATGGATGATATTTTGACTGCAAATAATCACATTTTAAAAATGAAACTTTTTATCTTTCTTAAATGGAAATATACTTTGTTTAACTGTCTGATTAGGTATTATTTTGTTTCTTTATAACAAGCCAATATCAGGTATTACTTCTAAATCTAATATGCAATGCAGGACATCTACAGCCTGGAAGGCGTGTGTTTGGTTCCCAGCCAAATTTAGCATACACTGGGTACCAGCCTCCTCCACCCCCGAGATCCACAGCCTCTGGGTCGACAAGGTCAGTCAGTCAAACATCTTCGTCCAGACCTCTCAGGCAGACACTTTACTCTTACGCTGCTAATCCAACACAGAACAGAATGGGCCATAGTAGGCCCGAGTTCCAGCTACCAACATATGGAAACACTCAGCAGAGACATTATGCAAGTGATGATATTCATGTAAATGATGGACAGACTCGTTTTATCCCTAATGGTGCTACTGATGCACACAGTGTGCAGAGTGAAGGTGGAATTTACACCTCCTCCTGCCCACTTTGTGGTAGCTCAAGTAACCATACCCATGGAGATTTTGTATATCCACCAGCTGATCACAGAGTTCCCTTGGGATACCTTGTACATGATGGAAGGTAAATTCTTCCTTAAATCAAGGAATTTTTGATCATACTGTGAAAGTGAAATACCAAGGTTATATTATTTTAGATTAGAAAAGAATGAATATAGGTAATTGCTCCTGCTGTTTGATAATAGAAAAATCATAGTTGCTTTCAATTTGCCTCGTCTTTGTTTTGTTTGAACAGTCTGTCTTTTGTGTTGCTATTTATCTCATTTCTTTTTGAAACATAGAAGGACATACTAAGATTTTTTTTGTTTATTCATCTCTGCAGCTTGAATCTACACTCTCTGTAAGTTTTCACTGCTAAAGTATTGTTTAACATTCATTTTCACTTTTTCCAACATTTTTCAGACAAATAATTGCGAGCACTCATATTCCTGTCTACTCACTACCCACTAATATGGCTGCACCAGCCCCTAGACCCCTTGCCACCCGCTCCTTTAGAAGTCCATTGCCATTTAGATTATACAAAGCCCCACCTCCATTAAAACCCCACCTTTTTCCTATCAAAATTCCAAAGAAAATGACTACATCTGAAGTAACATTTCAAACCACACCCACTGCAAGATCTCAGCCAGTGGCAGCAAGTCATGATGCAGTACACCAACCAATCATTGAGATGGACTCTCCTACTGAGGAGGGGTAAATGTGTTACAGTTGTTGGGAGTTTATATTAACTTTGAAGACTTCTTAATCACCATTTCGTTGTGTGCATTTAAACAAATTAGGGAATAAAGAAAATGGGAACTGGGAAATATTTGTGAAAAGACTACTTGTATCTGATTATTAAGCATCTTTTGATCTTTCTTACATTGGTGGATGGTTCAGTTTTACAGCTTAAGTCGAGACATTTGTGTTCAAGATTTTTTTTCAAAAGAACAGGTCCATTATAGTTGTGATCTTTGCATTAATATCAATAGCCTATCGTTAGATAAAGAAGAGTTTCATTTTTTGACTTCACTTGTAAATGATTATTTCATTTCATTTCACGTAGCCATTTCAGGTTATTTAGCTAATAATTTTGTAAACATGTTTCATGATCAATCTTTGACTTAGTTGCTGCTTTGCTACTTGTTCCCTAACATGCTTTGTGAAGTTTGTGTGCTTACAAGTTTTGATTTGTCATCCTGCTTTGCTAAAGTCATTATACCCCTGCCAAACTTAGTTTTGTGGGGGTAAAGAGGAGTAATTTTACTGTTGGTCGGTTTGAAAGTCAGTTGATCTGTTGCAGAAATTATATGACAAGAACTACTTACACATTTCTAGGACTATCAATTTGAAACTTGGTGTGAATATTTACCAAAGAGAGTAGATGTGCATGACATGTTTTTCATGTGTGCCAGTGCTCAATCTGTGGTTTCAAGGCCCGTCATAACAAAATTTTGTGACCTGAATTACTTCCACATCTCTAGTACTGTCAATTTGAGACTTGGTGTGCAAGATCACCATTAAGTGTATACATTTGTATGTGCGTGAGGTGTTATGTATTTCCTGTTTTCCTCTGACAAGTCGTTATTGTAGGGGTATTTATTACATTCACTGATAGCCCCTTTTAATCGATGTTGAAAAGTTATGTATACAGATCTTGAAGTTTTTCATACTGACCCATTTTCCAAGTATTTGCTGCACATAGTAATTCATCACATGTCATAAACTGTACCATAAAATGTGCTGAAAATTTTCTTTACAATGCTTAAAATATTTATGTTGATAATATAAATCAATTAATATCAAGTTAGTCATTTCTAAGACAAATGGTTGGAATACAGTTGGAATATCTTACAGTAAAAACAGAAAAATTAGATACAACTCAATTCAGGTCAAAATGGTCTGCAGGGTTGTTAATGAACTTATTTTCAATAAATGTCATACCTAATATTTCCTCCCTACTTTTAGTGCTGGACCAAGAGCAAGGTCAAGGTCATGGGGAAGGGCGGGAAGAATACGACATTATTCACCAGACGGAAGAGTACGCAGTAGATATTTTGTTCGAGAATTCGGTAGTGTTGAGAGCGACAGTGCTGAATCAGAGGAAGATGAACCTAGAAGAAGGTAAAATACCTTTATTTGTGCTTCTGTTGTCATCAAAATTTTTAGTTTAAAAACAGACTTCAGACATTTTGAATTGATATTTATATGTGACACGCAAAAGAAGTTCGGTTTATTTCAAGGATATACAGTTTCGTGTAGACATGTGTGTGTTTTGTGTATGACTTTTGATAATATAAGTGTAATGTTGTAGCCAAGCATTAATTTAATGCAGAGATATTTCTACAGCAGTACAATGAGACAATATTCATGAATAAAACAAATTGCATTAGTTCAGTTCAATCAAACAAAATGGATTATGACTGAAAGATTTAACTCAAAATATGTGCTGTGTTGTTTTTACCTGAGTCTATGGAATTGAAATGCTTGATACAAAAAAATGATTAGGTCCACTTAACAATTTGTGTACATGTTCATATTTCTTCAGAAGTCGAAGTGTTGGCAGACGACGATTACGACATGGACGTAAATATCGTCGGGTACGGGGTGAAGATGAATATGAGAGTGACAGAGGATCATTATCATTGGTAAAGTCTCTTTTTTACTGCTATACCTTAAATGTGGATCAACATTCATTTGCATAATGTGTGTTAAGTGGAATATGTTAAAATTTAGCAAATAGCATTTTTAAAAGTCTTAGAAACTTTATTTTCTTTTTGAATAATTTACATCTATTGCCAGGAATTTGTTGCACATACTTAGATGTTATTATTTATATTAATAATTGGATAACAGTACATGGATAATAATACATTTTAATGTGATTGCATAATCTATGTTTTATCCCAATAGAATTATTTGACCCAGTCGCCTAAAAAGTGCTTTGATAGGGAACTTGTAATTTCAGACCAGTTATTAAAGTTAATTGGTTCATATTTTTCAACTTTCCCGACCCAATGTGGGGACAATGTTTCCAGTTAACTGAATATAAAAAGTTCTCCTGTCTGTTACATATAGTTCAAAGTTGTCTTTTTTTGTAGTTACATGTACTTCAAATGCATGAACAATGGTATAAATACAAAGTTATAGCAATCTTTGTGATTATATTATGTGTTGTTTAGGAAGTGATTATGAAATAGTCTTCTGTAATACAAACTCTTGTAAGGTATCGTGTAAATTTGTAGGGAATATATGATAAACAATAGGAAAAATTTCATTTTAGACATCAACAAAAAAGAAGGAAGTAAGTGTTTGTGTATTTATTATGAGACATAACAAAAAGATATTTAACTTAGTACAATGTATTGTCTGATGTTTTAACAGTAAGATTTGTTATTTTGATAACATTGTCACTGTTGGGGACATTTCAGTGGAAGGTTTGAGGCGCATTTTCATCTCCCATGTTTTTGTATTTTTTTATCCTTGGCTGAGTAACAAAAGCTGTATATATATGTTGGTCTATTTTAGATGGGGTTTTGTTTTACACAAAATGTGAAGAGCTCAGACTAAAATTTGCTATGCATAAGTTAAAGGCAAAATAGAAAAATTTGAACGTTATAGAAAACCAGAAGGAGGGAGATGCAGGCAGACAACTTGTTCTTTACTGATTAAGTTGTTTTCATTTAGCCTCAGACTTATTCAGTGTTTGTCAGACATCTACACTTGATTTGCATGTATGCTCGAGTCAGGTCATGACATTTTCTCACAATTTGTGATGTTTTATAGATAAAATGCATTCTAAACAATTCAGTGTCTTAACAAATTTTTAAACTTGTCCTGTTATGAGAATGGTGAAAATTTAACTTTATTAGTCTTCCCATTGGATGAAAATGTCAGTCAAACATTAAGTCAAGCATATTGTTTGTTTTCAATTGTTCATTGAGACAGCCATTCTTACAAACTGTGGTGGAAGATGTAGCTTTAATATGTAACAGATATAATTATAGTCAGGCGTAAATTGTTGTTGTTTTTGGTGTTAACTAATTGTATTAAAAAGTAGTTTCATCTTTTGAATTTAATCTCTGGTGGAGATTTAAAAAAAAAGATAATTCCTACCTGACCTGTTAACATTATGATATAATGAAATTTTGTTGGCATTTGTCTGTGTAGAAAAGATCAGATTCTCAATCTAACATCCAAGAACCAACTGAAGAAACAAAAGGGGACAGCACAGCCCCTGAAGTGCAGAAAGTAAGCATAAAGGGCGGTTATCTCTAATGCACGATTTTGATACTGAAGTTGCTACTGTAGACAATGAATTATCAAGTGTTTCACATTGGTTTTAGCTAATATTTAATATAACAAAATATATTATTGCTGTGTTGGCTGTGTAATTTTCAGGTTTTTCTGTTACACTTAAGTTTTCAGCTCACCTGATTTCATGCTCAAGGGTGAGCTATTGGGATCATTGATTGTCCGGTGTGCGTCGTGTGTCATTCATCTGCAACAATTTGGCTTGAACAACTTCTCCTTTGCCACAAAGCCAATTCTGACGAAACATGCCTGGAAAATTTCCTGCATGGAGCTCTACCAAAGTTGCTTAAAGAATTGAATTCCATCAAGAACTCTGGTTGCCATGGCAACAGAAATGGAAAACTTTAAAAATCTTCTTGTCTGTAACCACAAGGTCCTGAGCCTTAAGATGTGGTATGTAGCATTGTCTAATGGACCTCTACCATGGTTGTTCAAATTATACCCCTGGGGTCAAATTCAGTCTCGCCCAGGGTCAATTGATTCTACATAGGCTTATATAGGGAAAACTTAAAATGAAACACTTCTTGTCTGAAACCACAAGGCCCTTAGCCTTTAGATTAAATATGTAGCATTGTCTCGTAGGCCTCTACCAAGTTTGTTCAAATTATACCCCTGGGGTCAAATTTGGCCCACCGGGGGGTCAATTGATATTATAAAGGCTTAATGGAAAACTTTGAAAATCTTCTTGTCTGAAACCAGAAGGCCCTGAACCTTAAGATTTGGTATGTAGCATTGTCTAGTAGACCTCTACCACGGTTGTTCAAATTATACCCTTAGAATCAAATTTGGCCCCATTCCGGGGGCAATGATTTTACATAGGCCTGTATAGGGAAAAACTTTTGTCTGAAACCACAAGGCCCTGAACCTTAAGATTTGGTATGTAGCATTGTCTAATGGACCTCTATCAAGCTTAGCCACACCCCTGGGGTCAATTGATTTTACATAGGCTTATATAGGGAAAACTTTAAAAAAAACTTCTTGTCTGAGACTAAAAAGTCTAGAACTTAGATATTTTTAATGGAGCATCAGTAAGAGGTCTTCAACCAAGTTAGTTCAAATTATGCCCCTTGTGTCAAAAATTGGCCCTTTCCTAGGGAACATTTGATTTTAATAGACCTACATAGGGAAAACCTTAAAAAATCTTCTTGTTTTAAACCATAAAGCTAAGGGCAAAGATTTTTACATGGAGCATCAGCGCAAGGTCCTCTGCCAAGGTTGTTGAAATTATGCCCCTGGGGTCATTAATGGCCTGGCCCCAGGGTCATTTGATTTTACGTAGGCTTATATAGAGAAGATTTAAAAAATCTTCTTGTCTGAAAACGCAAGGCCTACAACTTAGATATTTTGCATACAGCTAAAGGACCTCTACCAAATTTATTCAATATGCCCCTTGAGTGAAAACTGGTTCTGCCCTGGGGGTAACTTAAATTCTTATAGATTTTTATGGGGAGAACCTTAAAACAGCATCTGATGTTTGCTCAACAGCAAACCCAAAGGCAAAGTATTCAGGTGAGCGATCTAGGGCCATCATGGCCCTCTTGTTTTTTAACTTAAGTTACCATTTTTTGTAAGATTAAATTTTGTATTAAAATCATAATTTTATTGCCAAATTAGCAGAATATGAGCTTGAGTAGTATAAAAGTAATGATTATTATAGGAATTTTGATTTCTTGTTTATTCCCTTTTTATGTTAAAAAGAAATAGTGTCAGAACAGAGTTATGCTTTGCCTTGGTATTTGCAAAAATTGTGGTAATGTTTCATTTAAAGATATTTTTGTTTTGTGCTGCAATTAAGGGATGCCAAGTCATTGCATTAACAAAATAATATTAATAGTTAGATGGAATATACATTCATGATTATGACTTTCTTATTATCGGACAGGTTGCAGCACACTTTACTGATCAGAGATTTTGAAAATAGAAATTACTACTTTCCAAAAAAGATAAATCAGAATAAAGAACAGACACACATTTGGAATAAGCCTTTTCTTTATAATTAGTAGGAATTCAATCATCAATCATCAGCGTGTTGTTGCTTATAATGATTGTTGTTTGATGTGACTTACTTTTAGAGCTGGCTTTTCTACAATTCTAAATTTATCGTTATCGTGAAAACTTATGATATAAATGGCACACAACATCTTTAGATTATTTATTATACAAAAAAACCCTATCAGCTTCTCCAATTATCTTTTAAGTGGTTTGTTAAATATAGTGGTAAACCCATATCCTTAGTCTGTAAAACCAACAAAATTAATATAATTACATAAATTAATGTTGTATGTTTGTTGAACAGAATTACTAATACCTGTACTGTCAAATACCTACTAAAAGTTTGTCCATAGAATGATCTGGATCAGATTTCAGATAGTCATAATAAATGGGTGATAAAGGTGACCACGAGATATTAATAGTAAGATCTTAATAACCTAAGATTAAATGAGAGTCACATGTCTTTCACTGTGTATGCTATAATATTTCAGGAGGAAACAAAGGCAGATATTATAAGATATTTTAAGTCTTTAACTCGATCTGAAGATACTGTAAGTTTTTATACCATTTTGATTAAACCAACAGCCAATAGATTTAGATGTTATTAAAACTGACATGGTTTTAACAAGCTTATAAAATGTACTGTAGTGAGTAGATGGCAGATAAGTAAAACAGAACTTTAGATAGAAAAGCACACCAACATATATATTCAAGGAATTTATAGAGGACTGTTCAGAATTTTATTAGAAATATCTGTGTCCTGTCACTAAAAGAACAATTTAACTCGTTCATATTAACCACAGTATGTTTTTGACATGAAAATGTTTCATAAAATTTGGCAAATATTTGTAAAACATGGCATATGGTTTTGTTTTGTTTTGTCAACTGTCAAGCTTACATAGCAACAGCGAGTTCTTTAATTTGAACATGATTTTTTGTTAAGTTTACTTACGATGTATTTTGATATTTAAAAAATTTATATTTACCGTATAATGGACAGCATTTAAGTTTGTACATGTAAGCTAGATAATAGGTTGAGGACAGTTTGCTTTCTGGCTTACAAATATGATTTTAGTTGAAAGTCTCTGTAGATACATATTTACCTGAAAATTGCTTGCTCTTGCATCAGTTCCATGCAAATACATTGAAAGTTTGTTCATAACCTGTTTTATGACAAGTGAATTTCATTTGCTGTAACTTTTTGCAGACACGTAATCTGACTGTATTGATCAAACTGTCAGTGAAAAACAGTGTAGTTTTCTTGAAGAAAAATGACATGTCTTTTCATAAGCTTATTGTAGGCAAGCCATACAAATGTGCGTGCTCACCTTCAAGAGATATGTCATGGGAAAACAAATCAATATTCAACCATTATATAATGTTTTAAGTTTAGCAAACCTACAACATTTCATTGCATTCTTTGCTTTTATATAATGCAAGTCTTACTTTGATCTGTAATCTCCTTCTAGACAAAATGATTCATCACTGCATTTTAAGTGCAAAAAGTTTTTGAAGGCAAATTATGCATTAAAGCTAAAACTAAACATGCTATCCAATACCAAGCCATGTATAAGTTCCTTGCAGAAAATAATATGCCATTATGTAAATTTGTACCAACAGACAGTTTGAAACATTTACATAATAACTTCACAATGTCGAGTTTCCAGCAGACAGAGCATTAAGTCTATTGCTTAGTGAATGGACATACATTTGTGTGATTGCAGATATCTCCCATAGATAAATGAAACTTCTTTCCAGGCAGAAATTTAAATAAGCCATTTTAAATTTAAAAAAATATGTGTATACTCCATTGCTTGTAATTGATTGATGTGAATTAAACATGTCAGAGCTTACATTGCAGTCCAATTTTGCACCAGTGAATATAAACTGTCTTCAAACAAAAAATATGCCATGCTGAAAAACGATAGACTATTGCTTATGTTTGCAGACATAAATTTGACTTATTGCATTAACTTGAAGACAACTAAACTATGCCAATATTGAAGTCAAATATGTAATTGCATTTTAGTCTCTTGAAAAAAATCATAATATTGTCATTGAATAAACTCATTGCTTACAAGAAATATGTTTATCATGCAAAGGCTCTATACATTGGACAATTCATTGTGTCATGACCATCCAATCCATTTCAGTTGTAACATCAGTAGGTTATTATTTTTCTACCATTGTCATAAAGGTAACAGCACCATTTTAACAACATTTTATGTCTGTAAATTAAATTAATCCCTAACACAAGATATTAAATTATTTATGTTTGGTATAATGCTTGTGACAAACAGAACTTCAGATTTGGATCTACATAATTCTTTATATTTCTAAGTTTTTCTTGCTTTCTTTTTTCATCTTTTTTTTAAATTTCTTTTCATTAAGGTCTCCAGTAACTTTGTCCTTGAAAGAAAAATGTTAGCAGTATATCAGTCAAAATGTGAAGGTGGGCTAACACATGAACAAACAAAGGAAGGAAGGAATTAAGGACAGATGAAAAAAATGGATGAATGAATAAATTTTTTACCATGACCAGTTTTGTGTTAAAGTTCAGTGTTACAATTCTTTCAGCTGACTTTAAGTCTGAGCACTACTCAGAACACTTTTTTCATTTAAAAAAATCAGATGAAAAATGACCATAGAAAATGGTCAGGGCATATCACCGTAGTCTCCAGTTAAGCCAACAGTCTTTCTACGCTTTAAGCTCTTTGTTTTTCATATCTTTTATTTCTTTTCATTCTGTATTTCTTTGGCAGAAAAAAAATGATAAATATTCTGATTTTTTTTTTGTATTTATGTTAATTGAGGCAGCAATGTGTTGAACTATTATTCCTACTTTATTGGAAGTTTCGTCAGTGAAATGTGGTTACATATAATATCATTAATTTATAATTGCAGTCAGCAGCTGGGGAGGATGATTTAAATCGGTCACTACGACTGGTTGGTGAGATAGATGAACTGACACAGAAAATGATGGATACAGTTAGTGGGGAACTTGCCAGATCACGGCGGAGAAAAGATTTTGGGTCATCAGTGTGGTAGACAAACATGATAAATACTATTCATCTAAAATCATCATTTTACAGTTTCAATAAAACATTGATCATTTCATTGCAGTAATCAGGGACATAGCTTTTTAATGCTTGTTATGTATTTTTTCTGGAAATAAAAACTACTTTTTTTAAATCCCATATTTAAACGAAAATGCATACTGCTTGGTGCAACTAAAGTGTGAACATTCATACCTGGAATAGAACAAATGTTTACATGATGTTATATTATCATATAATATATATCTACAAGTGATAGTCAGCCTGGTAAAAAGTTTGAACATTTGGCATGCAAAGTACAGAATATAGGATGACACTGTACAAAACAGCAGACTTGACTAATACCATCCTATGAGTATAGAAAAGGTGCAAGACTTGCACAACTTGCTGAACTATTAATGTAATATGTATTTAGCATTCTAGGTTAACAGTGAGCTGTTTTGAAAATCAAGTTCATTGTTAGCTCGACTTTTTTTGAAAAAAAAATCGAGTTATTGTCATAGTCATGGTGTTGTTGCCGTTGCCGTTGCAGTTCCCGTCCGAAAACTTTAACATTGATCATAATTTTTTATTCCTTGATGGATTATCTTCATAGTTGGACACAACAACCCTTTGGACAAGACCTTCAAGATGACCAGACTGAACATGACCTTGACTCTTAAATGACCTTCATATTCAAGGTCAAAATATTGAATTTTGCTAAAATTGGCCATAACTTTATCATTAGTAGGTGGTTTCTCTTAATTCTTGGACACAACAACCCTTTGGAGAAGACCTTCAAGCTGTCCAGACTAAACTTGACCTTGACTCATAAATGACCTTCATATTCAAGGTCAAACTATTGAATTTTGCTAAAATCGGCCATAACTTTATTATTAATAGGTGGATTCTCTTTATGCTTGGACACAACAACCGTTTGGACAAGACCTTCAAGCTGACCAGACTAAACTTGACCTTGACTCATAAATGACCTTCATCTGCAAGGTCAAATTATTGAATTTTGCTAAAATTGACCATAACATTAGTATTTATGGTTGGATTTGATTTATACTTGGACAAAATAACACTTATGACAAAACCGACATGTTGAATAACTCAGATTTGACCATGACCTTAAAATTACCTTGACCGTCAAGGTCAGATGATTGAAATTTGCTTAAATTGTCATAACTTTCTCATTTATTTATAGATTAAATTCAAACTTGGACTAAACAACAGTTGTGACAAATCTGCCATTATGATTATTTCAAGTTTGACCTTGAACTTTAAATGACCTTGACGGTTAAGGTCAAATCATTGAATTTTTTTAAAACTGGCCATAATTATGTAATTTATGGTTGGATTTGAATCAGATATAAACAAAACAACACTTTTTGGTTTCGATTTCAAAAATGTCATCGCATGACCTATATTTTTGACCTACTGACCTACTTTCTGGTTTTGAGCTACAGCGATGAAATTTGGACTGTATGCACAGTTTTTTATTTCGATTTCAAAAATGCCATGGCATGACCTATATTTTTGACCTACTGACCTACTTTTTGTTTTTGGAGCTATGGCAATGAAATTTGGACCTTGTATACAGTTTTTTCTTCCGATTTCAAAAACGTCACAGCATGACCTATATTTTTGACCTACTAAACCTACTTTTTTGTTTATTAGCTACAGCAATGAAATTTGGACTGTGTGTACAGGTTTTCGTTCGGATTTCAAAAATGTCATCTCATGACCTATATTTTGACCTACTGACCTCCTTTTTGTTTTTGGAGCTATGGCAATGAAATTGCATTGGTCCATTTCTGTGATATGCATCATTACATTAATAAAAATTTCTTTCATCTTTGAACCCAGGTTAGTGCTTTAGGGCCATTGGCCCTCTTGTTTATTAATACTTGGACAAAACAAGGCTTATGACAAAACCTACATGTTAAATTATTCAAGTATGACCTTAACCTTTAAATGACCTTTACAGTCAAATTTCTAATTATTGCATTTTGCTAAAATAGCCAAACTTCTGGTTTTATGGACGGATTTGATCTATACAGGGACAAAACAACACTGAGAATAAAAGAAACGTGTTAAACAATTCAAGCATTACCTTGACCTTTAAATGACCTTGCCATTACTTAACTTGGCTATATCTTTGTTGTTAATGGATGTAGTGTCTTCATGCTTGGACATAACTACTTTTTAGACAATACCTCTAGAGAAGGTTAAACTGAACATGACCTAGACCTTTAAGGTCAAATTTCTGAATGTTGCTAAAATTTGCCATAACTTTGTTATGTATAATTATATTTCCAAATGATGTTTCATTTGAAATCCCTTCCCCACAATGTGCTTCCTCTGATGTGTTTGCCTTTGGAAATAGAAAAAAGTCGAGCGTGGCCCCCGCTTGCGGTGGCTCTTGTTTCTTGAGTTACAGTATGTATAACTTGTTATTTGGTGGTCATTTCATCAATCAAGGATTCATTTTGGTAACTTGTGAAACAGCTTTGTAAAGTGAACATTTCAGGTATTGTTCTCACCATGAAATCATTTTGAGAGCCTAATAAATTTTTAGTTTTTCCAGTTTTGTATAATTTAAGCATTGGATTGCTACATCAAAATGCAAAATTAATGTACATACAAAAGAAGGAAAGAAATGACTAATTTTGTTTATCAGGATTTATACGCCTGTTCTAACTAAATGTTAAGTGTTAATTAACCAGGAAATCAAAATGTTTTATTTGCCTTGTGTTTCCCATGCCATGTTGTAGATTGCATTTACTTTATTTGAATGAAACTTGATATTATATAATATTTTATTTATTTTCAGTGTCTTATGACAGTGAAAGATGTAAAAAGGATTTTCTATGGATATTTGTTTTAATATTCAAAGAATTCTTTATTGAACATTCTTAAATTCATAATATGAGTTGTCTTACTTTCCAGTATTTGCAAATGTATGACCCTTGTAATCTTTTAGGACAGCCGAAATTAATAGACACTTTTACATCTACACTATGCCAAGTTAACAGAGCCTCTATGTGGCTCTGTTTCCGTACAAATATAAATGTTTTTATAAAAGTTGTGGTTAAAACTTTAGTTTTACATGTTCCATACATTTCTCTGATAAAACTTATAACATATACTGTGATAAGGTTAGTATTGAAGTATTAGCTTATCTATATTTTTATTATGAAATATACCGTCCAAACAGATGCCACTTTTTACATTTAATTTATTATCAAAGTATTGGTAAAGTTTACATAATAAATGTGTATTTCAAACACATTGTAAAGTTTTTCAATAATATTTTATTATATTTATACAATTATTTCTTAAACATATTCAAAGAACACATTTTCAAAATAAGTTTTTATACCCCCAAAACGAAGTTTGGGGGGTATATAGGAGTCACCCGGTGGTTGGTCGGTCGGTCAATCGGTCGGGGTGTACTTTGTCCGGAGCATAACTTGAAAACTACTGGTTGGAATTCAGTGCAACTTCATACAATGGTCAAGCACAATGAGAGGAAGTGCAGTGTCCAAGAATAATAACTCCATCTGCACTATTTATAGAGTTATTGCCCTTTATTGGTTTTCTTTATTCGGAGCATAGCTTGAAACTACTGGTTGGAATTCAATGCAACTTCATACAATGGTCAAGCACAATGAGAGAAAGTGCAGTGTCCAAGAATCATAACTCTGTCTTCACTATTTTCAGAGTTATTGCCCTTTATTGGTTTTCCTTGTCCGGAGCATAACTTGAAAACTACTGGTTGGAATTCATTGCAACTTCATACAAAGGTCAAGCACAATGAGAGGAAGTGCAGTGTCCAAGAATTATAACTCCATCTTCACTATTTTAAGAGTTATTGCCATTTCTTGGTTTTCTTTTGTATGGAGCAAAACTTGAAAACTACTGGTTTGAATTCATTGCAACTACACACTGTGGTCAATCACAATGAGAGGAAGTGCAGTGTCCAAGAATCATAACTCAATCTTCACTATTTTCAGAGTTATTGCCCTTTATTGGTTTTCCTTGTCTGGAGCATAACTTGAAAACTACTGGTCGGAATTCATTGCAACTTCATACAATGGTCAAGCACAATGAGAGAAATGAGAGAAAGTGCAGTGTCCAAGAATCATAACTCCATCTTCACTATTTTCAGAGTTATTGCCCTTTGTTGGTTTTCTTTTGTATGGAGCAAAACTTGAAAACTGCTGGTTGGAATTCATTGCAACTTCACACAGTAATCAATCACAATGTGAAGAAGTGCAGTGTTCAAGAATCATAACTCCATCTTCACTATTTTTAGAGTTATTGCCCTTTATTTGTATCCAGGTCCGGAGCAAAATTTGAAAACTATTATTTGGAATTCAGTGCAACTTAAGAGTTATGGTCAAGCACAATGAGAGAAACTGCAGTGTCCAAGAAACATAACTCCATCTTCACTATTTTCAGAGTTATTGCCCTTTGTTGGTTTTCCTTTGTAGGGAGAAAAATTTGAAAAATACTGGTTGGAATTCAATGCAACTTCATACAATGGTCAAGCACAATGAGAGAAACTGCAATGTCCAAGAAACATAACTCCATCTTCACTTTTTTCAGAGTTATTGCCCTTTGTTGGTTTTCCTTTGTAGGGAGAAAAATTTGAAAACTACTGGTTGGAATTCAGTGCAACTTCATACAATGGTCAAGCACAATGAGAGGAAGCACAGTGTCCAAGAATCATAACTCTGTGTTCACTATTTGCAGAGTTAATACCCTTTGTTGGTTTTCTTTATTTGGAGCATAACTTGAAAACTACTGGTTGGAATTCAGTGCAACTTCATACAGTGATCAAGCACAGTGAGACAAAATGCATTGTATAGGAGCCATAACTCCATCTTCACTATTTGCAGAGTTATTGCCCTTCCTTGGATTTCCTTTTCCAGAATATAATTTGGAAACTCGTGGTTGGAATTCAATGCAACTTCATACAATGGTCAAGCACATTGAGTGGATGTGCATTTTACAAGAGCTATAACTCTGTCTTCATTGTTTGCACAGTTATTGCCCTTTGTGAGAATAACTTGAAAATTATTTTTTTGGAATTCAGTACAACTTCATACAATGGTCAAGTGCAATGAGAGGAAATGCAATGTACAAGAACCACAACCATAACTCTTTTTCAATTTTTTTACGAAGTATTCTGTAACTAAATTGATAACTTCCTCTGTTCTGTAGTGGTGTTTTGGGGGTATTAATCACATTTAGTGATAGCTCTAGTTTTTCTTTTATTTGTTATCAAAAGAAATACACTTGACTTGTTAAGGGAACAAGTTTTGCTTACATTGTTTGGGTACATTTTCGGTTAAATGTTTTTGGCACCATCTAAGTAGACTTATGAAAGAATATGCTTGTCATATATATAAATAACATATGAAAATTGATTTTCTAGGACACTGGTAAAATTTGTAGGTGTGATTATTGGACATTTCTATTACACAGAAAAAAATTGTTTCAGTCATTTAGATATCATTTAGTTATATTTCTTTTATAAAGTTCCATCTGATTGGATAAAAAATATTTATTTTATGCCTACCAATGAAATATAGGGAAATATCAGTGAGATAAAAGTGATAATACACTGTTTTGAATCAGTTAATTACCATTTTGATAATACATGTTTGTGCCCGAACTATTGAATATTGAGTATTAATCCGCTTTTATAATTAAAGTATGTATGGCAAAATTCAATAAATATTGATAAACTGTGTAGACAAAAATAAATATTATTTGATGAAAGTGTATTCAGTTTATTTCAGCAGAAGTAAAGTTATCATATGTATTGGAGATTGTCTGCACTTTTTTTGTGCGGAGTAACCAAAGTACGCATTAACTGATTTGGGGCTCACCATGGGGAATTTATTGAAGGCCCTGATTAAAAATGTCATAAAAAAACCCATTTTTGACGTGTTGGTATAAAATAAAAAGAAAATTTGTTTGTTTTTTAGTGGAAGATGGGAATTTATTTCATCTCGTGAACACTATATGTTGATATTTTCACTCGTGGCTGCGCCACTCGTGAAAATATCACATATGGTGTTCACTCGATGAAATAAATTCTCATCTTCCACAAAAACAAACAAATATCCTCTATATCTAAGTGTTGTTATTTATATTTGTATATCATTGCCAATAAACAATAACTGAAATTCTATTTAAATTAGTTTGATATTTCAGCCCATGTTGACATGCAATATCATAATTTATATGAACAGCTACATAAGTAATGAGCTAATGAAAATCAATATATTCAATAAAATCAGTAAATAATGTTTTTAATGATTGCTTCAATTTTGATTTTTTTAAGAGTCATGTATGATGATGGGGTAAATTTGAGTAAAATAATTAAAAAAATAATGATTCCTGACAACATTATGTTCCTCCAAAATATGACTGTTGCCCGTCTACCCAAATACAATGTACCTTTTAGACATCGAAAAATGTATCTCATTTTCTGTGACATTTTTAGAGAAAAAAACAGTGATTATACAGTGAGCAGTACATGAATGTTATTTTATCGTAGAAGGAGAAATTCTTCAAGAGGTGATTTCTGATTTTAATTTTGGTAACTATTTTCATATAATTGTGTTACACAACAAATATATGTATTGTAGCATAAGTGCAACATTGTGATATATTATTTACAGTACTTTGTGAGTACAAGTATTTTAACAAGTGTGATATTTTAATCTACATGTACAGTTTTTATAATGAAATAAAAATTGTTTACAAATGGTATTACTTTCAGAGTCTTCAAGTTTGTACTTTTGCATTTTCAGCACAGGTGAGAAACAGACCTATCATACCAACAAATATGCCAAAAAAGTTGCACAGCTTTAACAACTACTCCATTTATGAATATTGGTTTGGAAAAAAAGTGGTTAAATGGGCATTTTGTTTTAAATCTTGCTGGTTACTATTGACAAATCTTGTCAGTTTGTCATAAAGGCAATATAAATAGAGCATAGCATGCTAGTGTCTGTTTTAAAGATTAATCAGGCATGGCTTAGAAAAAATGAAACCAAGTCTCTGCCTTTTATAAAAGGAAATGAGTGTCTTGTTTCTGTAATTCACACATATACACTTTGTTAAATGTATTTATGAACAAGTAACAGATCCAGTGATAGCATCCACTGATGGTATTTTCCTGGCATAAAATGAAACAATAACTATCACTGTAACATGACAATCCTTCAATACTTTTCAAGTTTTTTTCCTAACAAGCATTATTTGGTATTATAAAGGGAGGTAAAATAAACTCAGTAATGTAGAGTGATGCTTTTTTAACACTGCACTTCCTCTCACTAGTTTCTATAACTGTGTGAAGATATAATGAGATATCATTGATACTTAAAAAGTTATACTCTAGACAAGTATTATTTAACTTTTGTTATTGTCCCTAAGGGAGATAATTAAAAAAATAAGCAAGGTAGACATTAGAAGCGGATGTGGTCCAGTGGTAACGCACTGGAATGGTAAACCAGGGGTCCCGAGTTCGATCCCCCGCTCCACTAACATTACTAATAGTCTTTCGGATGAGACGTTAAACGGAGGTCCTATGTATCAGTGCTATACACTGAGCATGCAAAAGAACCAGGGGTGTTTCTGGAATGGGATGCTTGTATCTTGCACTACCCCCCCCCCCCCCCCCTCATCTCTTCAGGGGGCGTCGGTCATATGGGCAACCGGTATCGACGATAAATACGCTCAGACAGATAGATAGAGACATTAAGATTCATAAACACTGCATTTCCTCTCACTGTTCTCTATCACTGTGTGAAGTTATTCTCTGGACAAGCATAATTAAGTCCTATAAAGAGAGATAATTCATAAACTAAGTAATGTATGGTTATGGTTCGTTGGCACTAAACTTTCTGTCACTAGTCTCTATAACTGTATGTAATTCAAAAAATAAGGTAGACATATGGTTATTGAACAGTGCACTTTCACTCACTAGTATCTATGACTGTGTGAAGTTTTAATCAAAATCTTTCAATACTTTTCAAATTAATAACCCGACAAGCAATAAAAGGGAGATAATTCAAAAACTAAGTAAATTAGAGTTATGGTTCTGCACTTCCTCTGACTAGTCTTTATATCTGTGTGAAGTTATAATGAGATATCTTGGACAGTTTAGGAGCTGTATTCCGGACAAGCATTATCAACTTAAGGGAGATAATTTAAACTTATGCAAGGTAGAATTATGGTTCTTGGACACTGCACTTCCTCTCACTGGTTTCTATCAATGTATTTATGTATTGTTATGTACAAATCAAATTCCTACAATACTTTGCAAATTATTCTCCGGACAAGAGTGTGACGGACAAGGTGGCGACTATATGCTCTCCCTTCGGGGTGCATAAAAAATATATTTATCTATAATGTCAAGCTGTATTACTAAGTACCCAGTATGACGTGATGTAAAAATATCTAATTAAATGAAGCAACTTATCGTTCAAATCAGAATTAAAAAAAATGGGGTTTTATACTTTCGGCGCAATTTCATCGAGTTTCTACACCGAAGATGTTATAGAATTTGTATACCAACACATTTCATAAGATGACACAATTCTCTATTTTGGTGTACCCAGTGAAGAATTTCCAATCTAAAAAGAATCATTTAATCAGGTAAAAAATATGTATATAACTTGATATATTTCTGCGCTTAGAAGTGTAGTCGCTAAGGAAAATGGTCGTGTATAATAATGTTTCAAGTCTCAAACAACACTTATTTTTCAAGTTCTTGTTTATTTAGTATTTTCTTGTTTTAAGTTCATAGCTTCAAAACATATTTCAACTGTAAAGTATTCTCTCCACTATCAGAAGGTTAACACGTGTTATAGCCTAACAGAATATGACTCTATATATCAGCTAACAAGGCAAAACCTAGGTTGTAACTTAAAATGGCGGCGGAACAGAATCCGGCATGGTGCAGGTTTCCACCCCTAAACTCTTTCGTAGCTGCCACCTGGCTGCCTAGATGATTCGATTTATAAAGAGGTATACACAAGTGTTCAGGCAAAGAGTATGTCATGAAATACACGTATTTTTGACATGTAACATACTGGTAATTCTGTCACAAGCCAGACAAATATCTAATCCGTGGACTCGTCTCATGTGTTGCCTGAAATCGTATACATGCACTGTATGCTACTTGAACGAACACAAGATGTTGACAAATTCGATTTCTAACCTGTCTTTTCCGTAAATATGTAAAAATAAACCAGAACAAACCTTTAAGAGTTACACAAAATTATTTTTTCCGCGTTACAGTACGGCTTAACGTAATAGTATAGATTATATCTATTTACTTCTGGTCGAGTCAGAATTATCACAGGAGCCTGAAATTGTGCTTTTAGTCATTCAAGATTCCAAACTGTATTTTAGCTTCTATTCTAAAACGAAGCTAGATTAACAGTTTCGATTTTTGAATGACTATAAATACAATTTCAAACTCCAGTGGAATTATTGTACAGCTTAGTGCGATATAGGGGACTTAAGACCAGAGTTTTATCTTAAAACTGTATTAATTCCCTTGGAAAATATACGTCATAGGAGAATAGGAAATTCCCAATGGTTCGAAAGAGAAACTACGAGTGATCTGTCAGTATTATTTGCTTGACATAATCTTTTGAGGTAAGTGCGTATGACTTCTTGGTCAGATCAAAGAAATGAATATTTTGTTTTATATCTTATACATTCAGATGCTAATTCACATACTAAGTTCATTCGTTCTTTCATTTGTTCAATTTTTAACAAAAAGGGCGTAATTTTTCACTGTTGAAATTAAAAAAATTATGAATCATCGTATACAGGAAATTCCAGACTTAAGGCTCTACAGTTGCTGTTTTTCTTGAATATCTTCAACTTTAATTATATTTGATGAGACTCTCTAATTTGTTTTATTTGGCAAAGTTCCAAACTATTTTTATCATTTTATGCATATCCAGTCGCGAGTTTCGTGTAATACAGTACACTATATCTATTTAGATTATACATTTCTGTTAAAAGGTCTGGATATATGTACTATAATGAAACTTTGACAACCAAACGAAATTGTGTTTATAATAATTACAAATGTATATGAAAACCGATAGTTTTACAAAAAAATGGAAAATAAAGTTTTTTTTTTTGTTTTTTTTTTTTGAGGCCCCAACTGGGTAACCCCGTTTATTCACCCCGTAATAGGTATGACAGGGTCGGGGTCATCCCCATCATACCTTACATCCATTGTTTTACATCATAAAATTATATACATCAATCACTTGATTACAAAAAATAACAGTAACACATTGTGTTTGATTACAATAATAATATATGATGCAAAAGAATGATAATTTTAAATTTAATATGAGATGAAGTAAATTGTATTCATTATGTCGGTGTAGTTTATTCAATTAAGGATCTTACAATTAGCCATCTATCATTTTCATCTTCGGTTAAATGGAAAATAAAGTGTTTACTCAATGTAAACAAATAATTTGTATCCTATCATTTGTATTGCAAAGTAATAAGAAAATATCCCTTACTTTTACACAGCAACAGTCGGGAAAAGATCCTATTTCATGATTGTATGCAGATATTATTTTTTCACTGCGATATGAAAGTAACATTAACGTCAATTTCGTTATGACAATTGATATTTCAAATAAATGATTTTACATTAACTTCTCAGATAATGTTAGTTACTACTGGCGATCATGCACTGATAGATTTTGAATAGAAACAAAATAAAACTCTGCTCAACCTTCTCTGTTGTTTTTGCACCAATAGTTGTAAATTCATTAGAACCCCAATAGACAGTTGAAATGAAATAAATCTAAATATTTAAGAAAGCAGATTTATTGTTTCATTCAATACGTAGTTCAGTGATTAGGATGTCACATAAGATATTTCTTCAAAAGAACAAATTATATTACAGGATGTTTCGTGTACCTGAATACAATCATGACTTGTCGTTGAGACTGTCCAAAGTTTTAGATGATATTGGTGTAAATGAGAGGATGGTGATGAAGAGGAGAAAGTCAGCACTACTGCAAGAAACTATACTGACAGTTGGACTTGGTGAACTTTTATATAATTTTGGCAGCCAGTCGGAGGGAACCACAACCTACGGCCTTATGTCAGACACAGACTTTCTCTACATTATTTCCAATTATAATTTGATACAGGACTACGCTGAGTGGCAGCAAGGTTGTACTAACTTACTGATGATACAAGATGAAGAAACGGCTCCAGGTTATTGTAAACTACAGATGATCAGAGATGATGTACCTCTCCCTGTTACGGATACACTTGACAAACACTGCTTCCGAGATGAATATAATAGAATACTGTTAAATACTTCAATAGTAAAAGATAAATTTCCTAGTACTGAAGATAGCCCTGCAGACACAGCTCCAGAACAACCAGGTGTAAATGCTAATGATCATGTATATGCTTTTTCTTGCATGTCATGGCCATATGAAGCTAGAGAATGGTTGAGCAGAACGTCGGGATTATGGCCAACTGCTGATGTAAAGAGATATGCAGAAAGAAGTGGTTGTATGGTGGTTCCAGTTAGCAGCAAATTCAGTGAGATACAACAATTAGAATGGAGAATTTCTACTTGTAAAGCAGAGAGATGTTTAATGTTTGGCTTAAACATTACACAAATAAGGTGTTATGTGTTGATGAAAATGATCTTAAAAACATACCGTCTTGACTCTCTTAGAAGCTATATGTGTAAAATGGTTCTGTTACACTGTATAAAAATTTCACATCCTAAGGAATGGCGGGAAGACAATTTGTCTGCTTGTTTATTATTCTATTTACATCGATTATACATTTCCGTACTACACAGAAGCTGTCCACATTTTATCATTCGTAGGAATAATCTGATGGCAGGGAGGATTTCTTCTGCAGATAAAAACAAGTTAATGGCAATTATGCGTGAAATAATGCAAAACCTTGAACTTGCATTGCTTAGAGTTCAGATAGATGACTTTGGTCAACGGTTACAACCATCGATATATTTAGAAAATGTGCATCTATCGTCCTCAGTTAAAATCAGTGCTATTGCTGCATCATCAGTTTTTAACACTGCACTTAATCTCGGTTTCACCCAATCTCATGTGTTAAAAACAGGCAGCCGCGGTCAATCTTACAAAACGGTGTTACAACACGTAATCCAAATTCTTCTAAATTTTTTAAGACTACACAGAGAAGGCAATTATTTCAAACAAAAAGCAGTTTCATTTGTAGTACCTTTTTTATGTTCGAATCTCGGGTCAGTACTTGCATCGTTAAACATTGGTAGTAACAATTCAGTATCACTTCAAGCAATAAGCTGGTTATCAATGGGCTTGAATTCGGACGTGTCTTCAGGAAGACTAAAACTGGCATCTGTTTTCTACTGTGCTGGTGACATGCCGATAACTGAATTTATTCTAAGGGAAACTGAGAGACTATACTGTTTTGATACAGTTGAACCTGTGTGTAACTGCCACGGCTTTGAAACTGAATGTAGGTCAGAATTCCGACGAGTTTGTGACAACCTAAATGAAAAGGCTATCACACGTGTTTGTGCATTTTGCATCAAATTTATCCCAGCTGAAATAAACTGCATACCACGTGAACTGCAGTATGAAATGTTCCGGTCCACAGAAGAGGACCTACAACACAGAGATGAGTATGGAGACTACTGGATGGACTGGGCTGTTGTCGACTCTCTTCCATTTCTCTATTTTCTTCAATACAAGACCTACGGGCGACTACACAAATACAATGAACAACAAATAGCGCTTACAAACCTTATGAGCACCATTTTTACAGGAAGAAACTTGGGACACAGGGAGACGGCCCTAAACCTTCTAGGGCAATGTCTTGAACAAGAAAATAGCCCCAGTGATGCTGTAACGTGCTATAAAATGTCACTGAATGTCAGGGAAAGAAATAATGCGGCAAAATTTCATCTTTGTAGAGTGATCGGCAACATGCTTAATAGTTTGTAATAAAACGCAGATTCATCTCCCTTCAGGTACGAAAGTGTTTGAAAAAAAAGATATACATAGGAAACACGTAGATGTAAAAAAACTCAAAGCAGTAAAATTACTGTCGATGTTGAATGGTGATGAAAATTATAATTCTAACAGAAATGACAAGTAACTTACCGTTTCTTTGTTGGAGAAATTTCAACACTTAAAGAAGAAAACCTATGCTTAGTTGACTTTATTATTGAGAAAGACATGTGTATGTTATGATTCTTTAATGTGAAAATGAAAAGAGTCTTTTCTTCCTTAATATTAACCAAAGTTGTAAATCTTTTAAATGTAAGCCTCTCAGGTTAAAATATGTTAATAGAATGTTATCTTGAAGACGTTTCAAGTTAGAAATATTCTTGTTCTTTTCATAAATAGATTAGTTTAAACTTGCTTAATTTACTAGTTTTAGTATCTAAACCCTTATTTCAAAAGAAAACCATCTTATAAGAGTCTTACACTGTTTCCTGGCAAAGATCCGACTCGAAAGTAACTGTTTAAGGGGGTAATAAAGCTCTGCTGAGTTACCGCAGAACAATTACCCGAGACCCGGATATTCCCGTCTGTACCGACAACCAGTGTTTGATTCTTTTTCTTGCATATCACTCATACATTAAAATTCAGAAGAACAAACGCAAACAACTAATATTTTATTCAGCACTATTGTTTTTCTTATTAATGCACGCGACTTATCTACCATGGGGGTGTAAAATAGATTTTTCTATCACCGGTGTAAACATCCTGTGTCATATGCAAGAATTGATGCTATAACAGCAAAAGTCTTGTTTATTATCCCACAACGTGGTCAGATAGTATTGTCATACCTGTGATAATACAAATCTCAGCGATTACAAAGGTATTACTTTAGAAAAGCTGCTTTGCAAAACACTGTTATCTATATATATGTCAATTTTCATTCTTCAGATTCCATGGTTCGAACTCTATATCTATTTAAGCTTATTTATCGTCGGTACCGGTTGCCCATATGACCGACACCCCTGAAGAGATTAGTTATTTTACTTTGTGGGGGAGAGTGTAACATACAGAAAATATCCCATTCGAAAGACACCCTGGTTCTTTTTCTATACAAAGTGTACAGCACTGATACATGGGACCTCGGTTTAACGTCTTATCTGAAAGAAAATTAGTTATGTTAGTGAAGGAGCGAGGAATCGATCTGGTGACACCTGAGTTAACAGTCCAGCGCGTTACCACTGGACCACTGATCCGCTCCTCCTTCGTATTTTTCACTGTTTAGCATGTAATTGAGACCCAGTAGCTGGAAACGTTACACGTTCACTTCAGATACTGCCAGTAAAACAGATGTTGTATTTGATTCTAATCCAAACAAACTGAATATTAAATTGAAAGGAAAGGGTATTATTGACACAATAAGACTGTACTTCAACAGAAATGTAAGTGATAAAGTATTTGTCCCTGCAGTAACAGTTAACAGTGGTTAATTACTTATAAATTAAATTAAAAAATAAAATATTAAAAAAAAAACATATTTCTAAAGACATTTTTCCAATAATCAATAGAAATAAATGAATATTTTCCCCATTAAGTTAGAACTATGAACTATGGGGTAATGAAGTAAGAACTGTTAAATATGAACTTTGAACTATGAAAGATAAAATGTCACTACTGTCCTCCAGCAGTATAGTGAAGAGTCCGGAAAAATTCTGTGTCAACAGTGCAGTAAGTATGAATAAACTGTAATACATTTATGATAGGTGAGTTTATTATACGAGTTTATAGACAAAATAAACTAAATATAATTACAGAAATCGTTAAGCTAAATGATGTCTTATTGAAACAATATTTTTCAGAAATTTGCGTATTTTAAAATATTTTGAATCATTGCTTATATTTATCAGCTGCTGTTCTAACTCATAAGTATTAGGGGAATGAAGCTGATATTGTTGTTTCTATTTTCTTCGTTTTTCATTATATCTTAGCATTCTACCAATTAAAGGGGCTGTGCTCCAGATGACAAAAAAAAGAAAGTTTTCTTGTATTATAAATTTCTTGTAATATTTATGACTAATGCTTAAAAAATAACTTACTGACAAAAAATAAGTCAAATAATTACATTATAAATTGATTTTTTCCCTTTCAAAGTGCTATACCGTAACGCGACGGTATAACTATATCGTATAAGATTAAAAGTAAATATCTGTTATATCACATTCGCCGATGGTGGTGACAGTAAAAGCGTTGGAAATATTTTGTTAACATGAGGGTCCAGAGTTCAAATCAGGCTGGAGCGAAAATATTCTTTTTTATTCTATTTTGACTTTTATAATCAGTTTTGAAGTAAAATATTATGTTGTTATAATCTCACGGCATCTAAATATATAATTTATGGAAAAAAAATTTATGTCAAATCTGGAGTACAGCCTCTTTAATAAAATTCATCGTTAGTTTTACCGATGCCTGTAGTATATGTTCTGAAACGAACAGGCGTCTTTTGCTAATTCCCTTTTTCATCTGGCAAACGAAACTTTACCGATGTACTTGAAATAAATAGATGGTTTCGAGTTGACAGGTACTGTTCGTACATAAATCCTTTTCGTAATATTCTGTTAAAAGTTCTGTTACTTGAATAATCTACATTTTAACACAAAAGTTTTTAAAATTTATCTATAAAATTTGTTTAACTGTCAATTAGAAGAATTGTATAGCATATTTGGCAGTTAATTGACCAAAATACATGCTTTAAATTAGCTTAAGTCAGTGTAAATACTTGTGCAACATTGTATACATTCCATTGTTTGATATTTATCTAATGTACAACGCAAGTGAATATATTACGTGTAAAATTAGGCGTTTAATTAAATAAAACAGTTTCAGTTTCAACTTAAGACATTTACGCTTTTCACAACAGTATGGGTTCAAAATATAATTCAGTGTTTCGTCGTTTGAGATTCAAGGAATTCTTTTCTTGTGACGTTTATTAAAGTTCCTTTTGGTCTAATAAATGCTTTATACATTGCTTATTATATTCGTTCAAGTGTGACCAAAATGTAATGATCTGTTCTTCAGTGTCAATTCCTTATGGTTTACACCAAGTTTCACTATTAACCATGTGGCTAGGAGGTTATCTTTTAAAATTCAAAATGTGTTTAAGGAATTTTATTTTACTCGTTCAACAACTTTCCACTCCATATAATACAATAGATCAATACACATGATGTACAGTACTTTTACCTTAATCAAAGCGCTGCAAGCACTGGGATATTCTATGGACCTACAAAACAATGTTTTTGCTGGCTTAAACCAGAGAAGAACCAGTGACTTTAAATTTTAGTCAGTTCTCAGCACTAATAAATTTATATACTAATTGTTAATTTTAAATTAACCATACTATTCATAAGCAAGTGCAGTATCAGCAAATCAGCAGAAGACATGTATACTTGTACAAAGTTAGGAGTGGAGAAAAGAACAAAACAAGCCTTTCTTTTTTTTTCAATTCCAGCATTTCAGTAGAAATTATCACTGGATGACTATTAACATACTTTGCGAGCATGTTCCTACAATGTCTACTACAGAAAGATTGGACAAATACCAAGTTAGAGACAAATAAGAGACAATTCAGGAAAGTAACTGCTGTGTGGTGTATCAACATGCCGCATATACAGGTAAACTCTCGAGACGCATCATAAGCTGCAGTGTGATTGGTTGGGATATAAAAAACAATGATGGAAATTCCAGATTGAAAATAAATTAGAAATGAATGGGTCATCCTCAGATCTAACCAAAGGGAGATTGTGAACTTAAGTGAAATCCTAATTTCTTCCAAAATTAAAATGGAGTAAAATATGTTCGCTGTTTACATTCTTAGATATTCAAATTCATCTGCTCGCTGTATTTTTTCAGTTTTTGGAACTACTTTTTAGCGATATCGATTACCGGAAGCGTTGTCAGGTCGGCCACTTTCCTTTGTGCATTTCTCGAAATGTCATTGACTTAAGCAGTTTTTCGGTGTTTTAAGATGAGTACTGTCTCATAAAACTCTTAAATTAAGCATTAATTTAAAGTATAGGAAAACATCCACTTTTCGCAGTGAAAGATGAAAAACGCAACGGATTGGCATTCATAGGTTTGATTTTCTACTTCAAAAGATAACATAAATGATACAGGAGATATATCTACAAATAAAGCTGGTCTAAGGAAGCAACACGCACAAAGAAATATAAATTAAAGATAGCTTAAAAGAAGAAAAAATAAAGAAATCATGTTGCAATATATAATACCATTTTAATCTCTTTTTTTTCAAGTTTTCATATCCTTTACTAAAAAAAATCTTACATTTATTTCTTAAATGTTCATGGATAAAAGCAATATTGATAACGTTAACTAAAGAGACTGGACCTCAGTAGAATGATGCTATACACTGCCATATGGTCGTTGTTGTTTTAGTAGTAGTAGTATTTGTTGTTGTTGTTGTTATTTCATGTGAATACAATTTCTAACCATTTTTTTATATTTAGTTCTTATATCATACCATTCTATATGCTTCATTGCGATCTTTTATTTTAATATTTTAAAATTGAAAATCATTGGCCATTACTGTCCCGATCAAATAATACATGCATAGGGATGTTTTTATTTCCTTATTCTATTTTGAAGTGTCAGTATCTCACAGCTGGCGGTGCTTATAATAAAATAACGAATAAACCTTGTAGAATATGAATATGTAACACACATAATGGAGTTACTCAAGTTGACTTGCAAGCCTCATAATAGGCCTACATTAGACCTTGTCCAAAGTCAGCCTTTTCTTTATGAAGTTTGTAACAATTTTGATCAGGTAGATATCAATGAAAGAAAATGTTGAAAACTCGCACTGATTTTAAATTTTCTGGACGAATTATGGGTCATAAATTATAAGTTTACAACGTACATCTATTCCGACCCAAGAGAGACACGAGGGTTACTAAAAAAGTACCGTTGTTTTAGGAAAATATGTTTCTTGTGTTTGTGTCATAAAGAGATGTTGAAAATTCTGTTGTTTCCAAGAGAATGTTAATTTTATTAATGAAATCTATCAATTTTGGAAATTTACGTAAATAGAAACATTTGTTTATAATGGGAAAATGTCCGAGTTAACGTGAGAGGACAGATTAACTTTTTGAACATCTCTTTCAATAATGTATCCGGCTTTAGATATCATTTATAGCGATAGTGAAGTACCAGCGATTGTCTGGCGTAGCTGAACGTGGTTACCAATTATTATGCAAATAAGGGAAGATTTCAACGTAATTTCTTATATTTGGTTGATTATGTGGAGTTTTATTGTTAAATTATGTTAGATCTATGGGTCTTCCTTGATAAAATTTTATGTTTAAGTATGTAGAAAATATTATTAACATGTGAATCAATGTACCCTCGAAACCGTATGTGTAGTGATAATTCGGCGTATTAGTTGATTTCTTGTGATAATGTTGAACTGACCCCGCTGTATTTCCAAGATGGCGTTAAACTGATTAACACATGTCGAAAACATTAAATCTCACGTATCCATTGGCGGTCACGTATTTAAAGGAGAAAAAAAATGGCGGAAAGTATGAATATTCATCAAATGATTGACAGCTTTGTGAATGTCTAGCAAATGGATTCGGAATCCGGAATTGTACGGTACGGTGTTTGTATGAGTGTCAAAAGAAATAGATAAAAGCTGGTATGTATTTAAAAAGCAGTTTGCGTTTGCAATGAAAGTAATTATGAAAGCTAAACGACTTAAACTTCTTTTGTTTGTATTTTTTCCACTGAAAAATTGGCTATTCAAAAACAGAAATACAACTGAACAGTATTGATTACTTGTTATTGTGTGATACGGACATACCTCACAATAAGACACGAATGTGTGGAATAATTGAAAAATTGAAGATGTATTTTTCTTATATTGTGTGATACGGACATACCTCACAATAAGACACGAATGTGTGGAATAACTGAAAAATTGAAGATGTGGTTTAAAAGTTAGATGTATTATAGAAAATATAGATGGCCCGGCAGTGAAATATTTTTCATAAAGAAATTGTTAATTTTTTATATCTCCAGGGGGCGTAGAACTAACACTTGTGTCTGAAAACTTGGGACAGGAAGTAAACATTTAGCACTCTCAATTACAGAGATCATAAGGCAGCGATTGACAGGGATTAATATAACTTTAAGAACTAGATTTGTTTGTTTGTTTGATTTTATGCCCTTTTCAACAATTTTATAATCATATGGGTGGGTAGTTTCTTAACTATCATTCCTGGCACTCCCAGTACTAGACACATAGCCTCTGAAATAAACTTCCTAATTTCTAAGAACTTACTTGTATCCTAATCAATGTAAAATAAGTAAGTTTAATCCTAAGGTAGACAAATAAACCATTCATTTAAGACTGAGGTGTACAGGCTAAGGGGCTGGATGGATACCTGCCTGTTGGGTTAACACTAGGGGATACAAATATATATAGGTAAAAACAGACACCCTGGTATCTGATGTACCTTATGACGACCTGACTTAATCTGCCTAAAATAAACACTTCTTTCATAAAAATATATGAAAAATGTATACTGTAAAATTCAAGTTTTATACATCCTACTATGATAAACATCAAGCCTTTGCAACAATGGTTTGTAAAGCCCTGTTGTATCCTTTTCTTTTTTTGGGTTTCAATGGCTTCACCTGGGTTTGGTGCCTTCGTTTTACCTGGTGCTAGTAGTTTCATATTTCTGTTTAGAAAAAGTGCTTGTATCTGCAGGGCTTGCACAAAGGTCTAACAGTTTACTGGCAGTGCTAGACGGGCATTCAGGTGCGCATGGATGTTGCAAAAACATATAAGTTTATGTGCAAGTTTGGCAAGTATGGGGTATTCAAAATCATGTGAGTTACATCATGAAAGAAAAGTCTATAAGTAAAAAGTCTCCCACATGTACAAAATCAACATCACTAACAGATTCTTACTTATCAATGACGTCAATGATATCACAGCTGATATATCGCATAACAGAACAGGTTTATTTGATTCTTCTGTGACTGACTGAATTGAGCTGCTTCAAGATCAAAGGAATATATTACCATATCATAATTTCTGATAACAAATCATACAACTTCAACATGATGTCAATAAAAGTTACGTAATACATACTAAGTACTTACTTTCCTCTTTTTTCTGACTGGTCCTTGATGGCAATAATATACCTCAGTATTTAATATTATAAATGGAATACCATCAACCTTCACAGCGGCTCCTCTGGTTTCAGGATGTTCAACATCCTGAAACCTAACATTGAATCCTGCAATACTTTGAAGTTCTGCAAAGATACAATTATTTATTGTATACCAATATATATATTACACACAGAAACTGAATAGGAAAATCATTGCATTACAGAATTTTGTTGTGGATTCCGGAGCTTTGTTCATTATGTAATAAATAACAGCAGTTTTTACGTTACAAATAGATTTCAGTGCATTTATAATACATAGTTATGCTTCAAGCAGCATCAACGAAGAATAAGGATAGATTAAATTTGTTTCTAAATGCTGCAATTAAATTTTCGATGATAATGCGGGAAAATCTAAACCACGTGTATCATACTCGAACGAGAAACACGATATTACAAGTTAAATATTGTTTTTTTCTGGGAAGAAGTTATATTACCCGTGAATTCGGTAGTTTTCCTGCTCCGTTGTTTTATAAATGTAACGCTGTCTCGTATTTCTGTCTCTTTAACTAATGTTTTTAACTCCTCTTCACTCTTACACACTACTGAGTCAGTCGTCGCCATTTTGAATGATGGGCGGAGTTAAGGCGGAGCTATGAAACATACCTTAGATGCCTGACACAACCGTAAATGCGTGAGATTTTATGCCAACACATGTACATTACATCAAAGCACTGAAAGTACTGCAAAACTGTCGCGTTGTGCTGGATTTATGTTTTCAAGTAATGGATACATGCATGTAATGCAATACCTTTATCCGAGAGAATTTATCTCTGTGCAACAGAGGTCCATTGGAGCTAGTCTGAAGCTGAATATGATAAAAATATTTTTTTTTACCTGCCTTGCCATAAATTATAGTCCAAAATCACTGGATTTTTTTTGTACATAATTACTCAACACTTTAATCAATACTGACCATCACTGATCTTGATCATTTTCAAAACTTATTTATCAAATTTAGTTTTGACAATTCCGCTTATTAGCTCACCTGAGCCGTAGGCTCATGGTGAGCTATTAGGATCGCTCAATGTCCGTCGTCTGTCCACACTTAGTTCGTTAACGCTCTAGCAGTCACATTTTTGCCTCAATTGTCTTGAAACTTTGTCAGGATGTTTGTCTCAATGATTTCTTGGACGAGTTCGAAGATGGGTTATCTGGGTTGAAAAATTAAGTCACAGAGCCCAAATATAGAAAACCCTTGTAAACACTCTAGAGGCTACAATTTTAGTCCAAATATCCTGGAAATTTGTCAGAAAGGTTGTATTAATGATTTCTAGCTCAAGTTCGTATATGGGTCATCTAGAGTCAAAAACTATGTCACAGAGCCAAAATATTGAAAAAACTTGTTAACACTCTAGAGGCTACAATTTCAGTCCAAATATCCTGCAAATTTGTCAGAAAAGTTGTATCAATGATTTCTAGTTCAAGTTTGAATATGGGTCATCTAGGTTCAAAAACTATGTCACAGAGCCCAAATATTGAAAAACCTTGTTAACACTCTAGAGGCAACATTTTCAGTCTAAATAATCTGGCAATTTGTCCGGAAGGTTGTTTCGATGATTTCTAGCTCAGGTTCGAATATGGGTCATCTGGGTTCAAAAACTAGGTCACAGAGCCCAAAAATAGAAAAATCTTATTAACACTCCCGAGGATAAATTTTTAGTCCAGTGATCTAGGAAATTTGTCAGAAAGGTTGCTTTGATGATTTTTAAGTCAAGTTCGAATATGTGTCATCTGGGTTTAAAAAACTAGGTCACAGAGCCCAAATATGGAAAAGTCTTGTTAACACTCTAGAGGCTACAATTTCAGTCCAAATTTCCTGGAAATTTGTCAGAGAGATTGTTTCAGTGGTTTCTAGTTCAGTTTGAATATAGGTTATCTGGGGTCAAAAACTAGGTCACAGAGCCCAAATATGGGAAAACCTTGTTAACACTCTAGAGGATACATTTTCAGTCCAAATGTCCTGGAAATTTGTCAGAAAAGTTGTTTTGATGATTTGTAGCTCAAGTTTGGATATGGGTCATCTGGGTTCAAAAACAAAGTCACAGAGCCCAAATATCGAAAAACCTTTTTAACACTCTAGAGGCTACTTTTTCAAATCAAATATCCTTGAAATTTGTAAGAAATATCGTTTCGATAATCTCTAGCTCAAGTCCAAATATGGGACATCTATGTTCAAAAACTAGGTCATAGAGCCCAAATATGGAAAAACCTTGTTAACACTTGTTAGTGGTAACATTTTCAGTCCAAACAACCTGGAAATTTGTCAGAAAGATTGTTTCAATAATTTGAAGGTCAAGTTCGAAAATGGGTCATCTGGGGTCAGTTAACCAGACCCATAGCCACTTTTGTAAAAAGCAGTCATACTCAGATGAGCGATACAGGGCCATCATGGCCCTCTTGTTTTTCTAAAACCCTATGGTACTACAACTTAAATGTTCTAGAAAAGTAAAAGAGTACTATTATCCCTACCATGATTTATGCATACTGACCAATATTGTAAGTTCTGCTGGTAGTTTTCTGGTAACATTTGCAGTCTAGTACATGTTCTTTCCAGTAATTTTAGAAAGGTAAACTGACTCTGATTTGAATACAACTGTAAAGAGGGGGTGAAACTTTAGATGACAATAAGTTTACCACAAACACAAGAAAGCAGTATACTTGTTAACATTATGTTTATTTAAAAAAAATAAAATTATCAAAAACAAAAATTCACTAGAAATGTGTCCATGGGACACATGTGTCACAGCCATGTATCATAAGCAGATGATAAAAATTAAAGAGGCAGGTGGAGTGTCAGAAGCAGTATAATTGTTACATTTATTTAATGAACAGCTTGCTACAACCCTATAAATGTGAAGACAGTTTGGTTGTTATCAGAAATTTAGTTTATAAAGGTCAAAACTCTGACAAATTTGGAGATGTTCTGCCCAATTTTGCAAGTAAGCTGTATTTTCATAAGATACATACACATGCAAAATATTTAAAAAATTTAAGCATTTTTCTTTAAATGAACAGTAATTTCATTTTAGTATAAAATAAGTGAAGAAGAGCACCGCTAGGCGGAGCATTATATGCCCGAAGGGTGTTTTTAGCTCATCACCCTGAGCATTTTGAGCAAATGCTCAAGGTGAGCTATTGTGATCACCCTGTGTCCAATGTCATGTTCCAACCTGGCCAGGTCAAGGTCACCAGTGGTGTCTAAAGATATGAGCCATGTGTTTCATGTCCGCTTCATATCTTTTTCACCCCTGGAATGAATTCCATGAAACTGATCAAATGTTCAGCCCATCAAGATGATATGCAGAACCCATGTTCTAACCTGGCCAGTTCAATCTCAAGGTTCAATAAATATCCTGTATACAAATTTTAACATTAACACAAGGCCATGAAAATACCTCAATAGTCAATAAAGAACAAAAAAACTTCCACTCCAATATTTTTTTTTAATTACAGTAAGTATATCATTGCTTGCTGGCCACCTTTTCAGCCAATATTCCACATCACTTAAATGTCGTCCACATATAACACGTCAGTGTTATACTTTTCTTGTTATTTATAATTTATATTTAAATTTCTTTATCAAACGGAAGTCAATGTATCCGTGTCACGTATTTTTGCTGTTTTCTTTTTAACATTTAATTTCTTTAGGCCCTTTTCGTTGTTATCTTTCTTCGGAGATACTCTTTGCAAAGGAGAATTCAGGGAAAATTAAATATTTTACTTCACACGTCTATGTTTAAGAAATAACTCGACTGAACTAAAGAAAGAAACAGTTTTTATTTCAGTAAGTTTTTTTATTCGATGGTACTTCCGCTACTTCCGTTTGAACTTGCTGGACAGCTCATGCAATCATCTCTCAGAGTCGTCTCTGTTTCAAGTGTTTGCCCAAATTCCTATCCAGAAGGCTAATCTTTCTTGACATTTATACTCTATTTTACTGAATTCCCCTCATTAGTTTTCTTGAACCTTGGGTTTCCTGTTATGTTGCATTGTGTGGTGTTTCCAAAGTAACTGTTGTGTATATTGTGTGTCTGGAAATTGAGTAGAAATTAGATTTTAATACATTAGAGAAAATGTTCTCAGAAGAAGACCATTGATCTGTAGATTGCTAAATAAGGCTCCTATACTGCTTTTTTATTTGCTTTCCTGATGGAATTGCTAATATATTGTTTCAATTTTAGTTGATTCTCACATAAAATCCTATAATATTATCTCATTATTGTTTACTTTCTCTCACTTCCTGTTTCACACCATTGTTATCTTTGAACAGCCATTTATTTTTCCAGTAAAAAAGTTTATTTGGATTTTTTGTTGTTGTTGTTGATAATATGTCTTCATCTGTGTTAAAATTGTAATTTAAGATCATTAACAAATAACTTCTTCATCATCATTAATATTAAATGGGAAGAATATGGGTTCAAGGACTTTACAGTTGTGTCGTCACCCAACTGTTTCGTAGAATTGATTACATATAGTAAATGAAAACTCATTTTGTCACCCTGAATATTTAATATGCTGAGTGTGAAATATTTTTGTAGGGCCATTCACACCTAATTACTACTACTAGTGCATGTGTAACTGTTATAGTATTAATATTAATTAACCTGATTAATTATAGTTGTTTCTGCTCTGTTCTGTTTAATGTACACATTTTTCTAACTGGTTTGATAGTTTTCTTTTTTGATATTTGGATATTTCAAAGACATAGCAACCTGCATTTACCTACTTAATTAGAGATAATTGTATGTGCTCAATATTGGATTAGTTTTCTGCTAAATTAATTAAATGCCAAAACACCTGCGTTGATCAGCTGTCATTAATAATGTGCCAGTTATTTGGTGTGATTGAAGTATTTCACACTTTCTGCCTATTGAACATTCAGGGTGACGAAACAACTTTTCATTTACTATATGTAATTGATTTGACGAAATGGCTGGGTGACAAAATGACCAGCACCCGTCCAAGGATTTCTGCTTCCTATATCAGTCATCTCAGATGTACACACTATTGTCATCACTGTAAAAGCTCATACCTAGTCTAAAAATCTCCCTTGTATTCCATAAATTTCAGTTTTTATTATCCATTTGGTGGTGGTAGAAAATGTTCATACATCAAAAAGGAGACATCTTTTTCTTTCTTTTTCAGAAGATACATGTTATTGTTAAGCAGCATCTAATGTGATACACATACACATACTTGGTGTGACCTGAATTATGTATTGCGATATCTCCATTCTTGTCAAACATTGAAAAAACAGAAATGGAGACTGTATCAGAATTTTTCCAGAGTTCATACAGATTCTATATTTTTTCATGACAGAGATGGTTGAAGTTTAGTTTTAAAGTGACTGACTCACAGATGGGTTGAAAATGCAAAAAAAGAAAATGTGTATACTTCTAGAAATTCTAGCTGTCACATTGTGAAGAACATAACCTTACTCATTTGTTGTCACAGAAACACATCAAAACATAAAGTTTTACACATTTTTACCCTGTAAGTCACTGGGTAGATATATATTTATATACAATGTAATTGATTTTGACAACACTCACAGACACTGAATAACTAGTCTCTGTGGCTCTGTGGTGTAGATCACCACCCTACATTTTACTGACAGAAGGGACATGGGTTTGAATCCTGGTGAAATCTTTTTTTTTCAGTTTTCATTGTGTATGGAAGCATAATAATTTGTTTTTCCTATAGTGTATTAAATTCTCTTAGATTTTAATGGAAAAAAGTTTGCAGGTAAATTCTGTGAGTCAGTTGCTTTAAGGAAAGCAGTAGAAAAAAAAAACAGTATGACTAAATATTTTAGAAACTTTCTAAATTTTATTTTCAGGTTTTAAGGATTGAAAGTATAGAAGCAAAGGCTCACAAGGGCAGTGTGACTTGGGTTGCTGAGAGAAGACGTGGTTTACATATTCAAACGAACTGGATGTTGTTTAATTTACTTGAAATCAAGTTGATGGCACTACAAAATAGTTAAACCTGATAGCTGCTTGAAACCTGAGCTGACAGAAGTGTATGAAAAGTATTGAAATCTAAAAAAATATTTCTTACAGAACTTACAACAAGTAGTTGACAGCAGCTTTTAATCAGTGTTGACAAGAGGTTTTTTTCCAGTAGAGTAAACAGTACATTTGTAGTTTACATCAGACAGAGGTGACACCAGTTAACAACAGAGTGGGAGAGTAGCTCATATGGAGAAGAGTTGAAAGCAGCATTCTTCATATCAAATTTACAGCGTCTTACACAGAGATAACAACAGATCACATTAAACATAGTTTACAATATATTACTCTAATTTGGATAGCACCTGTCACAGTTAACAGCAGTTGTCATCCAATCAAATCGCAGCAACTTACAAAGAATAAACAGATCACATTAAATATAGTTTACAGCAGATTACATTAGTCGACCACACCTACCCTGTTGACAGCAACTATCTCAGTTGACAGAAGCTCAAATAAGATATACTGACAACAGCTCGTATCTGCACATTACATTGAAAGGAGTTGTAGTTAGTTAACTGTTCACTGCAAAATATAGCTGACATACCTTATTTGTGTCAAGCAGGTTTAGAGGGATCTACAACCTTGAATTGTGTGAGCTGGAAAAGATATAATTACAATAAATACAAAATGTAATAAAAATGTTTTTAACATCTTTCAAATAATCTACCTTTTCAAAAGGCAAACAAAAAATGTATTTGGTGTAATTTTAACATTTCTCAATGAAAACATTTCAGATGTAATTCAAATTAGCATGGTCTTTTATCTTTGTTATTTGGTATAGACATTCTGAATACCTGAAATGCCATGGATGTCTTGTTCTGTAAGTTTTCTGTTGTGCAGGGATGTCATGTAAGACAGTGACAGTACAAGTTGGGATACTGACTCTTGGGTAATCTAGTGATTTCAGGGTAAGATTAAACTCTAATGTAGAAAGTCATGATAATTCCATTGCGTTTTAACGGACGATCCCTGCAAGGGCCATACATGTCCTGTGTAATGACATCAGAGACGTATCTTGTGAGATTCTCCAAAAGTCGATCTTTGTCGAAACCTGGAAGCAATCTGAATTGTTTTTCACAAACAAGCATAGGCAAGAAACAAAATGCCTTTAATATTTACTTCACATTTGGACTTGTATCATGTGTTATGTTTTTTGTACTTGCAGTTTTTACTGGTTTATATTACATACTGGCAAATTCTTTTATACGTTTTCAGAATAAGTTTCTATTACTGTGTGTGGCATTACATATTCATGTATTTGATTGCACCGTACTAAATAGATATATGATTTTGTTGGTTCATTTACTGATGGTACTTCTTGGAGGCTTAGGTTTTGTTGTCTCAATGTTTATACGTTTGTGAAATCTAGTCAAGTTTTTCATTAGCCAGGAATTGTTCTAATAGTCAAATTATGTAACTTTAATATAACACCAGTCAGGTTATTCATTCAAAAAGGGTAGTTGTAAATCAGTGTCACTTAATGTGTTCCAAAGCAATATTTTATGCTGGGAAGTTAGAAATTTACGTACTAGAAATGGTCAGGAAAAGAAATACCAGTTAAACTGATAATTGTAGCAAGCATTTAACATTTATTCACTGATGATATCTCAGTCTCTGAATATGATATTATCATTGTATTTCAAGATGCCAATTTTCTATTTATCAAATATTGACCGTGTTCAGAGATTAAAGATCAGATTGGCAGTATGTAAATTCATGTATGATTATAGATTAGCTTTAATGAAACAGTTCTTTAAATCATAAAATATCCTGTAACATTTCTGTTTTTTGAGGTTTCAGTTGTATACACTGAATAGAACTCTTTCTGAAATTTTCCCTATTTGTTAATATTTTCATTTCAGAAGCACGTTTCCACAAACATGGTCAAACATTTTATGCTAACAAAGTCAACTTTTGTGAATTTATAAAAATTGATTTAATTTAAAAGCATAATGAGAATTTTTTAACTATTGAAACAAATCTTGATACTAGTATGTAAATAATGTAGTACAATTTGATATTGTGGGAAATGTCATGAATTTATTGCCATGAACATTTGAACTGTCATGTACCTTACTATGCTTTTTGTGATATTACATTTACAACTAGTTGTCATATGTTCTTGTCTAACTTAGTAAACTTTGGCCACTGAACACGTAGGAACTTTAAAGTCCTTCTGTACTGTAAGTAAGCTGTATAAGTAATAACTGTATTGGCTTTGAATTAGTATTTCTCATGAAATCTTTGAGCAATATTGGCATATTACTTCAGTGAAGAGAATCTACTCCAACTTTGTGCTTCTGCAACAGCAGGCAAGGAATTCTGGGAAACTAAGTTTATTGTTGTGTTTTTCCTAAATTGCATACATTTTCTACCAGTTCTTCTGAGGTGTTCTGGAATTAATATCCTGTGTACTGGAAAAGAACAAAAGAAGTTAATGGAAGATTTAACATTTATTAGTTATACAGTTAGATTGTTGACAACAGTTTTACCGGTGGGAGATTCAGTTACATCATATAGTAGTCAGTGTACAATTATTCATAGTACATTATCTTTTAATGATACATGTAGCAGTTTATTTCTAATACACATGAATGTCTGGCAAGTGTATGCCCACCCTTACATTAGGTCTGTTTATGATTATGTGATCATAGTAGACAAAGATCAGAGAGACTGTAATGATCAGTAAGTTTTCTGTTTAGATAATGATTCTTGGTTTGACAGCTATGTAAGTGAATAATCTACTTTTATGCAAAACAAAATCCCATTACCTGGTTCATTAATGACTGAACAATGGCAGTATATAAAAAAAAAAAACTGAGCCAGCATTTGTTGCTTTTCTTATTAACCCTATATATTTCAAATCTGTTCCTAGATTGTTATAGCAAACCTTGATTCCTTAACCCATAGGGTTAGATTTTTCTTACTGTGGTCAAGTTGCATGTAAAATTACTGTGAAAGAACTGTTAAAACAGTTGTGCTTTAAAATCATTGTTTTCTTTATGACATTATGCTCCAATCCCCAAAAAGCTACATCACCTAGAAGGTACTAGTGTGATGTGGTACCAGACACATAAACAGACACTGAATGGAGCTACCCAATTCTGTTTGTATTTCAAAAACACAACCATGATGGATTAACAAATTCAGTATGGAAAAGAGCCAGGTAACAGGTTAAGTTGTAATGCCTTTTTTGAAATAGTACATCACATCTGCACACAAGTACTATATCAGTAAAGAAAAGGAACTTTACTCACTAATTAAAAACTTTAATAAAAGATCGAAGATCTGCTCTATAATGTATGTAAGATATTGCATATGTTCCCGGAATATCAACTTTCAGAAAAAAACTTAAGATTTCAGTGCAGGCAATTTTATGATATATACTGCTGACACTATCTTACTTTCTTGAGTAAGAAATCTCTTACTGTTAAAAAAAGTGCATATATATATAACTGATCAAGAAAAAACACTATTCAAAGTCAATATACTTAACTAATTATAAGTATACTTGTGAACTCTAACAAACTAGGTGTTTATTCTACTTCAGTATAAACTGTTGAACCTGGACCCTGCTGGAGGCAACTGACTGCAACCAGCGCAGACCAAGATCAGCCTGCACATCTGTGCATTCTGATCATGGTCTGCAATGCTCACCGATTAGTAAGTAAATTTTCAACAGGCACCCCAAAAACAATTATTTTACCTGTCCAAATTGAAGATGGACAAGTCCGTTTTAGATATTTAGGTTAAATGACTGCATATTGATGAAATGACCCAACTATTTTAACATTACAGAAGTCCGGACTGTCTCTCCGTGTTTGTACAGAATAAGAAACTACATCTTCACCATGTTATCAGAACTTAATAAGTGACAGATAATCACATTTTAAAACAGATAATCATTTTAAAGCTGTCGGTGCATACCTCATTGTCAACTTGAATCAATATTAACAGAAAGAAAGCATGTTTAATACGCTGATAATAACATGTACTTCTAGCACTATGTTCAAAGTTTAAAATCAAACACCTTACTGGAATCACTAACCTCTGAGACTGCTCTACATAACATACAAAACACTAACAAAACAATAAAAATCAATTAAGTTTACAATAGGGATGGGAACGAATACTAGTATCAATATTCGAATATTCGCTTTGTCATATTCGAATATATTCGAATATTCGTTTTTTTCCAGTTCAGTCAGTTACCCGAATTTTGGTATCCGAACATTGGTACTGTTTTATAACCTGTAAGTTGTCGAGGGCAACAGCTATGTATTATCTAGAAATGGCGTAGAAATGGCTTGTTTTAGGGAAGTTTTACATACTTATTAAGTGATTGGCAATATATAATATATTCCGTTCATTAAAACCGCGTGAAATAAGCCCAAATACGAGAGAGGTGCATGTTTATTTTTTTGCTTTGTTTTTTTCCATACAGCTTATTTCAATATTGTTAAGCGATGATCAAACATAAAGCGAGAATGATTTTTTTTCAAATAAACTTATAAGAGGAAAATATTTGAGCTATTCTACTGATTGTGCATCTAAAAAGTAATATCAACAGGGTTATAAGCGTGACTGGTTGTTTGTTTTCGTAAAACATGATGTTAATCCTTCAATATTGTGAGACAAACAACTTCTAAAATTTGTGAAATAAACCGGCGCCAATTAAAATGAACAAAAGATTAAATGGTATCACACATAAGCCTGTGGCAAACTGTTATTCCGTATCGACTGTCCCTGCCAAATATGCATTGCAATTTTATTGTTAATTGGATCATTTTTGACACGAGATAAAGAAACACAATACCAAACAGATTGGGATTTTTGCATAATCAGAATGCTTACATTAAAAAATCAACGATGCTTTATTTGAAAAATTTTTTTTTAGAATATTCAAATTTGATTTTCAGATTCGAATATTCGGTGGATTTTCGAACATTCGTTCCCATCCCTAGTTTACAATCATTGCACATTTAAGGTATAAAATACTACACATAAATATGTACACTAATACTATTACACAACTATAAAAAACCAGGTTCATTTTGATATCTCATAGCCCATTTTTTCAACTTTATATTGACCTAAGGAGCTTTATGCATTATACCAGGTAATATAGTTAGTACACTTTTTTTTTGTAACTTTTCTTTTTTATAATTTCACATCTAATTTCCGAGTTACAGTAAAGACTTATTACTGCTGCTTTTTTTGTAATCCTAGAAAAAGTCTTAATACAGAAGTGATGGTAAGAAGAAAAGGCAGTTAAAACTGAAGAAGAACATAAATTGTCCAAGGCAATGAGAAATCAAAATGAGACTGGTTCCATATAAAGCTATACAGGAATGGTAGGAATGATTGTATCAAGCTTTAGAAAAGGGAACCAGTATTCAAAGTAGCCCCTATAGTAGAAAAAACGCAGTCTTCTAAATTCTTCAGTGAACACTGACTAGCTATTTTCTCTTACAAGTGTGATAATAAAAACAAGCAGTGTGTTTACAGCAAGTCTGGACTGAGCTTATACTATTGACAAAATATCTTCACATTACTATGAACTGTGAAATAGAAAACTATAGTTAACATATAAGAATTTAATTCTAGCTTTTCGCAGTACAGAACTGTCCCATATAGTTATGTAAGTTGTCAGGGTAACCCTCTTGGTTCTTCTACAACTAAAACACAATCATTTGTAAACACCTTTTCAAAATGTCTGACAAAGTCTCTGTGATGTAACTGTATAACTGTGCAAATACTAGCAAACTTCAATACATTACAATTTGAGCCAAACAATTAAGCAATATACAAGACACTCACTTCAAAACTTTGAGGCATTCACATGAAGCACATAGTTCACACATATTGCACCAATTTTAGAAGCTGTGAAAAACAGATTCACATGCATTGAAGTCTTGATAACATACTGCTCAATACTGCAATTACTAAACTGCCCACAAAGATAGCGGAATTTTGCTTGATTGCATCATGGAATTTTTCCCCTTTTCCACATGTACATTAATATCCATAAAAAATATGCAGCATTACACAATAAAAAGGCATAAATTATTTCAGTTATTTGTATACATACTGTGTTCATAACTTTGCATGAATTTCTGTACTATACTACAAGTAGGAATGACTTATTCATAGGACAATAGTATGGTCTCTTAAATATCTGCTGAACCAAATAAAATATGTTGGATCCTCGAAAAAACTTGACCCACAGTAACCACGTAATACACATACAGAAACACAACCAGAAGCTGTAGTACATATCAAGCAGCAAATACAGCATAATTCATGTCTTTTTCTTCTTTCACTTTGATGGGTAAGATGTTTAAATATCTATGCGGAAATATCTATACCTGTAACACTGATAAAAAAGTGTTGCTGAAATGTAAACTCAAACTTCATTTTTTCATTCCTTAGATGTGGAATCTTTACGCTGTAGCTCTTTTGTAGAGTCTTTTTTCTGGGTCGTAACTTCTTTGATGGAATTAATAGTTTTTGTAAACCAAGTATTTTTAGACGCTTGGATTTCCGAGACAGCTGAATTCAACTGATGTGTCAAATCTTGTGTTTTACACTCTGACTCAACCAAAGCCAGTTTAGTTTGTGCCAGTTCTAACTCAAGTTCCCGCACATGTCTCTCGAGGTCCATGATGCGTGGATTTATGCTTGCCGGGTCCACTTTGGGCTCTGGGACTTGGACTTTACCGTCTGAATCAAACATGGCTGCACACTGATCACAAGATTTTACTTTACTCTGAAAAAGACAAAAATACCTTCTTAAAAACCTCTTCAGTAACTCATGAATATACGAGTATTTTATTGTACAGAAAGACATTGTTCTGATGTTGGTCTTCACAACAATTTTATGTAACATCTAAGTAATGGTAAGAATAAATAACAAATATATCTTGATGCCAGAATCAGAATGCTTATCCATCTTAAAAGTTTCATTCTTTTACAGTTATGACCACGTCTCAAATCTGAGCAAATCTTAAAACAGACCTATCTACATAAACAAATGTTTGTTGCAGTACACAAGGTATTATAGAGCAGGACTTCCGAACCAGATGTCACTGGTAATATGGTTAATTCACACTAGCAGTCTGACTGAGTAAATTATGTAAAATAATTAGGTTAAAACTATGTATAAAAGCCACAGCAGCTATACCCTTATTGCTTCTAGCTCTGTTTTTGCAGCCGTCTGCTGTTTCTCAAGACGTTCACTGAGCTGTGAACATATCTGTTTGTAGTCAGCTATGATTGCTGTGTTTCTGCTGTTATCTGCCTCCAGTCTCTCCAACTCTCTTCTACACATCTCCTTCACCTAGTGGTTCACAAGTAATTTACATTGTGTAAATAATGAACGGCGTATGTATACTTAACTATCAGTACTGTATCAACAAATAATAAGTTAGTTAAGGAACACTTTATATTGTATGTGTATTGTTTACAAACACTGTGTATAGTTTACAGACAGTGCATACTATAATCACTGTGTAAGTTACTATTATAGTCTACACCGGGTAATTTTCAGGTGAAAAATCATGAACAACATAAGGTTTGATCATGATTCCTTGAGTTACACAGAAGTAAAAATGATACTTCCTTGTACAGTTTTCACAGCATATTGTACCTGAGAGATACTTCACCTCAAATAACTGCAACAATGGGCAAGAGATGTTGTTGACCATTTTATTTAATAACTGATTAGCAAATTGATGAACAGATAGCCTGAAGACCAGTGCCAGTAAAATCTTTTTGATGTTACAAAGGGAAAAAAGATGAGTACAACATTCTGTGACTGAAGACAGACCTGATGGGATTCAAGCTCTAGTCTCTGTTTCTCTTCTTCTGTCTCGGCTAAACGTTTTTTGGTTTGCATCAACTCTTTAGTCAGGGCCTCACTTAAGTCTTGACTCTGTACAAGTAATGTTAAATCTCAGTGTACATGTTTAGTTAATTTCTCTTTACTGTTTGCAGTAATAAATCAATCTAAACAGAAATTTCAACTAAACTAAATCTGGCCTTTTTTTTTTAAACTGTCACCTTTGTAAAAATCTGGGAAGACTTTTTTGGCTAAGTTTGAGGATATGCAGATTTTTGTATTTGAAATTTCATATTAACCAGCACTACATTTGAATGAATGCTATGCCCCTGGCGGGGCCTCAGAAATGTTAAAGTTTTGTGACAAACAAACACCAAGAAAGACCAAAAGTAATATCTTCCCTCTGGAGACATAAAAACTTAATTTTATATACAAAAGCTTTGTTTCTACAGCAATAATTATTTCCTAAATGGCTTACAGTATCTAGCCTCTTGGTAAGGTTGAGTTTACTTTCGACCAGTTCATGTGCCATGTCATCATTTTCTTGTTCCAGTCGAATGTTTGCCTCCATCAGTCTCTTGTTCTCACGCTGTGATTATAACCAAAATCATTACATAAATCTTCTGATTATTTTCAAGCTATGAGCAGTTAACTGCCTTTAAATAACAAACAATATCAGGCAAGGTGTATAAGGTCATTAGCAAGATTATGTCAGACCAATAGGTTACATTTTCTAAGATTCAAAACCAGCAGATAGCACCTAAGTATCATTTGTGTATGGCTGAAAAGTGTTATTATATTAGTGACATTATAACACTTTAACTTATAAGACAAGCGATACAATACAGGGCAGTTTTTAATCTGCTTGCATAATACCCACCTGCTATCATGTTTAATCAGTATGAACCAATCACACTATCATGGTAACAAGTTTTTCTCTCGGTTTTTCTCCACATCTAGTAGGACCACTGAGAAAATATTCCTTTGTAATATAGTTTGCACACCTTGTCTGTACACAACTGGTAACATTTGTACAAGTAATACTTCTCTTCAAACTTCATTTTTCACACCCTTGCTAAACATTTTCATAGGGTAAAGGGAATAATCCTGCACTATAACATACCTCGAGTCTTTCTATGGGATCTTCCTGTTGCATTTCTTGTTCCTTCATGGCAAGATATTCCTTCTCATACTTCTTCAGTTTGCGTGCATTCACCTTGCTACTAACTGCCGTCTGCATCAGCTCAGCTGTTGCCTCCTCGGTACGGAATCTCTTTGGAAGTTGAACACGGAAATATTTGAGAACACCCTCAAAGTCAAGGGCAAGTAGATCCTTTCTGGAAACCTAGTAATAAAAAATCAATTATTTAACACCTAATTTCTTAACATTGTTGTCATGCACACTTCATATAGATTGCAAAGCAAAGAATAAAATAACAAGACCTGAATTGTAAATAAAATACATACTTAAGTCTGTGTATTTTTTTGGTATAATTCATATGGCTCAGTGGTCTAAGGGCAGTCTTTCTCTGATACATTGCATTCTTTGTATTATGACCCAAAGTTCATAAGAATACTAAAAAGATGGGAAATGTTATTCTTATGCAGTTTTTTTGTTCTCATTTCTTACTGATGTAGATTTCTATTTCCTTAAGGACTTCAGTCATGTTCTGACTGCACAAAAATCTTATACAGAATGCTAACGTGGGTCAAATATTTTGGTCCAAAGCTGTAAAAGAAGTATCACATGACGTGCTTCAGTCATTACATAGTTATAACTGAATACCTGCTTTCAGCTGACAAAACAATTTATAAACAACTACCTCTACTCTGCCTGACTAGACTTGTTATTAAGTTGTTAAAGGTATACTCAAATATTGTATACAGATTGCAAATTGTTTGATTATTCTATATTATTTTCTCTGCTACAACATCTTTTTTTTCCCAGTGAAACTAACCTTCAGAAGAGCAAGGGCAACATTAAAGATGAAATTTCTTCCCTCACTCAGGAAGATGTCTAGAATATGGAAGACCATAAACAAGGGAAACTTGGCTGTGAAGAGTGTGAGGAACCACTGGGAGGCGTACATGTGGGCCTCCAAACCCATCTCCATGAAGTGGTCAAAAACATCAGGCAACTGGTCCTGCAACATCACAGAGAACATTTCAAGTTATTTCAGTATCTTAATGAACACTGAATGTCTCAAATATGAATGATAAGGATATGAATAAAATATCCTGTTCTTTTAAACACTAACTTGAATTTAATGTTTGTGAGATCATCATGTCATTGGTTATACAATAAGAGAAATGAATCTTCAATATTTAATAGACCTTCTTCTCAAGCTGACAGGCCTACAAGTAACAATCTTTCTAGCTGACTGACCTACCTGAAACAGTCTCTCTAGCTGCCAGCTCTACCTGCAGAAGTCTCTCTAGATGACAGACCTACCAATTACAATCTGTCTAGCTGATGACTGAGAGACCTACCTGTACAAGAGGGCCATGATGGCCCTGTATCGCTCACCTGAATATGACTGCTTTTAACAAAGTTGCTATGGACCTGGTTAATTGACCCAAGATGACCCATATTCGAACTTGACCTAGAAATTACTGAAACAATCTTTCTGACAAATTTCCGATTATTTGGACTGAAAATGTAGCCTCTAGAGTGGTAACAAGGTTTTTCGATATTTGGGCTCTGTGACCTAGTTTTTGACCCCAGATGACCCATATCCAAATTTGAGCTACAAATCATCAAAACAAGCTTTCTGACAAATTTCCAGGACATTTGCACTGATAATGTAGCTTCTAGAGTGTTCAAATTTTTTTTTGATATTTGGGCTCTGTGACCTAGTTTTTGACTCCAGATGACCCATATTCAAACTTGAGCTAGAAATCATAGAAGCAACCTTTCTGACAAATTTTCAGGTTATTTGGAATTAACATCCTAACTCTAGAGTGTTAACAAGATTTTCCATATTTGGGCTCTGTGACCTACTTTTTAACCAGAGATGACAAATATTAGTACTTGAGCTAGAAATCATCAAAACAACCTGTCAGACAAATTTCGAGGATATTTGGACTGAAAATGTAACCTCTGAAGTTAAAATGTTTTTTTTACATTTTAGGGCTCTGTGACCTAGTTTTTTTATCCCAAATAACCCATATCCAAATCTGAGCTAGAAATCATTGAAACAACCTTTCTGACAAATTTCAAGGATATCTGGACTGAAAATGTAACCTCTAGAGCATTAACAAGGTTTTTCTACTTTTTGGCCATGTGACCTAGTTTTTGACCCCAGATAACCCATATTCAAAATTGAGCTAAAAGCATTGAAACAATCTTTCTGACAAATGTCCAGGTTATTTGGAATGAAAATGTCACCTCTAGAGTGTTAACAAGGTTTTTCTATTTTCGAGCTCTGTGACCTAGTTTTTGAACCCAGATGAATCATATTCAAACTTGAGCTAGAAATCATAGAAACAACCTTTCTGACAAATTTCCAGATTATTTGGACTGAAAATGTTACCTCTCCTTCTACAAGAAGATTTTTCCAAGTTTTCACTATATAAGCCTTTGTAAAACCAAAGACCCCAGGATGGGGCCAAATTTGACCTCAGGGGTATAATTTGAACAAACTAGGTAGAGGTCCACTAAACAATGCTACATACCAAATCTTAAGGCTCAGGCCCATGTGGTTTCAGACAAGAAGATTTTCAAAGTTTTCACTATATAAGACTATGTAAAACCAATGACCCCAGGGTGGGGCCAAATTTGACCCCAGGGGCATAATTTGAACAAACTTGGTAGAAATCCACTAGACAATGCTACATACCAAATCTTAAGACTCAGAGCCTTGTGGTTTCAGACAAGAAGATTTTTAAAGTTTCATTATATAAGCCTATGTAAAATCAATTGACCCCCAGGGCGGGGCCAAATTTGACCCCAGGGGTATAATTTGAACAAACTTGGAAGAGGTCCACTAGACAATGCTACATACCAAAGTCAAATTGTTGACGAAACACGCCGACAGACGCCGGACATTCCACAATCCTAAAAGCTCACCCTGAGCAGTGCTCAGATGAGCTAAAAAGTTTCTCTAGCTGACAGGCCTACCTGTAACAATCTGTCAAGCTGACAGACCTACTTGTAAGAGTCTCACTAGCTGATAGACCTACCTATAACGATTTCTCTAGCAGACAAGTAGGTCTGTTGCAGTCTCTCCAGCAGACATATCTACCTGTATGAGTACCTTTAACACTTTCTCTAGCTGACAGACCTACATGTACCTTTAACACTCTCTCTAGCTGACAGACCTACATGTACCTTTAATACTCTCTCTAGCTGACAGACCTACATGTACTTTTAACACTCTCTCTAGCTGACAGACCTACATGTACCTTTAACACTCTCTCTAGCTGACAGACCTACCTGTAGCAGTCTCTCTAGCTGGTAGAAGTGTAAATGTAGCACAGTGAAATCGTTTCTAAAGAAATCTCGCAGACCATAATCAAACATTATCTTCACAAGAACAGAGAATGCTTGCTCCTCTGGCATCTAAAACAGTTATACAATAATTCATTTAGTTCTTCCCTAGCTGCAGCACTTAAAACAGTACAAAATCATGACCACCTAGCCTGTGGCATGCCACTGATTTCTGCTGTTTAGTGAAAACATGTTGTAACAAAGGCCCCTTTCAATATCAACTTAGTGACAAAATCAATATTTCCTTGAGAACTAGTTTGAGAAACAAGACCTGTCACTGTAAGATGACAATGCCCCCGAAGTGGTGCTCTGCCTTTGGGCTGAGGGCCAGTCATTCAAGGGTCAAGGTCAAATAAATATAGGTCAGTGGGAAAGTCTTATCCACAGGGGTGTTGTGTCCTAGTATGAAGTAAATCGATTTTTTAGTAAGGTGATTATGGCCAATGTTAAAAGTTTTTGGACAATTGGATCTTTAAGGTAAAGATAATTTAGGGGTCAAGGTCAAATAAATATATATCAGTGGGAAAGTCTTGTCCAAGGGGTTTTGATCCAAGTATGAAGTAAATCCACTTACTAAAACAGAAGTTACGGTAAATGTTAAAGTTTTTGGACAATTGGATCTTCATGGTGAAAGTCATTCAGGGGTCAAGGTCAAATAAATATAGGTCAGTGGGAAGGTTTTGTCCAAAGGGTAGTTCTGTCCAAGTATGAAGTAAATCCACTTACTAATAAAGAGGTTATAGTCAATGTTAAAGTTTTTGGACAATTGGATCTTCAAGGTGAAGGTCATTCAGGGGTCAAGATCAAATAAATATAGGTCAGTGGGAAGGCCTTGTCCAAAGGGATGTTGTGTCCAAGTTTAAAGTAAATCCACTTAATAATAAGGAGGTAATGGCCAATGTTAATTTTTCGGACCGACTGATGGACGGACATACGGCCAAAACTGGATAGGGGGCCTTTTCTTTTGTTAATTTCTTTTGTTTAATAGAAGGCAACTGGCCCCTTATTCTATTGTTATGGAACAAAGTCTATTGTTCTCTTTTGTTATGTTTAGGCCCCCTATTTATTTTCAGTAGTGCGGACTGACAGACAGACAGTTCAAAAACTATATGCCTCCCTTTGGGGGCATAAAAATTAAATTCTTGGATAAATCGTACAAATTTATCTTATATCTGAATTCATTATTTTAAATTGATAAAGATTAGTTAATTACATTGGCTTTATCATCTATTATAATAATGAGAAGATTTCCATGCTTTTTAAGTTTACTTACATGTAACAACAGTGCTGCAGCAAGAAATGACTGCCCTTGACAGTAACCTATTTCCTCGTCATACACAGAGTATGCCTGTAAATATATAAGTTTACTTAAAAGTATTTAAGTTCTTTTATACACAATATAGTGAGGGCAAAAAATACGAAAAGAATTATTCAAAAGGACTTAGTGTCTGCAACATTCCAAGCCAATTTCAATTAAAGAAAATTATGACATATTACCAAAACACTTTAAGTCTCTTTTATACTTTTTTGCTATTAAGAAATGATGTGATGCAACAAAAAATGTGTTTCTATGAACTCAATCTATTGTCAAACAGCAACGCTATTGTTAAATCCTGCATAACCATAAGTCTACCTTTTTATAAATAAGCAACTGTTTGGATTTGTTTTATTCCATTAAGACAAACCTTGCTTATTTTGAAAAGTGATTCTTGTCCAAGTCCACCAGAATCCTTGAAGAAATCATGTGCTGGAAATGTTCTATTTATATCACGTTGTATTACTGGTTCACAGGGTGAATCCTACAATAAAACACAGTTACAGGTCTAGGCCATATTTGAACATACTCAGCTAGCGAGGAAAAATGACATAACTGCATGTACAAACCTTTACAAGTTTTATAGACATCAATAACCTCAGCAGTCTGCAATATCTTAAAAACCTCTAATGATTTACTTCTTTCATGTATGTATATATGATTTATACAGAAAAACATCCTTCTTTAATAAGCTGAACAAAGAATTATAAAGTTAAACAAGTGACTTGGTCTGATTTTATTTCACATCACTAACAATCAGGTTAGGAGAAAATTGACTGGCACTGACCTTGGTAATCAGGATTCTATAAGCTTCTAGGAGTTCATGGTTTACTTGGCAACCTGCCAGCAGCTGCCAAACCTCACCTCGGAGAGCCTCTGGAATTCCTTTTCTGGCCAAATGGTGAACCTACATGAACACAGGTATTTAGGCGCATTATTGAAAGATTTTTGAGTGACTTAGATACAAGGTAGTAGAGAATCAAGATTACTTCAAGACCATGGAGTACTGCAATTAGATTCTGATACATTTGCCAAGACGCCTTTCCTGGAAGTTTCTACTGCTTTTGAAAAACATGTTACTTGGTTACTGGAGAGAAACTTTGATCTGAGCTTATCTGACATTTACGGTCCGTTATAGTAGTAACATTTACATGAAATCATTCAGATCGATTCACAAAATAATTGCAAAATAACAACATAAAAACAAAACAGAATTTCATTGAACAACTAAAATGTTATGTCACTAGAATTAAAGAATAAACAATCTGCCTATGCTATAAATGATCTATGATTGTCTTGCACTAAATGGTTACACCCACCTGTTTAGGTTTCTGAGACAGATTCTGGTGCCAACGTCTGAGAACATCTTTCCAAGCTTCAAGGATATTCTCATCGGTTATTTCCTTACTGACAACTCCAGAACCACTCAATAACGGCTCATCTCCATCTAAGTTACACAATCAAGAGTACAGTAAATACTTTAGAATCTGTCTCAATCTTGAATCAATATTTGTGAACTACATTCAATTAAACAGGAAATATTAAAGCTTCATTTCAAGTAATTTTTTTCTGTAACTGAGACTGTAATCTACACAATGCTTGAAAATGTTAACCATTATCATCATTGTCATCAATACATAATCATCCTAATTATTATCAATGTCATCCTCATAATCATATCACATGAACAATGAACTTTAAGTCCTTAGTTTCAGCCATGTTATTGCTTCTTTCATTCATAATTTTTATTTATCACAGAAATGATTATGCAGAACTACCTCTCATTGATCAACTGCATCAAATTCAATGTGTTCCTGGCTCTGTAGACTTTCAATATAACATACTGCTTATTTCATGGAGTTCTGCTAAATGCTGTATATGTTTTAAAAAAAAAAAACCATGTCCTTACCAGATTCCTCATCAGGTCCATCTTGTGGTGTTTGTATATCTTCATGTACAAACTTGGCTTGTCCAAGAGGCAGAGACATTCCCGCCTTCTTACGGTCCAACTCTGTCTGACTAGTTACACTCACAACCTCATGTGCGATTTCTCCAGTACTGCTCTCCACCTAACAAACAATTAATGTCCTGTTATATAGTAAGGTCAAATGCATTTTCCTTCCATTAAATAATGAAAACAATACTTACTGACTAGATTGATACACTTTCAAAAAGTGTTAACCCAATCATCATGAATTCAAATTTCAACACAGACATCTCTGTATACTTCTTTTTCAATTTATACAACACCGCTTTATATCTTAGCGGACAAAACTGAAAGTGAAACTATTACTGAACTAACTTCAGAGTGAAGTTTTCACCTTACATGTATAAACTATAGTGATATACCTGACAACAAGCAAGCCACCCACATCCATACATGTATCACATTTTATACCATTTTAAATTTAACACTTAAAAAAATCACCCCTGATTACTGTGAAAAGTGTTGTTCGTTGTCTTTAAGGCACAGAAAACATGCTAGATAACATTTACACTTTTCATTAAAAAGTTATGGAAACAATTTTAAATTAAGTTTCACAATCTCTTATCTCAGCCCATGGCCATATAGAGACACCATATGGATACAAATATTCAATGTTACTTATACACTACATTCTCTTGTCATTTATCTAAAATTAGCAGTAAACCTGTAGTGATAAGCAGATATTTCCTTTGTGTATAAACATCTATGGATTTTTCACTGAATTCTTACTGGTGGTAATTAGATGTCCATCTTTTACAACTGCTCTGTCTGACTTGAATTTTTATTTTTACGGAAATATTGCCATCAGAATATCACTAGCTTTGTTTATTTCCTTAATAGAACAGCTGATTCCATAAACAAAGTGCTGTTCTTTTATCTGCTGGTAGTATATGAATTTACCTTTGAGACTTGTGGCCATGATCAAACTGCATACTGTTTGATCATGGTCTGCAGGCTTTTAACTATTCAGTCTCTTGGTTTTCATAATCACTTATGGGTCTGGTCCATCTTAACTGGATGCTGGACAAGTCTATTTTTGATATTAATAGCAAGGAATTAACTTTTGTTAAAAAATTACAGGATATTAAAAGAATTTTAAAAATTAAACTATTATATAAACTTTTTTTAAAAAACAGATGTTTTTGTAAAAATACCCAAGTTGCCCCAAGTGCATCATTGAAACAGGGGCACAGAAGAGATGACAGAGGTTGGCTAGCAGGAGGAAGAGAATTGTGAATTGGAGAACAGGAATGAGTGAGTTGGATAAAGGTAATGGCATAACAAGGAGTACTATTGTTGCAGAAGAAGAGATATAACAAAACCTATATAGAAAAGCTTATATTATAGAAAACTGTGGACTGAGTTATTTCCCAAAACACCTTGTTCAGGGTTCCCACAATTTTCTGCTTGTACAATTCCAGACATTTTCCCGACTTTTTCAAGGATTTCTTTCTAAATTCCAGGTTTTACACTCGAAGAAATGCAAACCTTTTCAAGGCTTTTATCTTACACTACTTTCCAGGTTCTACAGTGAAATATTGTAAACTTTTTCATAACATCATACATGTAGATATTTCATTTCTTGCCTTGGCCAGTTTGGAACTATAAATAAATTATGTGATACATACTTATGTAAATTGCATTTTGGTAGGTATAAAAGGCATACTGCAATAGTTGTTTGTGATTATGGTTTCAAGGGGATAGCATATTGTCTGATCTGAACATTTTTAGACATAGACTTCCATTAATTTGTACTTAATAGTCTAAGATGACTTAAATCCTGACATAATGCTAAAAAGTAACTTACTGGCCATTCTAAACATTTATTGAACAACACATTTTTCACATTTCAAACATATATCTGAACATTTTAACCATTTTAATGAACATCTTAAGCATTTACTGAATATTTATCTGAACACTAGGAGTTTTTCAGAGCCAACAAGTTTGCATCCAGGTCTGTTGTAACGTTACTAAGTACATCTTGTTTATCTAGGGGTATAATTTGAACAAACTTGGTAGAGGTCCACTAAACAATGCTACATACCAAATCTTAAGGCTAACGGCCTTGTCGTTTTAAACAAGAAGATTTTAAAAGTTTCTCCTTTCTGCAGCCATAGCAACCAGAATTCTAGATGGAATTCAATTCTTTGAACAACTTTGGTAGAGCTTCATGCAAGGAATATTCCAGGCATGTTTCGTCAAAGCTGACTTAGCAGTTTAGGAGGAGAATTTGTTCAAGTCAAATTGTTCATGACGTATGACCCGCAATGCACACCCGACAATCAATGATCCCAATAGCTCAACCTTGAGCACTTTTGCTCATGTGAGCTAAAAAAGAGTTCAACAGTTTGGCTGAAATGACACTCAAGGTATTAATCAGAGATTTTTTTTTATATTTAAGTCAATGTGACCTTGGCCTTTGACCTACAGAGGGGGGTGGGGGGAGACATAAAAACCTTTAAACTAAAGATTTATTATGCTCAAGTTTCAGATACAAATAACTACTACAGCTTTTCTATGTAAATATAAAATAAACATGTTTGAGTACACACAGGCTAGATATGTTACATTTTAAACTCTACACACTATAGGTAAACACAGTATAAATATAGTGCCAGTAAAAAAACTGGCAGTTTTTTTAAGAAAGAACCAACATAACATGATCTGTGTTAGGGAATGCAGCTTCCCATATATAGTGTGTGTATTCTAGTAGCCTAATTAGACATATTCAGTACGAATTACTTAGATTTCAATTCCTTTCTGCAATAAAAGTATTTTATGCAAAGATGGGCATAGTATATCTTTAATGTATTCAACATGAATAGTTTTTCATGCATTTCCTGAATTACATACTGGTAATATGGTAAGCACTGCTCTCAAAAACATCATGGCAGATAAGTTTAAATAAAAAGGAAATTATAAAGAATTTATTTTTCAAAAAACAATATTGGTTGGCACAAATTCAACTGTCTCAATACTACTATGTATATTTTGTTTTTGTCACATGTCAATACAAAAGCCAAGGCAAGTGGGGACCATGCTTGACTTTTTTTTTATTTTGAAAGGCAAATACATCCAAGGAAGCATATTGTGGTAAAGGGTTTTCAAAGGCAACATCATTTAAAATTTAAAACCACGAGACTGAATAGTTAAATTGGTGATCAAGGTCAAATAAACGTCAAGTTCAATGAACCCTCTTGAAGGTATTGTCCAAAGGGTAGTTATGTCCAAGCATGAAGACAACACAGTCACTAATAGCTAAGATATAGCCAATTCTAGCACCAGCAAGTTCACTTAAAGGTCAAGGTCACTCCTGAATTATTCAATATGTTAGTTTTGTTCTTAGTGTTTCTTTGTCCCAGTATGAATTAAATCCATCTATTAATAACAAAGTTATGGCAATTTAAGCAAAATTCAATAACTTGACTTGACAGACAAGGTCATTTAAGGTCAAGGTCATACTTGAATAATTCAACATGTCGGTTTTGTCATAAGTGTTGTTTTGTCTTAAGTTTGAATCAAATCTGTAAATAAATGATAAAGGTATGAAAATTTAATTAAAATACAATAGCTTGACCTTCATGGTCAAGATCATTTTAAGGTCAAGGTCATACTTAAATAATTTTACATGTTTTGTCCAAGTATGAATCAAATCTGTAAATAAATGAAAAAGTTAAGACAATTTAAGCATTATTCAATCATTTGACCTAGACTGTTAAGGTCATATTAAGGTCAAGGTCATACTTGAATAATTCAACATGTCAGTTTTTTCATAAGTATTGTTTTGTCTGAGAATGAATCAATTAACTTAAAGTGAAATACTTATCAGACCGATGTGAAAAATACCTTTTAAAATGGATAAGATAGAAAAATCTTGCACTTAGTAAGTTAAAACAAATACCCTACCGAAATCTTAGCATGTTCTAGATTTCTTCTTCTCCAGTTTCCATATGTCTCCATGTTAAACAATCATTATTCTTCTCACAATTTTTCTGTCAATTTCATTTATCCTACACATAGCCCTTTCTAAATCTTTCTTACTTGAAAAGTTGTAAAATTTGTGTACAAGTGTGGCAGTATCATATTCCTGGAGCTATCATATGTATCAAGTAACAAAATGTGAAATCTACATTCTATGTTTCAGATTTTTTTTTTAATTATTATAAGCTATTACTCATGTAGACCTAGCTAAACAAATTATCAAGGAAGTAACTCTTACACCACTTTTATCATTAAAAATATGATGAAATACATAAAAAAAATATTTTATCAACTAAATTCAACCTGTTGCTATAACAACAAAACAGTAAGGCCACACCTTGGCTATAAAGTTTTCACATCAATATGACAACAGAGTGATGGAGAGGTATATGTTTCTACATAAAAAAATGTCAAATTTCACAAATAAAAATTATAAAATTACAACATTATAAGTTATATTTATGCACTATTATGATGAAAAAAGCAGTAAGTACAATCTTATTGAATTGAATTGTAGATTGTAAGTTTTCAGTTTAACAAGAAATTAAAATCCAATGATGTTTTAAACCTGGTATCCTTACACAGAAAGGAAAAATTATTTCAGTATTATATCACTGTATTATGTATTTATATATCCAAATTCAGTTTGGTTTTCTTGCAACACTAAGGAAGGAAGTGTATATGCTTGTTTGAAATAATATCAAATGATCATATCTAACAAAACCAATTTACCAGTATTTCACAGAGATTTATCAAAAGTTGATAAAGATCGGAAATTTACTGTCATCATAACAAAGACATTGTACCATGCAGAGAGTCTTAAAACAAAACGGTTGCAATAAAATCAACTATTTTTAAATACACCGGTTGTCTTATACCTTAAATGTAGTAAATAATTATTTGTCAACTTGGTAATTATCTTTACTCTACCAATTACTTCAACAAATAAAGGTGAGCCTCAGGTTATTATTACATGACTCATATATAAACAACCAGTTTTTAAGATGTAAGTTCAGGACTTAGTTATAAGTTTAAATTTGGTATTGCTTAAAGATGGTGTTAACAGTTACAACCCACAAAATGATTTAGTTAGCTTGTTACACACTGTTCTATAACATTTGATATTCCTTAACTTCAGAGGTCTATCAAGACCATAGGAGAAAGCTTATGAAACTGAAATTTTATTTTTAAGTCTGGCTCCCAAAACAAGAGGGTCATAATGGCCCTAGATCACTCACCTGAATACTCTGTCTTTGGGTCTGCTGTTGAGCAAACATCAGAAGCTTTTTTAAAGATTCTCCCTTTATAAATCTATATGAATTTAAGTGACCCACAAGGTAGAGCATAATTTTCACTCAAGGTGCATAATTTGAACAAACTTCGTAGAATGACCTCTAGCTGATGCTCCATGAAAAATATCTAAGTTCTAGGCTTTGTGATTTCTGACAAGAAGTTTTCTTTTTTAAGTTTTGCCTATATAAGCCTATGTAAAATCAAATGACCCCCGGGGCAGGGCCAAATTTGACCCCAGGGGCATAATTTGAACAAAACTGGTAGAGGTCCGCTAGACAATAATACATACCAAATCTTAAGGCTCAAGGCCTTGTGGTTACAGACAAGAAGATTTTCAAAGTTTTCCCTATATAAGCCTATGTAAAATCAATTGACTCCCTGGGTGGGGCCAAATTTGACCCCAGGGGTATAATTTGAACAAACTTGATAGAGGTCCACTAGACAATGCTACATACCAAATCTTAAGGTTCAGGGCCTTGTTTCAGATAAGAAGATTTTTCCCTATATAAGCCTATGTAAAATCAATTGACTCCCTGGGTGGGGCCAAATTTGACCCCAGGGGTATAATTTGAACAAACTTGATAGAGGTCCACTAGACAATGCTACATACCAAATCTTAAGGTTCAGGGCCTTGTTTCAGATAAGAAGATTTTCAAAGTTTTTCCTGTAACGATGCCAACCAGAGTTCTTGGAATTCAATTCTTTGAACAAATTTGGTAGAGCTTCATGCAAAGAATATCCAAAGTATGTTTCGTCAAAGTTGGCTTAGCGGTTTTGGAGGAGAAGTTGGTCAAATCAAATTGTTGACAATGCACGACACACACAGATGCCGGAAAATCAATGATCTCAATAGTTCACCCTTGAGCACTTTGTGTTCAGGTGAGCTTAAAAGAATAACAGCTACAATATACACAAAGTCAAACATCTACTCCTTACAATGTATGTGCTTCATATCTGGTCTTGCTAACAACTAATTTGAAATTCATCTTAAACAGCCATTTAAGCAGCAATTTTAAGCTTATACCCTCATTCATGTGTGTACTGTGACCTATTTCAAGACTTTTATCTAAAGAAAAGTATTCATATACACTATGTTCAGATTCTTAAACAACCCTTATTCTGCTCTCTGCTATTTTAAATTCACAGTTTTATATAATTACCACAACCTCTACCACAACCTTTTCAAGATAATGATGCAGAACAAATTTTACCAAATTTTACCATTTACCTTACCATGCAAAGTGGCTATTTCATATTACTTTAAGTTCAATTAAGAAAATTCAATGCATCATTCTCTGCGGCATTAATTAAATAAAACCTTACTGAGGGCTATTCCAGTAAAACATATATCCGATCCCATAAAGGCAAAAGAAAGAAGTTTGTCAGTGTTGGTCTTTTGTACATGAGGGTCTTTTCTTGACTAGGAAACTTCTAAAGAGGGTAGGTCCATTTTGAAAGTGCCTTCCTGGGTTGAGATGTTTTACTGGAATAGCCCTGACTGAATACTGTGCAGACAATGATCAGATTTCCTTTATGTTCGGGCTTATCACTGTTTGCATTGATTGCCAGGGAAGAAACTTGAGCCATCAGCTAAGAACTTATCACTGTCGGCATTGGTTGCCATGGAAGAAACTTGAGCCATCAGCTAAGAAATTATCAAAATATTACCTGAAAAGTTTATTAATCCAACAGAGCTTCAGAGTAGAAACTCAGACAAGATTTTCTCCTTTGGCAATATAAACCTTGGCATAGTCCACATTTCCAAATTTTTTAAAATAAAGTTTTCTTCTGCAAAACACATTTCAACATGAGGACAGTTTCAATGTACCTACAACTTAAAGAACAAAGTTGCCCGTGGCAGAGTGAGTTTCCTAACATATCTAAAAAGGTAGGCATTTGGATGGAGCAAACAGCAGACAACATTGTTTCAGACACTGACAATGAAACATTTTTCTTGTATAAAGTTTAGAATAAGGAATTTAACTACAGTGGAACTTCCGAAAACCGGACCTTCTGAAAACCGGAAACTTCTGAAAACTGAACGATTTTCTCAGTCCCGAAATTTCTCCTTCTGTTTTCCATGTAAATCATACGTCTGAAATCCGGAACTTCCGAATTCTGAATTCCGGACGATTTTTCCGTAATATTTTGTTGAAATCAATGCAAATTTACTTCCAAATACCGGAAAATAAAAAAAAAATGTGCAAAAGTCAGACCTAAGATCGCAAACCCTGCGGCAAATATTTCACGTCTCTATCTATTGTTTGACAATTAGCGGTGACCGTTTATTTTGACATGCGTTAGAATAACAAGTTGCCAATTTGAAATTGACATGCAGTCGAATATATTGATAATTAGATAGTGGTAAATAATCAAAGCGATGATTAGTGGATTAATAACATGTGTTTGCTACAAGCAACTTTAATGATTAAATTGTAACTGGGGTGTCTTCAAAAGCGTAATTAGTTAGACAACATCGGCCAATGTGTTGGTTATTCTAACTGGCAATTTTTTTATCCAAACTGCTTTAAAGGTGTGCAAAATGTAGCTTTGTTCTGACATATACATACGTGTTTGCACATAATATAGTATACAAGTATATGTATTTGAAAACATATGCCATTTTTTTAATAAAATATACATATGTAGAAAGTTTTCATTTATTTTAATTTTGCACTATGTTAACGCTGTTACGCTAAACAATACTGACTGCATTCACTATCATAAAGAACCACTGGTGTTGAGCACCTGTACTTGTCCAAATCATTCGTACTTCTGAATTCCGGAAACTTCCAAAATCCGAACTTTTTGGCCGGTCCCATGGGTGTTCGGTTTTCGGAAGTTCCACTGTATTTCTAAAGTACCCTGCATCACGTACCTGTTTTAACTTCACATGGAAGAGTTCTGTATGGGGTTTACTCATGAAGTACCAAAACCTCTCTGTCTGTGGAAATATCTTGGCCTTGGTTTCTATGGCAAATCTTACAGGTTCTTGGATTCCAATAATGACTAGATCTATGGCAACAGTCAAAAACACTCTGGTATCTACAACAGAACATAAATTTCATGAAAAGGCAAGTTTCATTTACAATCAACCCAATGGCTATATACAACATGAATAGGAATAAATGCAAAATAAGAGTTACCTGCTTCATTACTTTACAGCACGTAAAACTTATTCACACTCGCCTCAATAAACTCTAAAGAACTTTCTAACCAACTGAATTTTACTGAAGTACTCATATAACATATATGTGCTATACTTTCAATTTTTACAAGTAGATTCTGTCTTAGGTATGTAATGTATGGTATTCAGTAGGCACACAATTTTCTATTTAAAATGTTTCATTATTAAATTACTTATCTTTCTTTTTTTTCAATAAAACATTTGCAAGTTCGCCATTTGCAGATGCCAAATAAATTGACATTATCGCTCATTTTAATGACACAAGAGGGGATATTACCTCTAGGTGTTTCTGTATTTAACACTGCAAAGCTGCTCTCTGTGGGGTCCCAGTGACCTGTTATGGAATATACACCATCCTCACCTGTATAACCCATGGAAGTCTGTAGAAATAGACAAAACTTCTAGTATAACTATGATCAACACTTACAAAATTGTATTTCTTTTCAGAAGGATTCATTTGCCTTGTACAGGTTATAAGTTGAAGAAAACATCTGACTGAATTCATTAATGCGGTCCATGATCTGACAGCAGAGACCTGCAGATTTACAATGAGCTGCACTGGTCACAATGAGGCATAAAGAATGGGATGTTATTGTGTAAACACTATCACACTCCCACACTTTTTCGTCCACAGTTCAGTAAAATGATATTTTGAAAAAGCACACTCATAACTATAGAAGCTTGCATTTGCTTAATAGAACCTGATGAAACTAAAATAGAAATTTCTTATCTTTTGTTCGATAACAAGCACATAGAAAATACAACACAAATACTGTTTTCATTGTTCTCTTTACATGTGGACATTTTTTCCCAATTATGAATTACCCAAAAAGTGTGTTATATAATTTCCAAACAAAGTTTCCAACAAACCTTTTCAATCAGAGTCATGTCCCCATGTTTAACATTTCTTCCTGGACTAACAAGCAGACCAAAACATCTGAAACAATAAACACAACCACAACTGTAAATTTTCACACAAAAATTTTTAAAAATGGCATGTTGCCAAAAATACTGGCCACTAAACCAGAAACCACCTTACCTCCTATCCTAAATTGGGATTTGGAATCTCAAGAATTTGCTTGTATTTAATCTGGTGCAACAGAAAACCCTAAATTTCAGCTGATAACAACATTTTTGGTGACTAGTATTAATTTATAGTTAACACATTATCAACTATCGGGTTACAAAGAAATCTTCAATTACTTGCATGGTATTGGAATTCGAAATCAAACATTCTGAAAAATGGTGAAAGTTGTGTCAAAAAATTTGACATTCTATTTTCAAATTTGGGGTTCTAAAATACTTCCTTTTTGAAAACTGCATCTAAGTAACTTGAATTTTTTTATATTCAAATTGTATTAAAATGTTAACACACCTCTCAATTTTCAGTTCCTTTGAGCCAGTCTGTTGTACAGTTAAAGCTAATCTTTTATCAAGATTACATCTAAGTTTAAACACGTTTTTGTCCCTGGGGCACAGGGTGAAGCCCCCTTTCCCATCTTCCTCCCTCATTTCAAGGTTCACTGTGAAAACATAGTCTTGGTTAGATTCTGGTAATGGTTTTGTTGCAGTAGACCTATTCTTCGGCACTCTACGGAATGTATTTGCAAAACAGTAAAGTATCTTGGCTACCTGAAAGTAGATATATAACAGCACTTCTCAATATTGTAACATTTTCTTGTTTTATTTCAATGCACACACAAAAACAGTACCTTATTCTTCAAAAATTACTAAATTAATGTGAAGATTTACTGGAAATACCTCAAAACATTCTCGCCTCAAAACCAAATACTAAATATTTAAACTTTAACAATGTGAGAAATTTTCTTCAATATTTTATGCTGTCTAGAGAATGCAAGCATCAATTTCTGAAACATAAGGGGTGAGTACAGATATTTTCCACTCCCTTAAACTTGTTCATAATGTTCCAGTGGCAGAGTAAGTGTTAACTGATGCTTTACAAATTCTACATAAATGTTTCCTTACAGATATTTTGGGCTTTGCCTTTCAACTTATTCTAATGAAAATGTTAGATTTTCTGAAAGTTAATACAGAACTTGATGAAAGGATGATAAAAATGTCACCACATTAGCTGTACACTTACAGCTTCAGGAAGATCACATCTAAATACATGGCACTGGAATATTGCTGTATCAGCAGAATCACCGTGGCTGAATGTAAAGGCAAAGCATCTCTTTTCATTGCTTTCAACTGGTCCCCGGGCACAGAACAGAATACGGTGTATCTTGTAACTGGAAATCTCAGTGTCGGTTCCTGGCTCTAACAGTCTGAAACAAAACAACTTTTTGAAACCAAAACATGAACAATCAATCAAAATACTGAAAATGAAAAGAACTCAACCAACCTTAAAAGACACACAGAGCTTCAATGTAAGAGGTTTCACACTGAAATTCATGTAAGACTATTAAAACTTCAAAGAAACAAGTTCAACTAAGCTTCTGTTCAAAGTAAGCATGTCTGTTACAATACTGATCAGTAATAATTTCGTGATCAACAAAATTCCTTCTTTTTTTATTCCTTAATATTACAAGAATCATTCATTGAGAGAACACTCTTGGTTATTATCAGAGGCTTCAAAGCTGAGCATTTCAAATCTTATTCTTACTGAAAATGCACTGTTAGTGTTAGCAGTACCCTGGCAAGATAAGTATACAGCAACTTATAATACTGTAGGCATTTTCTGGAAATTATTAATATTAAGTTTCAATGTTTCGAATATTATGTAAGAAATATTCACTGAAATAAGACCTAGAATGACCAATCAACAACAGTCCGGTGTTAAAGTTGCCATCATTGCATTTTTAGATAGCCGCATCAGTAAAAAATTAAGCAAGAGATACACATTTGACAGGATACTGTGTCATGCAGCAATTTACAAACTACAGTTATATCAAATGAAATGCCTTATCAACTGAAACATTTCATAGCATTTCACACATTCAGATCACTGATTTAACAAAGGCCTCTAAAGTCAATACTGTGTATACTAGGTAACTTTATTCCTAGGAGTTACCGATAACTCATGCAAAACCATCTTATTGTATTTTCTTTAATTCTATTTCCTACAGCAGATCTGAATGACTCATAAACCTCAACTTCTAAATTTCTGAAACTGACTTGTCACTCACTTGTTCAAGTTGGAATGATGCATGTTATCAACTGGTAACTTACTGAGTTAACAGCAATGTAGACCATGATCAGACTGAACAGAGATGTAAACTGATCATAGTCTACAGGGGTCACAAAGGCTGGAAAAATTGTCTATAATGTAGTACCAGTTAAGACAAGAAAATTGTCAATATTGAACATGCATTAAGATATAAATAGGACTTCTGATTATTTCAAAACTATTAAGATTTTTTTTTCAATACGTATAAAGCATGCTATAATCAGATTAATTAATGTAAGAAGACATCTTGATAAAACAGTAATCTTACAAATTACAATGATTAAACTGAAATACAAAACTAAGTCCAACAAAACTATACTCAAACTTTTTTCCTGATCACATGCACTAAATTTTATTGAATGAAACTTCATTTAATTATTTCAGTTAGACTAATTGTCAACACAAAGAGATATTACAGCTCTTGTATAGTACTTTTTTCTCTGTTATAACAAAGCTGATTACTTTAGATATTTTCTTATAAAAGAGCAAACATTACCATGATGTCAAAAACTATAAAGTTTCAATCAGAAATTTTCATAACATAAATCTATTGCCGGGTTATTAGCTTAGTTGCTTTTCAATGTCTGCGTTCGTCTAAATTACTATCTTCTCTAAACAGATTGTTTCATGCAAGCTCACTAAAAACTGAATAAGATTAACACAACAAACAAATACTCAAAAACAAAACAAATAAAATGTTAAAAAAAAAAACACTTAAAACCTGCTTTTCAACAAACACATTTGTACTATTCTCTGAAAGTTTCATAGGAAAACCTGTGTACAATCTGGATTTTAAACAGAAACTGTACATGGGTTTTTCAAAAAAACATAAAATCATATTTTGCTATAATACGAGATAGGGGAGAAAGGGAGAAAAGTTACAAAAACTTTTCTTTAAAAGACGTGACCCTTAAATTGACACAAATATGAAGCTTATACAGATACTAATTTGGCCAGCAAAATTTCTTAAATTGACTTTTTCATGGGACCAACGTTTTTCATCATTCAAAGAAGTATTCACAGTAAACTTACAGTGTTACAAGATGACTGGCCAAGATCAGACTGTTCCAGACAGCAATATAAAAATTATAATATAGCCATAACTATGCACTTTATCTTAGTTTTTGTATATTCAAGTGCAAAGTCATTCAAAAAACCTGCGCACAGTCTGTGATCTGGGAGCAGTCTATATAAACGGTAAGTGCTGGTGAAACACAAGTAAACAGAATAAATTAATGCAGACATAATAAAACTATATTTCAACAAACAAACAAAAAAATAACTTTGATGTAGGAATTGAGTTGCAATGGTTAATTATGCATTGGCAGGTTAAAATAAACTAAGAAATACACACCTAACACTTCCATCGGATTGACTGCAAGCAAAAATATAAACACTTTCTAACACAACAAGTTAAATTAATAGTGCTTAATTTAATCATATGAATTGTTATGAAGGTATGATATATTCATATGTTGAGTGCCCGAACATGTGAGTGAAAACCCTAAACATTTTGTTTCTTGACACTTGTCAGCCCCTTGATCAAAAGAGGAAACATTGTACCAACATGCTGACCTTTCATCTACCAAGAGTAAAACCCAGTAAAATTGTAAAACAATGTATAACCCTGGCAAGCCTTAGAATTTCTATGTGCCTAAAATTAACTTAGCATACCCATATATTGTTCTCCAGTAACAGAAATATGTGTATATATCAGAGTCAAGTTAAACTATACAATTACATTACAAACATGTACATCCCAAGATTATAAGTGTTTAGCAATTTTGTATGTTGAATTAGTTTGTCTTTTCACAACTTAATATTCAAGGTTTATTTAGAGTTTTCAATATTTCAAATATGGTTAACAACTTATAAAAGTGTAAATTATCTTAAAAGAGAGATTCTTTATGTATGTGGCTAAGGTAGAGTGAGGCCCAGCGATAGAGAATGTAGGTGAAATTGAAGCAAAAACTGGAGAACTTTCCCATGATTTCAAACACCCTCTTTTGCAAGCCAGGAGAGTTTAGAAAGCAGTCACTAAGAGCCATTATTGCATATAGAAAAGATCAATACAGGATGATCTGTTTTGAAAAATCATTAAAAACAAATTAGTATGAGCTTAGCCAGCTTTTATGCTAAGGAATCAGGGTTTATCATTGACTTTAGAGAGGCCAAAGATCTCCTGCACTGGATCCAATAATCTGCATTTCTACAGGAAAAAAAACACGATGCTGAATGCCATGCTGTCACAAGGGACTTCCTGGCTAAGTTTATTTCAGATATAATGGAAAATGCCCTACTAGTACATATATACAGTAAACTTGTGGCAACAGAAGGATCTGGAATTATTTATACTCTAAAAGATGTGTTACTACTTAATGAACAAGTGAGAGACTGGTTACTATATTGCAAGTTAAAACTAGTCACTAGATGCTTAATAATGCTACAGGTGTACACCAGTCTGATTAATCTATTATTCAATTATCTTGTCCCAATACTTGCCCTACATTCAACTCAACTGATAAATAACACACATTTTTGGTAACTTTGAATTTCCCATCATACTTAGATGTCCATTTCCATGAAATCAAGCATTCTTTTACCCATTTTACTCTATGTAAATACACCAAGTTGCAAAAAAATGATGTAGCAATGGGGATACTTGGAAATGATGTTTATTTTTTTCAAACTGATAAGCATGACATATTTTGAGAGTATTGGCTTCTTTCTTTAAATAGTTCATATGACTGAAAATACTGTCCAATAATCAATACACACAATGACCAGGGCCGGATCCAGAAATTTTTGACTGGGGGGGCTTGGGGGAAGGTACGGAAGGGGGTGACCCCCTTCTGTAGGGGGGGGTTTGGGGGGCCTCCCCCAAGAAAATTTTCTAAAAAGGTGGACTAAATGGCTCATTTTGGTGCATATTAGGCATAAAAATATAATGAAATTCGTGTAAGAAATGAAAAGAAATATATTGGTATTTTTTTTAAATGTTCAACTAAAGCAAAAAACATATGACAAGTTTTAACTTTTTTTTATTTTATATTTATAAAGTCCTCTGAAACAAATAATTTATCAATAAATTAATTTTCATAACAAATAACAACGTCATCACATTATCAGGGCCGGATCCAGAAATTTCTGACGGGGTGGGGGGGGGGGGGCTTTTAGGAAGGTACGGAAGGGGGAGACACCCTTCCGAAGGGGGGGGGGTTGGGGGGCCTCCCCTAAGAAAATTTTATAAAAAGGTTGAGTAAATGGCTCGTTTTGGTGCATTTAAAGCATAAAAATTTAATGAAATTTGTGTGAGAATTTAAAAGGAATATACTGGTATTCTTTAAAATGTTCAACTAAAGCAAAAAACAAAATACGGTATGGCAAGTTTTAACTTTTTTTTATTTTTTTATTTATAAAGTCCTGTGAAACAAATAATTTATCAGTATATTAACTGACAAATAACAATGTCATCACAATATCATCAGGCAACTGATCATGATCAGCAGACGCTCATTTAACAACTTTATCAAATACGTCAAGGTTAATAGACGCTTGAAAACTATACATCGTGATCAGTCTGGAGAACTCTCGGATATTCATTGTTTAATATACACGGCTATAAAGTTGCGAACTCGTTATCAGTTGTTACGCAATATTGCATGACCGTTGCAAATTGAAAGGTTGATTGTGTTTCTGTTACGTGGTGAAAAGAGCTGAAAAAATGTTTGAGAGTCTTTAAAAATAAGCCCTTTTATTTTTTTACGAACGGGCCAGCTGGGGGGGCTTGGGCCCCATAAGCCCCCCCGGTAAATCCGTGCCTGATGACACTGGAACTTCAAGAATGACTGAAATTTGCTAATATTAACACTAATCTTTCTATAACAATGTTAGTTACTGGAATCTGCATGATGAGAAATATGTAATTATTAGATATCCTGATTAAATGACTATCACATGCACTCATTCAAACAACAGTTATTATATTTTATGCACTAGATCATAAATGACACACACACACTCACGCCATTGAAAAAAAAATGAAATGAGGAAAATATTACATGGAAATGAAGAAAAAAAATACTGCTAAATTAATTAAAATGGGGGAAAATGGAATGTGATAAAAAAAAAACACTAACATAGAAATTACTCACCACATAAAAATTTATTGCTGATAATTACTAAAATTAATATTCCTAAATATGTTATCTTTGAATAATGGAGAATTAAATTTCTGTTACCTGACAGTGCCGTCTGCAGTTGCAGGAACAGACAAAATGATTGGAATGTCACCCTTCGACTGTTCATTCAACACCGCCATATTCCTATATATCTCTACCTCACTACGTGGTGCATTTACTGTTGCACAACCAAGGTAAGTAACTCCATGGAACACAATGCAATCACCTGTTGGGGTCGTTGGCAGAGAGACGGACCCTGCAGCAGCAGCTTCCGTTCCTGTTAAAACAATGCAAAAAATACTTAACTTCTGTCCCTGTTACAATACATAAATATCTAACTTCTGTCCCCGTTAGACAAAAACATAAAATACTTAACTTTTCATTCAAACTGCTCTATGATATTGAACTTACAGACAACCGCCTTCAAGTTTCAGATATGTCATAATGATTAAAGATTCTATTTACATGAGACCATTCAAGACCTCAGTCAATACAACAGAAATATTACAGTCTTAATTAGTTTTTCAGACACAAATCAGTTGTCATTGTTTTGCTTCAGGTTCCAATCAACGTGTCTTGGAAAAATGTACCTAAAGTCTTTTTAATGCGTGAACTTCATATTTAAGCAATCTTATTCATTTAATCACAGACAATGGCTTCATCAGCTGTGAAACAGCAATGGCTTTTTATAGAAATTTTGTCAAATCACAGCTCAGTGTACATTTAGCAAAAGTCTTAGCTACTGCAACTTGTGCTTTGGTTTGGGTTTACATTATAGGGGTCGAGCCATAAAATGCTCATGGAATTAATTACTGACAAAACCTATTAATAATTAAATACTGAGATGAATAAAACTAAAGTCAAACTACCTACTCATTCCTACTTCTTACTCATTTTGCTAATACTCACTATTCGGCCTTATAACAACTCAGGATGTAAATAACATACACTCACATATGTGACATGATGTGACAAAATCAACAATCTGGTCAATTTGACGCCATCAAGAAATCAACGTCAAAGTCTGACGTCATAAACAATTTAACAATTTCTGCAAACACATGATATTTTCCACTTTCGCTGAATTACCTTACAAAAATGCTGTCTTTTTAAAATTCGAATTTAATCTTCAAAGACTTCTGAAACATGTAAATGGATCACACAACATATTTGCAACTGTATGGGATGTTCCATGTTGCATGTTACATGGTATGATGTCTGTGATGTCAAAATAATCATCAGAAATGTTAATGGTATATATCCATTGTTTATTCTGCGGTAAGTGCACCTCCTGGTAGTCAGACTGCTAATAAAATTACCGTATATACTCAACCAAAAGTCAAATTTTTTAATCCTCAGAAAATGGCCTTAAAGTCATTACTCGACCTATGGGCGAGTCTGGTAAAGAAAATCAAAACAAGAGGGCCATGATGGCCCTATATCGCTCACCTGAATATGACTGCTTTTAACAAAGTTGCTATGGACCTGGTTAATTGAACCCATATTCAAACTTGGCCTAGAAATTATTGAAACAATCTTTCTGACAAATTTCAAGGTTATTTGGACTGAAAGTGTAGCCTCTAGTGTTAACAAGGTTTTTCGATATTTGGGCTCTGTGACCTAGTTTTTTAATCCAGATAATCCATATCCAAACCTGAGCTAGAAATCATCAAAACAACCTTTCTGGCAAATTTCCAGGACATTTGGACTGAAAATGTAGCCTCTAGAGTGTTTACAAAGTTTTTCGATATTTAGGCTCTGTGACCTAGTTTTTTAATCCAGATGACCCATATTCAAAGCTGAGCTGGAAATCATAGAAGCAACCTTTCTGACAAATTTTCAGGTTATTTGGAATTAAAATCTTAACTCTAGAGTGTTAACAAGGTTTTTCCATATTTGGTCAATGTGACCTAGTTTTTGACCAAAGATGACCCATATTAGTACTTGAGCTAGAAATCATCAAAACAACCTGTCTGACAAATTTCCAGGATATTTGCACTGAAAATGTAACCTCTGGAGTGTTAAAGTGGTTTTTACCTTTTAGGGCTCTGTGACCTAGTTTTTGATCCCAGATGACCCATATCCTAGTCCGGGCTAGAAATCATTTCTGACAAATTTCAAGGACATCTGGACTGAAAATGTAACCTTTTAGAGCATTAACAAGGATTTTCTACTTTTTGGCCATGTGTCCTAGTTTTTGACCCCACATAACCCATATTCAAAACTGAGCTAGAAATCATTAAAAAAAATCTTTCTGACAAATTTCAAGGTTATTTGAACTAAAAATGTTACCTCAATGCGTGTTTACAAGGTTTTTCTATATTTGGGGTCTGTGACCTAGTTTTTGACCCCAGATGACCTTTATTCGAATCTGAGCTAGAAATCATTAAAACATTTTTTCTGATAAATTTCGAGAATATTTGGACTGAAAAGTAGCTTCTAGATTGTTAACAAGTTTTTTGCTATTTTTGGGCTCTGTGACCTAGTTTTTGATTCAGATGACACATATTCAAATTTAACCTAGAAAGCATTGAAACAACCTTTCTGACAGATTCCAGGTTATTTGGACTGAAAATGTTACCTCTAGAGTGTTAACAAGGTTTTTCCATATTTGGGCTCTGTGACCTAGTTTTTGACCCCAGATGACCCAATTTTGAGCTTGAGCTAAAAATCATCAAAACAACCTTTCTGACAAATTTCCAGGATATTTGGACTGAAAATGTAACCTCTAGAGTGTTAACAAGGTTTTTTCTATTTTTGGGCTCTGTGACCTAGTTTTTGAACCCAGATGACCAATATTCGAACTTGAGCTAGAAATCATAGAAACAACCTGTCTGACAAATTTCCAGATTATTTGGACTGAAAATGTTACTTCTCCTTCTACAAGAAGATTTTCAAAGTTTTCACTATATAAGCCTATGTAAAACCAATGACCCCGGGGTGGGGCCAAATTTGACTCCAGGGGTATAATTGGAACAAACTTGGTAGAGGTCCACTAGACAATGCTACATACTAAATCTTAAGGCTCAGGGCCTTGTGGTTTCAGACAAGAAGATTTTCGAAGTTTTTCCTATATAACTCTATGTAAAACAAGTTACCCCTGGGGCGGGGCAATTTTTGACCCAGAGGCCATGACTTGAACAAACTTGGTAGATGTCCACTAGACAATGCTGCACACCAAATATCTAAGCTCTATGCCTTACGGTTTCTGACAAGAAGATTTTTAAAGTTTTTCCTATATAACTCTATGTAAAACAAGTTACCCCTTGGGCGGGGCCATTTTTGACCCAGAGGCCATGATTTGAACAAACTTGGTAGATGTCCACTAGACAATGCTGCACACCAAATATCTTAGCTCTATGCCTTACGGTTTCTGACAAGAAGATTTTTAAAGTTTTTCCTATATAACTCTATGTAAAACAAGTTACCCCTGGGGCGGGGCCATTTTTGACCCAGAGGCCATGATTTGAACAAACTTGGTAGAGGTCCACTAGACAATGCTGCACACCAAATATCTTAGCTCTATGCCTTACGGTTTCTGACAAGAAGATTTTTAAAGTTTTTCCTATATAACTCTATGTAAAACAAGTTACCCCTGGGGCGGGGCCATTTTTGACCCCAGGATCATAATTTGAACAAACTTGGTAGAGGTCCACTAGATGATGCTTTATACCAAATATCAAAGCTCCAGGCCTTGTGGTTTCTGACAAGAAGATTTTTAAAGATCCAACTTTTCAAATCTGTTTTTAGCTCCTGTGACCCAGAAATGCAATGAACCGGAACCATTTGAACAAACTTGGTAGAGCTTCATGCAAGGAACATTCTAGGCAAGTTATATTAAATTTTGCCGAGTGGTTTCAGAGAAGATGTCGTTTGAATGAATTGTGGACGACGGACGGACGGACGGACGCCGGACAATCAAGGATCCTAAAAGCTCACATGAGCATGCTCAGGTGAGCTAAAAATATCAAACGTATTATAAGATACTTACCTGTATGACAGTCATATTTTTTACACTACACAGAGGTAACCCCATAGTGTAATTACATCATTATTATTCAGCAGGCTTCTCTAATCAATAAAGAACTTATAAAAGAGACCTTGTTTTGTTTTATTAGTCTGCTTGGCTGTATGAAAAAGATATTTTCACACATCTGATAGACATGTAATAAACACATGACCATGTCATGGTTGAGTGACTTCCCTTGTTAATTGATAAAGTCTGTCCAAGCCTGTCCAATGTCAAGGCTTTTCCAGGATGTGGTCCAGTGGTAACGCGCTGGACTGGTATACCAGGGGTCCCGAGTTCGATCCCCTGCTCCTCCACTAACATTACTAATAGTCTTTCTGATGAGACGTTAAACCGAAGTCCCATGTATCAGTGCTATACACTGAGCATGTAAAAGAACCAGGGGTGTCTTTGGAATGGGATGCTTTCTGTATCTTGCACTATCCCCGTAACATAAAATAACTAATCTCTTCAGGGGACCTCAGTCATATGGGCAACCGGTACCAACGGTAAATAAGCTCAAATAGATAGATAGATAGATAGAAGGCTTTTCCAGAATGAGATGTATAATCATATATCATACAGGTCCTTATGAAAACATAACAGCATTATGCTTAATTCAGAAATCAAAGGTGTGAACAATTACTGGCATTAATTTTTTTCATAATAACCCTTATAATTTCAGTGTGATAATTCCTGTTTGAAATTATTCATGTGCTTTGGTATCATATTTCTGCGTTTGTTTTTTGTGCATTTTAACCGACTTGCAAGTTAAATAAATTATTAACTAAATGAATAATATTGACAGCAAATGACTGTGTCACTTTCAAATTATCCCTTCCAAAATATCTTAAAACATACTGCCCGTATGTCTTCAGTATAATGAAACTACCACACACCACTCTATCGACACAGTAGCTTCCCTTTACTGTAGACACCCCATTTGTACAATTGCATAAAATCTTAAGTAAAAATAATCGATTTTAACCACAAAAACCCCTTCTCGACTAATGGTTGAGTTGAGCTTTGGCTGAGTATATACGGTACACAAAAGTAATTTCAAAACAATTATTATCTGAAAGTGAAAAAAAATGAAAATATAAAATTTGACCAGATCATTGATAATCTCACAACATGGCCCGTATATATTTATACTGTAAAAAACTGACTTCTCAATCAAAAAGACTTGAAGCATAAACATCTGTTTTTTAAAGGAAACATATATACCATTACTGGCAGACCCATTTGTGTTCAATACATCCACTGATTGGCTACTAGGAATCACATTTCCTATCTCCTTATCAACCAGACTGTCATTCATATTTTTTCCTGCCAACTGTTTCACTTTAGGCTGGTTCTCTGCACAGATTTCTCTGTTGATGTCATTGATGTCACCTGTGATGCGTAACTTTGGGTCTGCGTTTACAAGAACATACTCGTCACCGGTGGAGGAAGAATCAAGAGAACTACGGCTCACTGCATCTTCCATTATCACACTATCCGGCAGTACACATAATCAAAGCACTGAAAAGATTAACAACAGTATGTTGCAAGTGTCAAAATGCTTGAACTGACTATTGATAAGATTTCAAAACTGTAAGAAAGACTTGAAGCTAAGATTCTTTATTCTTCATGCAGTCTGCTTTTTGAGCTTGGTCCACTAAAAAATTTATTTCTCTATCATTTATAATAATGACATCAGTAGCAACCATCTACTTAAGTGTCCCTAACATTTCAAGGTTTTTATCACCATCAACACTATCAGTTTCATCAGAAGCTTGTTTTTAGTGCATTTTACCTCCTCCTGGGCCATAAAATCCTGAGTACTAAGTCTTCTTAAAATAGATGGTGAAGATACTTCATGTACTTGGTCACCACTGCTAGTTTTTTTGGATGTCAAAGGTTATCTACAACTGCTCTGATATATGAACTGTTCATAACAAAGATATATGAACTGTTCATAACAAAGATATATGAACTGTTCATAACAAAGATATATGAACTGTTCATAACAAAGATATATGAACTGTTCATAACAAAGTCTGAAAGTTCACACAAATGATTTATTCATTTTTTTCAGTATGTTTATACTGAAAGATACAAAGTGTTTTGGACATTTATTTTTAGGACTATGTCCAAAACCTAACTAAACTTACTGATAAAAAAAAATATGAATTAAACTGAAAAAAAAAGCTTGTCTATTCAGATAAACTGCCTCTATTTCTTTACTTGTCTCAAGGCAATTTTCCTTATTCAAGACAAGGTTGGTAAGTCTGAAGATTTGTCTGGATTCAAGGAATACAGGATGTTTCACTACCTGTCTAACTTAACATATTAACTACCTATACATGTACAATTTCTAACCCAGTTGATTTGATACTCAGTGTATTCAACTTCATGTTCTATGGCATATCTATAGCCTAACTCTGCAACAATCACTGACCAACAGGGATTTAATATTAAAAGCAAAGGTAATGATTTTATTATTTTGTTGTATTTAATGCTAAACAATTTACAGATTAAAACAAAATAATAACAGTAAACAAACTGATCCAGAATTCGTTGTCAAGGGATTCCTGTTATATCTCAAAAATTCTCTGTTTTCTTTAATTTACTGACGGTATTTAATAATATGTCTGCTTATTTTTTTTAAATCAACAATACAATATGGAAATGCAACAAGATTCTTTTACGTTTTTTTATTATTTTTTATCATAAACTGCTGTAAAGTTTGACAATCTTTTTTTTTTCAAATTAGGGGGATGCCAGTAAAAAGTAATGTTTCTATATAAAATCAATCACCAGCTTCTTAAGCACATTGGTTTAATTTCATCTGAAGTTTCTTTGGTTCAATGGCTTAAAATTAAAGATAAAAGTAAGAAATAAACATGAAAATAATGAATAAGAAAGTATAATTTGAGACGTAACTGTTGGTGTCAAAATTGTTACTTCTCTTAAAGCAATATTACTGCTGAATGTGATGTATTGAGGAAGATGCTCAATACTCTGTTTTAATGACTTGAGTGAGTCGAGTCTACCTAAGTCATCAGAATCAAACAAACTGGTAGTTTCCAAAATATTGATAATCACATGGTAAAAGCTTTCTGTCAGCTGGATCCTGTCCCATTACATCTCAAAATCTCAAAATATCTTGCACAACGTGTTTTCCAATGTGATAGCACATCGATTAAAATAGAGCATCAGCTGGGTATGTATCGGCACAAATGGATGACAAAGTACACATGAAACAGGACACATTTTACACAAAAAAATAAATGGCTGTTACCCGGTACATTTAAAACAGATGACTGAGTAATGTCACAATTCAAGCAAGCAGCTTAGCTGTTGATTTTACTGACATTTTTTGAACCGATGCAATTCACAGGGCTGGAAATACAGCATATTTTGTGAGAATAATACATTATTTTTCATGATTAGGTTGACAAACTATTTAAAATGTATACACAAATAAAATAAATGCCTTATCCACATGATCTCAAAATGGTGAATCTTCCTTGGGTATGTTTTTCATCAAAACTTTACTTCTTTGATTAAAAACCTTAGTTAATATCATAATGTTTGTCTGAATATTGGGATCAATTACACACTGTATCAAAAGTACAACCACATGTGTTAATTCTGTGCGATTTTTTATGAAAATATATTAAAATGCTAAAAGACATAACATGGACATCTTTATTTTCAATGTAACATCCATTGAAAATGTTGGACACCAAGCATTTTTGCGATGTAACAAAACTCCTTTACAATGAATCTGGATCATATATATATGTTCAAGAGCAGATATAAAGTTATAAAAAGCAAATGCGATTTCAGTCTATTAAATCTAATTAAGTTTGATAACTAGAAAACTGTTAATTATAAAGATATCAACTATAGATAATCGGAAGATTATTTTCTATCTTGTGTCTCCTACTCAGTCAAACAAAGTCTAACGTTCATGCAGAGAACTGATTTAGCATTTCGAATATCCTTAAAACTACCAAATATTTTTTGTTAATATCAGGGCTAGCGCTGATTGAAAACACGCTAAAAGTATGACTTCCGACATTTTGGGAAATCCCTGAGTAAAAAAATAGAATGTTTAGCTCAGATCAAGGTGGTTGACTGGTTTTCCAATGTCAATAGCGGTAAACTAGTAATAAATCAATAGGCGCAGTCCTTGTGTTGTAATATCCGGTAATATACATGTGAGTGTCAGTTTGTGGCAATTAACAGATTAAATATGTGTTCTGAACCAATTAGCTCAATCATAGTCAATAATCACGGATGATTGTTTTACAAACAGCAGCTCAATCAAGTGATCATCATCGGCACTTAACTTTTTAAAGGATCAGGGCTCGCGCTGGCGTTCGCCAACGGCTCGAAATTGCCAAAATTGGCTCAAAAAATAAAGATTGGCGAAAACACGCTAAAAGTATGACTTCCAACATTCTGGGAAATCCTTGAGTCAAAAAATAGAATGTTAATCTCAGATCGAGGCGCTTGACTGGTTTTCCGATATCAATAGTGGTAAACTAGTAATAAATCAATAGATGCAGTCCACGTGTTGTAATATCCGGTAATATACATCTGAGTGTCAGTTTGTGGCAATTAACAGATTAAATATGTCAAGTTGTTCGTGAACCAATTAGCTCAATCGTAGTCAATAATCATGGATGATTGTTTTACAAACAGCGGCTCAATCAAGTGATCATCATCAGCACTTAACTTTATAAAGGATAAATAATATGGTTGATGGGATTAAGTGGAAATGTTTGGTAGCAAACTGGAATAAATTCTTTCACAAGTTTTCGGTATGTTTCTTTTAATTTTCATTGTCAGTAAAGGTAATTATGAAAGGTATTTTTTTAGTTAATGTACAAAGGTATATATACTGAAATTTTACGGAGGCTAATCAGATAGGCAAAAAATAAATTTATGCAAAAAATCAAAAATGGCACCAAAACGTAAACTTGATTTAGACAGTTCAACTTCAACTTCTAAAAAAATGAAATCAGACACAGCTAGAAATTTTTTAGATACTTGGAAAAATGGCAATTCTTGGATGGACCGATGGACTGTCCTTGGCCAACTTCCCCTACAAGAGAGCTTTCAAACACTGGTCTTCTGCCAAGTCCAGGCGCATATTAAACTAACTTTCTCTCTTGTAGTGTATGAAACTCCATTCTCATAGGCTCTGCATTAACTTGTATTATATGTAAATATCATGTACTTTGATTTGTTACAGTGCATAAAATTATTATGATAAATAAATGATTTAATTTATACTGATTTGAGCTTATTTTTTAGTAGGAAAACACCAATTGTTTTAATCTGAGTCATTTTACTTGTCTGATAATCAAAGAGCATAATGGTTCAAAGTGCCACAGAGAGCACCATTTAAAAATGAAAATTCAAAAAATTTTCGACGCAGGAGGGGGTACTCCCCCTCATGCACCCACCCCCTTTTCCGCGTCAAAAATATAATTGGCTCATGCAAATTTTGACCCAGAGCTAGCCCTGAATACCAATATACAATAACTATCAGCAAATGTATTTGCTACTGCAAAAAATATCTGGGTAGTGAAACTGACTTTCTGGGTAGAGTAGTGATTAGTAGTGATAATAGTGAAAAGGACCAGAAACTGTTTCAATCCTAAGGCTAAACCATACAGACTAACAAATTAGCCCTGGTTAGTAAAATCGACAGAAAAATTTTAATTTCGATAGAATTTTATGACAACTTAAAAAAAATTGCACAGAATATGTTGTCTTTTTCATTTTCATACCGAAAAATTAATGTCTTCAAAAGAAAAAAGCTGTATACCCCACCCACTCTATTACAACTGCTGTCAAACACGACTGTCTCTGTTTCGGACACAGCAGCCAGGTTTCATGCCAGCATATTTCGCCAAACAGTTGACACAAAAGATATTTAATAAATACTCACATAACAATGTTATATCATTCAATAAATATGTCACTTTCCACAGTACTTCGATTGATTAGATATTTTCCTCAATCTGTGTACATGGTGTCGCTTCAGTCGGCATGACGTCATTTTCGCGGAATAAGCCGAGAGAGGGACACTTATTCGTCTATTTCCGTAAATATGAAGAAAATACGCTTTTTCTTACAAATTGATATTTTAAGCAAATTTAGTATTTTTTCTATAATGACAAAGTTAAAAAATTTCACCATGCCATGTTTTTAACGCTTATTTGAAGTAATGACGTTTGATGCCGTTTCCAACAGATCCGCGTGAGACAGATGCTGATACTATAAATAGTGCAGCGTTCTTTGAAAGTGCAAACGTTGTGAAAGATTCTTAACGATCGACACAACAGTGAAATCTTCTGAAAATGGTATTGATTATGACTAATATTTACAATGAACCTGTTTTATTTGAAAAAAAAAAATAAAGATATAAAAACAAAATCCAAATTAGAGCGCTCTATAATATGCTAGAAAAAATTTTGAAGCGGGAAAATTTAAATTATTGGTCCATTGATAGAAGAAATCTTTTTTCAGCGCGAGTGTATTTCCATCCATGTTGGTCAAGCTGGTGTTCAGATTGGAAATGCTTGCTGGGAGTTGTATTGCCTAGAGCATGGAATTCAGCCAGATGGGCAGATGCCAAGTGACAAGACAATTGGTGGTGGTGATGACTCATTTAACACTTTCTTCAGCGAAACTGGAGCTGGAAAGCACGTTCCAAGAGCAGTTTTTGTGGACTTGGAACCTACAGTTGTTGGTAAGATAAACCCACATATTCATTCATAAACGTCATTGACTTTATGACTGATAGAAAATGGGAATAGATGGAATGAATTTTATGACTGATAAAAGTGGACAGAATACCACAAAGTAAAACAAGAAATGCTTCCCATATATTTTTTACCCAAAATAGTCTCTTTTCTATAAAAGTGAAGAAAATTATTTGACAAGTCTGATATTTAATGATCAAGTAAAATGGGCTGGTTTTTTTAAAATTGTGAAAATTGAATCTGATAAGCCCTTTGACATTCCTGGTGAAGATGAGCAGTTATGGCAAATTGAGTAACCTTCATTATTAAGATTATATCACATATCTGTAATTTTCAGATGAAGTTCGTACTGGCACTTATCGACAGCTGTTCCATCCAGAACAGTTGATTACTGGTAAGGAGGATGCTGCCAACAATTACGCCAGAGGACACTATACAATTGGAAAGGAGATTGTTGATCTTGTTCTTGACCGCATCAGGAAACTGGTATGTATCATATATGACTTTTTAACCAGGTTTTCAATTTTGAAAATCCTGGTTATTAGATTGGGGTATGGCGGGCGGATGGGCGGACGGGCGGATGGGCGGATGGGCGGATGGGCGTCAAACGAAATTGTGTCCGCTCTGTAACTCTTCAACCCTTTGAAGAATTTTGATGAAACTTCAGACAAATGTTTACCACATCAAGATGACGTGCAGAACGCATGTTCCGCATGGCTGGCTCCAAGGTCAAGGTCACAGTGACATTAACATTGAAAATCCTGTCCGCTCTGTAACTCTTCAACCCTTTGAAGAATTTTGATGAAACTTCAGACAAATGTTTACCACATCAAGATGACGTGCAGAACGCATGTTCCGCATGGCTGGCTCCAAGGTCAAGGTCACAGTGACATTAACATTGAAAATCCTGTTTACATGATTTTAACTTGATTTGGCAGTCAAAGGTCATATCATCTTTGGAGGTAATTTAAAAAAGATATGATATATTATTTCATGTCTACTTTGTAACTTGAAAATTTTATTTTGAACTATTGAAACCAACTTTCTGTGTTGGTACCAAAATAACAGCACCATTTTTACTTCACTGCCATATTTCTTCCTAATTCCTGTCACATCAATACTTGGTCGTTGAAAACCTGGTTTTCGTCGCATTGCGGCGCTTCTTGTTACATTATTATGCTCCCAGAAGGGTGAGCATATAGTTGCCGCTTTGTCCGTCTGTATGTCCGTCCATCCACATTTTCTTGTCCGGGACATAACTCTGAAACTACATCAAGATACTTACAAGTATCAATAAGAAACTTTGTAGGTAGATAAATCTTATTGAGTAGAAATGCAGTGCATAAGAACCATAACTCTGCATTGCCTAATTTTTGAGTTATTGCCCTTTGTTCATTTTTACACTTTGAACTTTGTCCGGGACATAACTCTGAAACTATCAACAAGAACAGGGTTCGCACAGGCCTTGAAAAGTGCTTGAATTTGATCTCGGCCTTGAAAAGTACTTGAATTTAGTGTTACCTTGAAAAATATGCAAAAACGCCCTTGAATTTCGCTGAAATTCCTTGTATTTCGGTAAAAATCCTTGAAAATACATCAGCATTGTTATGAATCGGTCGAAAAACACATTTTCGGTAAAAAACAACAGAAAAAAACTTCGTTTTCTCGGTAATATAAAAAAATCGGTGCGTACTGAACGGTGTAGACGTGAGTATGTACGGTTCGGTACGGGTTTTATACTACAACGTGCGTACTACGTCATCGAAATGTGCACAAAAAAATGGCGGCGCCCTAGTCAGCGAAAACATCGGAGCTTGGTGTTGTAAAAACGATGGGAAAACACCAAAATAAATGTTCTTTTCAACTTAAGTGGCTTCAGAAATATGTTTGGGTGAAGCACACTCAGAATCCACAAAAAGCGTACTGCACAGCTTGCCTGAAAAACATTGATATAGCTCAAATGGGAGAGAGTGCTTTGGTGTCTCATTCAAAGGGGGCGAAACATATTAAGAACCAACAAGTTAAATCATCATTAACTACATGTGGTTTAGCCTTTGTATGGCAAGAGGGACAAATAAATGTGAAAAAAGAATCCTCTGTCACCAGTGTTGATGTCAATAATAATGACAAAGCAGTAGACATTCCCCCACTCACATCAGAAATGGATGAAATATCAGTCCCACCACCTCCTACAACCAATTCTTAGTATAACAGCTCTAGATATAACAATTTGAAAATACCTTGAAAACGACTTTTTTCCCTTGAAAAATCCTTGAAAAGTCCTTGAATTTGAGTTTGAAAATTTTGTATGAACCATGAAGAAACTTTGTAGGTAGATTGTCTGTCTGCATTTTCTTGTCCGGGACATAACTCTGAAACTACAAGAAGTATCAACAAGAAACTTTGTAGGTAGATAGATCTTATTGAGAAGAAGTGCAATGCATAAGAACCATAACACTGCATTGCCTAATTTTTGAGTTATTGCCCTTAGTTCATTTTTAGACTGAACTTTGTCCGGGACATAAGTCTGACACTACAAGAGGTATCAAAAACCTCTGGTTTACTTGTCACCAGCCTATTTCAGGGAGCATGACACTGTCTGGATAGGACTGCCACTGTCTGAGTTGATAGAAAAATAAAGAATAAAATGGTAACTGTCTTGCATTCTTCATTGCATATTTAAACAGTTTTAACCTTTTTCAGCAACTACCAATATCATAATATCTTTATGCTGAATTTGACAAAGACTTTATGGACACACTATTCTGTGTCCTCAACCTAATCGGGGAGCATTACCCGGTTCGACCTGCTCTTGTTTGATTAAGAAACAATTCAAACTTTTTTTTTTAAATAAGAAATACTTTTGAAAAAATGCTGGTTGACATAGATTACATTGTAAGGATTATTAAAAAAAAAAGTAAATGATTACGCTCTACTTCTACTTCAAACAATTCTGTATCAATGTACTGTAGCCGAGAGTCCAGAGGACTTTTTAACACTAATTGCACAAGTGAGTACTGACTGCAATAAAATTTAAAAAAGATCTCCAATATCTTGCTTAAACACGGTGCCGATACCACGTGACTTCGATGGATATGTGTGGGTGTACAAAATGTAAACAAAACGTCGACTGAGGTAACATTTCTCACGATATTTTTTTAAATACATCATAATTTTTCATCGGATAGAGTTGAGGGCTCGCTCCCTTTGGTAACACAAACTGTCCCCAAATGTTTCTCGCAAATATTTTGTAGTTTTTAGCTCACCTGTCACGTAGTGACAGAGTGAGCTTTTCTGATCACCTTTTGTCCGTCGTCCGTCCGTCAGTCCGTCCGTCCGTCCGTCCGTCCACAATTAGTTCGTTAACACTCTAGTGGTCACATTTTTGCCTCAATTGTCATGAAACTTGCACGGGATGTTTGTCTCATTGATATCTCGGACGAGTTCGAACATGGGTTATCAGGGTTGGAAAACTAGGTCACAGAGCCCAAATATAGAAAAACCTTGTTAACACTCTAGAGGCTACTTTTTCAGTCCAAATATCCTGGAAATTTGTCAGAAAGGTTCTATTGATGATTTCTAGCTCAAGTTCAAATATGGGTCATCTGGGGTCAAAAACTAGGTCACAGAGCCCAAATATGGAAAAACCTTGTTAACACTCTAGAGGTTACATTTTCAGCCCAAATAATCTGGAAATTTGTCAGAAAGGTTGCTTTGACAATTTCTAGGTCAAGTTTAAATATGGGTCATCTGGGGTCAAAAACTAGGTCACGGAGCCCAAATATGGAAAAACCTTGTTAACACTCTAGAGGTTACATTTTCAGCCCAAATAATCTGGAAATTTGTCAGAAAAGTTGCCTTGAGGATTTCTAGATCAAGTTCGAATATGGGTCATCTGGAGTCACAAACTAGGTCACAGAGTCCAAATATGGAAAAACCTTGTTAACATTCTAAAGGTAGCAATTTCAGTCCAAATAACGTGGAAATTTGTCAGAAAGGTTCTATCAATGATTTCTAGCTTAGTTTTGAATATAGGTTTTCTGGGGTCAAAAACTAGGTCACAGAGCCCGAAAGTAGAAAAACCTTGTTAATCCTCTAGAGGTTACATTTTTAGTCCAAATGTCCTTGAAATTTGTCAGAAAGATTGTTTCAAAGATTTCTAGCTCAGATTTGGATATGGGTTATCTGGGATCAAAAACTAGGTCACATGGTTCAAATATGTAAAAAACTTTTTAACACTCCAGAGGTTACATTTTCAGTCCAAATATCCTGGAAATTTGTCAGACAGGTTTTCTTGATGATTTCTAGCTCAAGTTGGAGTATGGGTCATCTTGGGTCAAAAACTAGGTCACAGAGCCCAAATATGGAAAAAACTTGTTAACACTCTAGAGGTAACATTTTAATTCCAAATAACCTGGAAATTTGTCAGAAAGCATAATTCTATGGTTTCTAGGTCAAATTTGAATATGGGTCATCTGAAGTCAAAACATTTAGGTCACAGAGCCCAAATATTGAAAAACTTTGTACACACTCTAGAGGCTACATTTTCAGTCCAAATGTCCTGGAAATTTGTCAGAAAGGTTGTTTTGATGATTTGTAGCTCAGGTTTGGATATGGGTAATCTGGGGTCAAAAACTAGGTCATAGAGCCCAAATATGGAAAAATCTTGTTAACACTCTAGAGATAACATTTTCAGTACAAGTAACCTTGAAATTTGTCAAAGAGATTGTTTCAATAATTTCTAGGTCAAGTTTGAATATGGGCCATCTGGGGTCAAATAACCAGGTCCATAGCAACTTTGTTTAAAGCAGTCATACTCAGGTGAGCGATACAGGGCCATCATGGCCCTCTTGTTTAATAAAGTGAAACGGCGCGTTTTAAATTGCTAAAATTGCGATGATATGTGTGGAAGCATATCTTAAAAACGATGCTAAATCCACCTTTATAGTTTGTTTAAGAAACCTATTATATGACCGGAGCGAACAATATTTGATACAGAATAAACATTGTGTGTGGAATGCATTTAATTCAACAAGTGAACAAAATAATGCCAAATAATTCAAAAGAGATATGTGTGGAATAGGTTTTTAAAATGATACGTGTGGAAGCAATATTTCAACGTAACCACTACCAGCATGGTTTTCGGCAAGAAAAACATTGTTGCACAACATCAAGTCGGCGCAGAAGATTCTGAAGACGCGAACATATCGGATTCATGAAATTTTACACATACAGACTATTTAAATAACTGAAGAATCGTTAGTGCATTTAATAGACCATCTGTGAGTGGAATTCGTACTCATGCCGCCTCGATCATAGGTCGTATTTTAAGGGATCGCGTGTTAAGAAAATGTTGATCAGTATCAAACATGATCATTTTCATTTTCATACTGATGAAGCATTTCAGCAGCTCTTCAGGTTAATACCTTAGTTTTTATTTCAGTTATTTCTGTTCAGCGAAACGACATGATAATACGGAAAGATTAATTGTCAATAACAACTTGTACACGATTTTTGCTATACTTTTAATAATATCAAATATAGTCTGAGCACCGACTGATAGAATCGTTTAACAGCATAATAGCATAAACATTGTTGCACGGAAAAACTGTATAATTCTGTTAGTGCGTGCGTTGTAGATGTGTCTTTTTCATTATGTCTCCCCTACAATCCAAAGATATTGTTTTTCTTCTTTCCGTCCGTATGTATGTCTGTCTGTATGTCACAAAGTTTGTCTGCCCTTATTCTTCATAACCGATGGTTGGATTTCAATGGGTCTTGCTATGTTTATTTGGTACTAAGCCAAGTTGAGAAAAAGACTTTTTCCGCTTCAAAGATTTTCGGCGAAGTTATGGGACTTTGTATTTCCGAAAGTGAACACATATGGCATATCTCTAAAACAGCTAGTCTAATTAAAAAAACTTCACAGGAATGACTTAAGCAAGAACAGATACAAATTTAGTTGATTTGCTCCAGTCTGCAGAATTTTAGAGGGTTTATTCACCTTGCTTGGTCAAAATTTGAACACATATGGGCATATCTCCATTACCACTTGTCTGATTGTGACAAAACTTTACATGCATGCTTGTTAGTAAGTGTAGTTACAAGTATGGTTGGTTTGTTCCGGACCACCGATTTTAAGTGGAAGGAGGTGCCTCCATTTGTTCAGAATTGATTTCATATTGGTATATTTCCCTAATCATGTTTCTGATTTTGAAAAATCTTCACCGAAATGATTTTTAGCAAAAGTATTTATAAGTTATGTTGATGTGGTCCGGTTGGCTGTTTTAGTGGAGTTATGGGCCTTTATTTGTCACAATTGGAACTGATATGAGCAGATCTCCTTAATCCTTTGTCTGCTTTTGACAAAATTTAAGATAAGTAAGTGTTAACTAGTGTAGTTTTAAGTTTTAAAGATGTGTTATAGTGATATTAATCAGATTATAAAAAGATTTTCTCAACTTGGCTTAGTACCAAATAAACATAGTAAGACCCATTGAAATCCAACCATCGGTTATGAAGAATATAAAGGGCAGACTAACTTTGTGATATACAGACAGACATACAGACGGACGGAAAGTAGAAAAACAAATTGGGATAATGAAAAAGACACACCTACAACGCACACACTAACAGAATTATACAGTTTTTCCGTGGAACAATTTTAATGTTATTATGCTGTTAAACGATTCTATCAGTTGGTGCTCAGACTATATTTGATATTATTAAAAGTATAGCAAAAATCGTGTACAAGTTGTTATTGACAATTAATCTTTCCTTATTATCATGTCGTTTCACTGAACAGAAATAACTGAAATAAAAACTAAGGTATTAACCTGAAGAGCTGCTGAAATGCTTCATCGGTATGAAAATGAAAATAATCATGTTTGATACTGATCAACATTTTCTTAACACGCGATCCCTTAAAATACGACCCATGATCGAGGCGGCATGAGTACGAATTCCACTCACAGATGGTCTATTAAATGCACTAACGATTCTTCAGTTATTTAAATAGTCTGTATGTGTAAAAATTTCATGAATCCGATATGTTCGCGTCTTCAGAATCTTCTGCGCCGACTTGATGTTGTGCAACAATGTTTTTCTTGCCGAAAACCATGTTGGTAGTGGTTACGTTGAAATATTGCTTCCACACGTATCATTTTAAAAACCTATTCCACACATATCTCTTTTGAATTATTTGGCATTATTTTGTTCACTTGTTGAATTAAATGCATTCCACACACAATGTTTATTCTGTATCAAATATTGTTCGCTCCGGTCATATAATAGGTTTCTTAAACAAACTATGAAGGTGGATTTAGCATCGATTTTAAGACATGCTTCCACACATATCATCGCAATTTTAGCAATTTAAAACGCGCCGTTTCACTTTATTAAAAAACTACAAAATATTTGCGAGAAACATTTAGGGACAGTTTGTGTTACCAAAGGGAGCGGGCCCTCAACTCTATCCGATCAAAAATTATGATGTATTTAAAAAAATATCGTTAAAAATGTTACCTCAATCGACGTTTTGTTTACATTTTGTACACCCACACATATCCATCGAAGTCACGTGGTATCGGCACCATGTTAAACATGAGAAAGTTTTATCCTTTTATCTGTTGGGTTGTGCTTAGGGTGTACTCGTTATTATGACTGAATTTCTCCTGGTGGACAAAGTCTAGTTAATTCGGAGGTTTAACAAAATCATTTTGAAAGTTACATTGCCTATCTCTACTTTCATCCGTAAGTCAGTGGAGGTTATTTGTAGCAAACCATCAATAATCCGAAGGCTTACCATTCTCTGTTTTACATAAACCATCAGCTGTTTAGCTAGTCTTGTTAAACCAGCTCAGACGACTCTAATTCTCGAATCCTGATTTGTTAAATTTTAAAGATATTTTTTAGCAATGCGTATACATGGAAGTGCAAACCAAAAGTAATTGACTGTCAAAAAACAAGTGTAGACAGAATTGAAACAATTGACTTGTTAATATGCACATGACATTCATTTTCAGGCTGATCAGTGCACAGGTCTGCAAGGATTCCTCATCTTCCACAGTTTTGGTGGTGGTACAGGCTCTGGCTTTGCATCCCTTTTAATGGAAAGATTATCAGTTGACTATGGCAAGAAATCCAAACTAGAATTTGCCATTTATCCAGCTCCACAGGTATGAAACTTCTGTATATAGTGGTTATTTAATTTCTGACATGGACTTAACCTGTACAGTGATGTAAGTTTTCCTGAAATTCCAGATCAAAATAAGGGGTCAACTATTTCAGGGTACATATGAAATATTCTGACTAGAAACAGACGCAGAAATTGCGGTTACTGAAAAGAATGGTAGATTATAATATTTGTAATGAGGTCATTCATTGGCTTATTCAAATCTGAAGGCTTGTAAGTTTTTCAAAGTGGCAAAACAAAGTTTAAGGAATTGATCACTTCTATGTTGCAGAAAACTCCTTTTTTGAATGGGAATTATTTAGTGAAATGAACACTGAATGCATTATTTATCCAGATATTTTTTTTCCTTCTGTGTTCGGTATTGGTAAACCGACCTGTTCCCAATCGAAAATAGCGTCCAATCATCAACATAAAATTCCCAGACTGCATGAACGAAAGAACTGCAGACGGAACTTTCGTTATAAATTGGTAAACGAGGTGTTCACCCTTTAGGTCTCAGTAAAGGATTCCTACTCTATCTCTTGCCAAATGCAACAACAACCTAAATGGGGCTTATAAAATCATTGGTTAATGTTAATGCCGACAAATCTGATAAAAAATCCAAGAATTTCATCAGAAACAAAGAAACATAAGCGGTTTGAGATTGATGTAAGCGATCGAAGTTTACAAATAAGGTGAAGGTTACATGTGATTGGCTGCCGAATATTGCAGTATGCTTTGTTTATTAATTATCATGACATTTTGAGAAGCTGTTAGGTTGAAAATGGCATATTTGTTGATCAGTATAGACTATTATGAGCTAATATTTTATGTAATAATTGATAAGGCTGCTGATTTTCACACGTTTTGGAAACTTGAATAAGAGCATGTCTGCAAATACAATGCTATCAGAGCAACTTGCCCTGTTTACTTCTGAATCTCAAACATGTACGCAACTCGTAACATGTATGTTTTTTTCTGTATGATTCGGGACATATTACCTATGAAGTGATAAAACAGCTTCAAATTCGGTGCTTTTTAATATACTAAACTGTTGTAAGTATGTGTTATAGTCTGCATACAGTAAGTGTTTTAATTAAAGCAGTTTGAAACAGTTTAAACTATTCAATTGTAAAGTTTAATCGCTTCTTTCCTGTAAAACTGTTTATATTCTGAGTGAATCATTCATATTTATAGGTACAACCACATAGATAAGTAAATTCAAAAATTAGAGTAAAATATAACAATACAAAAGACTCTGAGAAATGAAAGTTTTTATGTAGCCTAAGTATTTCTTATGGTGACTGTGCTTAAATTTAAAAGAAACAACAGAGAATTAATACTGTTGTTGTTGTTAGTCCCCTTTTTAACCGGAGGGGGACTATCGGTTTACCCTCTGTTCGTCCGTCCGTCACAAAAACTGGATCCTGTGATAATGCAAAAAGGACTGAAAATATTTTAATGAAACTTGAAATATCGGTAGATGGCAGTCTGGAGATTATGCACGTCTTCTCTTTTTCTTCATATGTTAAAAATTTTTGTTGCTGTTGCTATAGCAACAAATATACTTAAAATATGGCAAATATAACAATATTTGTGAAAACTCCAAAAGTTCTAAGAATAATTCTGTGAAACATCAAATATGGATAGGTGATATTATGGAAATAATGCACCTCAAGGTTCACAACTCTAGCACCAAAATTATTAGATTTATCCCCCCTTGAACTTAAAATTCTCATGAAAAAAAATGTGGGTTTTTTTTGTGTGTAAAACTCAAAAAGAACTGAAAATATTTTAGGAAACATGAAGTATGGATATGTGACAGTATGAAGATAATGCACCTCAAGGTTCACAACTCTAGCTCCAAAATTATTAGATTTATCCCCCTTGAACTTTGAATTTTCATGAAAAAATGTGGTTTTTTGTATTTAACTTCATTATGATGTCTTTCCTCCCCCCACCCACCCACAATCTGGGGAGACGTATTGTTTTTGCCTTGGACGTCTGTCCGTCTGTCACACTTCGTTTCTGATCGATAACTGGAGTACCATTTGACCCAGAATCTTCAAACTTCATAGGGTGATTGCCCTTATTGAGTAGAAGAACCCTATTGATTTTGGGGTCAGTAGGTCAAGGTCACAGGGCCCGAAGAGTGAAAACCGTTCCTGCTCAATAACTGGAGTTCTATTTCACCCAGAGCCTTCAAACTTCATAGGATGATTGCCTTTATTGAGTAGAAGAACCCGTCTGATTTTGGGGTCAGTAGGTCAAAGGTCAAGGTGACAGGGGCCCAAGGAGTGAAAACCGTTCCTGCTCAATAACTGGAGTTCTATTTCACCCAGAGCCTTCAAACTTCATAGGATGGTTGCCCTTATTGAGTAAAGGAAACCTATTGACTTTGGGGTCAGTAGGTCAAAGATCAAGGTCACAGGGGCCCGAAGAGTGAAAACCGTTTCTGCTCAATAAGTGGAGTTCTATTTCACCCAGAGGCTTTAAAATTTGTAGGATGATTGCCCTTACTGAGTAGAAGAACCCTATTGATTTTGGGGTTATTAAGTCAAAGGTCAAGGTAACAGGGGCCCCGAAAAGTGTAAACCGTTTCCGCTCAATAATTGGAGTTCTATTTCACCCAGAGCCTTCAATCTTCATAGGATGATTGCCCTTATTGAGTAAAAAAACCCTATTCGATTTTGGGATCAGTAGGTCAAAGGGCAAGGTCACAGGGGCCCAAAGAGTGTAAACCGTTCCTGCTAAATAACTGGAGTTCTATTTCACCCAGAGCCTTCAAACTTCATAAGATGATTGCCCTGATTGAGTAGAATAACCCATTGATTTTGGTGTTATTAGGTCAAAGGTCAAGGTCACAGGGGGCTGAAGAGTGAAAATAGTTTCCGCACCATAACTCGAGTTCTTTTCCACTCAGTGTCTTCAAACTTCATAGGATGGTTGCCCTTATTGAGTAGAAGAATCCTATTGATTTTGGGGTCAGTAGGTCAAGGTCACAGGGGCCCTATGATTGAAAACCGTTTCGCTCAATTTCTGGAGTTCTATTTCACCCAGAGCTCTCAAATTTCATAGGATGGTTGCCCTTATTGAGTGAAGGAACCCTATTAATTTTGGGGTCAGTACATCAATGGTCAAGGTCACAGGTGCCTGAAGAGTGAAAACCGTTTCCGCTCAATTACAGGAGTTCTATTGCACCCAGAGACTTCAAACTTCATAGGATGATTGCCCTTACTGAGTACAAGAACCCTTTTGATATTAGGGTCATTAAGTCAAAGGTCAAGGTCACAGGGGCCCGAAGAGTTTAAACTGTTTCCGCTCAATAACTGGAGTTCTATTTCACCAAGAGCCTTCAAACTTCATAGTATATATATAATGATATGTATATATATATATATAATGTTCTTACTTATACCATAATAAATGACAGAGTCATCTGTTTCAGAAAGGTAATATTTTTTCCTTGGCCTTCCTTCAATCGGGTGCAGGGGGCAGACATGCGTTTTTCACAAAAACATCTAGTTTCTTAATGTATCTACTTCAAACTTCAAATATTGCTTTCTTATCATCACCCACATCATATGTGACAAGGTTCATAATTCTAGTACCTAAATTGTCAGAATTATCATCCTTGAACTTTGAATTTGTTCTTCCTATGTTGAAAAAATTTGGTACATTTGTCTTAAAACTGTATCCAGAGATCACTTTTGAAGTACTTGGAACTTTTTCAACAAATTTACTGAGAATAAAGTTAAGTTGAAACAGAAGTTAAACATAGTGATCCTGAGAAAATTTAAACATTAGGAACTAGTTTTTCATGGGTTTTCAACAGAGGTCAAGGTCAGATGATAGTTGAAACTTAGTATTAAAGATTATGTGCAATTGTTCCAACTGGGCTACCATCCTGTGACAAGGCAGTGCGGGGTATTAGTCACCATCTGTGACAAAATTTGTCTTGCAACCTTTTTTAGACCCCTACCGGTTTCACCGGAGGGGACTGACTAGCGGTTACCCTCCTTCCGTCAGTCCGTCCGGCCGCAAAAACTGGATCCCGAGATAACGCATAAAGTACTAAAAATATTTTTATGAAACTTGATATATGGATAGATGGCAGTATGGAGATTATACAAGTCTTTTTTTTTTTCTTCCTTTGTTGAAAAATCTGATTGCTATGGCAACAAATAGACTTAAAATATGGCAAATATAGCAATATTTGTGATAACTCAAAAAGTACTTGAAATATTTTTATGAAACTTGAAATATGGATAAATGGCAGTATGGAGAATATCCACCTCATTTTTTTATGAACCTAAAGGAGGAACTGTCCGTCGGTTTATCAGTCATTTCATCCGAAAACTTTACCATTGCCCATATTTTCCTTACTACAGAATGGAATTACTTAAACTTGGCCACAACAATACCTTAACCATTCCAATGAAGTACATTTCTGTGACCTTGACCTTTAAAGTTTTCTTGTCCAAAAACTAAGTTTGGCCATAATTCCCTTATTTCTGAACAGAATTACTTCAAACTTGGTCACAACAACCCCTTCGATAAGACCTTTTCAACAACATATATTTCTGTGACCTTGACCTATGACGTTTTCTTCTTTGATGATACTTTGTACATGGATAGAGGATCATATGGAGATTATGCATGTTTCAGACAAATTCTTAAGTCAATTTCCACATATGGATTGGAGTTAGGGAGATGGACATTGCACCGGTAGGGGACTGTTGCTTTGTCTTTGACAAGCTGTTGTTACTGAAAATTCCCAATTCGGAGAAAAACAACTTGATTTTTTCCCAATTCCACTGTTATCTGACTACAAATGAAGACTTGGCATTTGTTTTCCCTAGCCATAGAGGAATATTGCTTTCACATTGTCAGTCCATCCAGTCTCATAACTAAGTAGCTAATGCAGGGAATTTAATGAGTGTAGTCACTCATAACCAGTACAGATCAGTAACATCGAAGTTAAAGCCCTTCGATTTATATACACTTTTAAAGGGAAAACTTAATCATGTCACTACACATTTATGTATCATCAGTACAGGATGATGCAAGCAAGGTTTGTTCCGATCTAATCAGTAACCCTTTAAATAATTTTCCATGCAATATATAAGGCATATACACTTGTATAGGGAAAACTTAATCATGTCAGTAAATATGTGTATCATCAGTAAAGGATACTGCAGCCATGAAGTTTGTTCTGATCAAAAATGCCAAAGTTATAGCCCTTTGATTATTTTTTTAATACAAAGTCTCTTAAAAGGAATAATGTATCAAGAGCTGTCAGTGGAGACAGCACGCTTGACTAAGTACTAGATAGTTAAGAAAAGGATAACTGTTAAAAATCAATTTCATTGAAGATCAGTAGATATATTAACAAGAATCTTCTTTATTGTAGATGAAATACCATATAATATTTATCATTTTATCATTGATACTGATAAGAAGATTGCAGAAAAATATATACATTTAGTGATAGTAAAATATTACAATTTTTAAGGAAAATTTTAAGTTTAAAGGGGAGATAATTCTGGAAATGTGGGTGCTAGAACTATTAAGTTTGAAGTAAATCTCTAAAGAAATAAAGAAGTTGTAGTAATGTATTACAATTTTAAGGAAAATTTTAAGTTTAAAGGACATAATTATTATTTATCCCCCCGCCAAAGGCGAAGGGGATATTAGAAATGCCCTTCGTCTGTCCGTCCGAAACAATTTTGTCCGGAGCATAACTCCAAAACTACTCGAGGGATTTTATTAAAACTTCATACACTGACAGAGCACATTGGTAGGTAGTGCAGCGTGCAAGTCCAATAACTCTACCTTGCCTATTTTTAGAGTTATTCCCCTTTATCAGAATTACTTGATAAATTTTGTCCGGAGCATAACTCCAAAACTACTTGAGGGATTTTATTCAAACTTCATATGCTGACAGAGCACATTGGTAGGTAGTGCAGTGTGCAAGTCCAATAACTCTACCTTGCCTATTTTTAAGAGTTATTCCCCTTTATCAGAATTACTTGATAAATTTTGTCCGGAGCATAATTCCAAAACTACTTGAGGGATTTTATTCAAACTTCATATGCTGACAGAGCACATTGGTAGGTAGTGCAGTGTGCAAGTCCAATAACTCTACCTTGCCTATTTTTAAGAGTTATTCCCCTTTATCAGAATTACTTGATAAATTTTGTCAGGAGCATAATTCCAAAACTACTTGAGGGATTTTATTCAAACTTCATACGCTGACAGAGCACATTGGTAGGTAGTGCAGTGTGCAAGAACAATAACTCTACCTTGCCTATTTTTAGAGTTATTTCCCTTTATCAGAATTACTTGATAAATTTTGTCCGGAGCATAACTCCAAAACTACTTGAGGGATTTTATTCAAATTTCATACACTGACAGAGCACATTGGTAGGTAGTGCAGTGTGCAGGTCCAATAACTCTACCTTGCCTATTTTTTAGAGTTATTCCCCTTTATCATATTTACTTATTTACATTTTAAAAATCCCAGCATATACATTTATATTATCTAAGTCTTGAATATTTGAACTTATTATCACCCCGCCAAAGGTGGAGGGGATATTAGAAATGGTCTCTGTCCGTCCGTGCATGCGTCCATTCCAGTTTTGTCCGGAGCATAACTCCAAAAGTACTCGAGTGATTTTCTTCAAACTTCATATACTGAAAGAGCACATTTGGAGGAGGTGCAGTGTGTAAGAATAATAACTCTACCTTGCCTACTTTTAGAATTATTCCCCTTTATCAGATTTAATTGAAAAACTTTGTCCGAAGCATAACTCCAAAAGTGCTTGAGCGATTTTCTTCAGACTTAATACACTGACATAGCACATTGGTAGGAAGTGCAGTTTGCAAGAACAATAACTCTACCTTGCCTATTTTTTGTGGGATTTTCTTCAAACATTATTACATTGAGTGTTTGAAAGTACAACCTTCAGGTAGCTTCTTCCCGGTGGGGGGATTAACCATGTCTAACATGGCTCTTGTAATTCTGGAAATATTGGTGCTATATGAACCTTACTTTACCACATATGATGTGTGTGAGGATAAGGAACATATATTTGAAGTTTAAAGTAAATCCTAAAGAAATAAAGAAGTTAAAGTAAAAAAAAATAATTTACTGCACAGAAACTTTAATCAGAAATCTAGACGCGGACATCAGGATGAGTAGGGCAGCTCTGCATATACTCGTATAGTTGAGCTAAAAAAAAATCTGTTTGCGTTTCAGAAAATATTAGAATTTTCCAGAAATGTTCCTTGCATGAACTTCTACCAAATTTATCTAAGCAGGTCCATTCTGTCCAGAACTGTAGTTGCTATGGTAACTAAACTGTAAAAGTTATGAAATCTTTTTAAAAAAACTTCTTTGTCTGAAACCCTTAAAGTCTATTGCAGTGATATTTGGTATGTGGCATCTCCTCGTGGTCATGTACAGAGAATATTGAAAATTATGTCTCTTTGAACAGAAAAAGGTCACACCTTTAGTGTCAAAAGATTTACATGGTTAAATTGGAAAATAGGAAAAATACTTCCTGTCTAAAACCTCAAGGCCCAGGACAAAAACAATCAACCCATTTCTGACCTGATTCAGCTTACTGTAATACATGTCTTCCATTAGAATATTTGATTTTAAGTAGTAGTAAAAGTTCCAAGGATTATAAAACACTGTACAAGATAAAACATATTTACAGGTGTCAACAGCTGTTGTCGAGCCATACAACTCTATCTTGACAACACATACCACTCTAGAGCACTCCGATTGTGCCTTTATGGTAGACAATGAAGCTATCTATGACATCTGCAGGAGGAATTTGGACATTGAGCGACCAACATACACCAACTTGAACAGATTAATTGGACAGATTGTCAGTTCTATCACTGCCTCATTACGCTTTGATGGTATTTCAGTTTTTCAGCTCAGTATTCTAAATCATCAATGAATTATCAATATTGAGAATATCAACTTTGTGAGTATTAAAGTAAAAGCAAAATTAAATACATGTATGTATTAGACAAATGGTCAATTTTGAGGAATATAAAATATTATTTCTAACTTTTGAATAGCAACACAATTATATCATATATAATAATAATTTTCTGTTGGTTTAATTTTTGAATATGGCAAATTTTGTCAGTGTTTTGGTTTTAAGGGAGAACTTGCTTATATCAGTAAATGTCTTAAGAATGTCTATATGGCAAATTTTGTCAGTGTTTTGGTTTTAAGGGAGAACTTGCTTATATCAGTAAATGTCTTAAGAATGTCTAAGTCTAGATGTGTAATAAAGTAACACGTTCGATGGTGAGATGCCCAAAATCATTAGTATGTACAAATGTTGTGCTTCGATATGTGAAATTAACATTTCTTTCAACTGCTTTCCTGTTGCCTTGAGAGGCTGTTCTTAAACATATAATGATGTTATTTTTCAGGTGCCCTCAATGTAGATTTGACTGAGTTCCAAACTAATTTGGTGCCATACCCAAGAATCCATTTTCCACTGGTAACCTATGCACCAGTAATTTCTGCTGAGAAGGCCTACCATGAACAGCTATCTGTGGCCGAAATCACCAATGCCTGCTTTGAGCCTGCCAACCAGATGGTGAAGTGTGATCCTCGTCATGGCAAATACATGGCCTGCTGTATGCTGTACAGAGGCGATGTTGTCCCCAAGGATGTCAACGCTGCCATTGCCACCATCAAGACAAAGAGAACCATTCAGTTTGTAGATTGGTGTCCAACAGGTTTCAAGGTTGGCATCAACTACCAACCACCCTGTGTAGTGCCAGGAGGTGATCTTGCCAAAGTACAGCGTGCTGTTTGCATGTTGAGCAACACTACAGCTATTGCAGAGGCTTGGGCTCGTCTTGACCATAAGTTTGACTTGATGTATGCCAAGCGTGCCTTTGTGCACTGGTATGTTGGTGAAGGTAAGTTTAAACGTTTCTACATTGTTACTGTCATAAATATAAATCAATGAGTAAAGAAAATAAACACAGAATTAATACATATGTATAAAGTTTGCTTAAAACTAAACCCAAACAAGAGAAAAATGCTCCATAATTTGAATGTGTAAGACATTCAGAATTAAGGTATTAGAATACTAATAAACATTTTGTCAATCCTCATTTAATTGAGCTTTTCTAAAGAAATATAGTTTTTAGGCAGTGCACTTCTCTTCATCGCCATCAAGCTACATTCCAAGTTCGAAGTCAATGCCTTGTATACTTTTGGAGTTACGCTCCAGAAAAAATGGGGATGGATGGACGGATGATTCGATTACTATATGCCTCCCTTCGGGTGCATAAAAATTGGCTTGAGTGGGGTTTCATTCAGACCTAGTCACATTTCAGAAAAGTCCTTTGATAAAATGAAAATGAATTATCTGAAAGCAAAACTACCAATGTTAGTTTAAAGATCCTATTTCCGTACATTCCAGGTATGGAAGAAGGGGAGTTTTCTGAGGCTCGAGAAGATCTGGCAGCTCTTGAGAAGGATTATGAGGAGGTTGGAGTAGACAGTGTTGAAGGAGAAGCTGAGGAAGAGGGTGGAGATGAATACTAGACAAAAACTGATATAGAAATTGATTAAATAAAAGTTGTTAAAAGTTTTAAACTGTTTATCTGTTGTTGGCTTTCTCAAGTTTTTTTAATCTAGATGGCCTTACTGTTGAAACGAGGCCATAATGGCCTTACATTCTCAATTTCGAACCACTGTCTATTTGAAACAAAGGTCAAATATAATGCATATGCAACTTAGGGCAGTTGAAATCGAACAAAGCTATTGCATTCCTGTAAAATGGAGGTGCCTAAGGGCTGGATCACTATCAGATGCTACATGTTCTTGCACACTATCTATCCCTTTAATGTCTTGATAGCAAAACTCAGTTTGCACACATTCTTTGGTAGAGCATTCTTTCAAGAGAGCAACATAAAGAGTGCAAAATTCAGGTTGTAGGAACATGGTTGGTGTAAGATCACACTATCTTGCACTGAAGGGGGTGGTTACCTTATAGCTTGATCAGGTATGCAAATATGCTTTGCTCACTTTTCCATCTGTCCTTTCAGAAAAGATCAAATTTGTAGTAAGGTCAGTCCAGCAGTGATTTGCAGTTGAGAAATGCACACTAAACATTCTGCATTGTTTTGGAAAGGGAAAAACAAACTTCCACAATTACTGCAAAGAGCTAGGAAACTGCAATCAAGCTGAAAAGGGTTCGCTTTTATCACAAAAGTTTACTCTGCATAAGATTTACATTATTTGGGTGGAAACATAAAAATACAGGAAAAAAACATCAAATAATTTTTATTACACAATCGATAACAAAGATATTAGCTTAGTAACATGATATTTGGCAAATATATAAAGGAAATAATTCAGTTTAAGGTTGAGATAATTTTCACTTAAAGCTTTGCCACTTGCAAATATACCACTCTGAGTGCTAACTTGGTAAAATGAATGTTTTAAGTTCACAAATTAAATACAACATACACAGCTACCAAGAAATTTTCTGTTTCATATGAACACGTCTATTACACTGACATTTTTCATAAATAAAATTACAGGAGACAATGTCAATGTTACCAATTTAGTTTTCAAGTTGAGCTCTGGACAAGAAAAATCAACAAAGGGCAATAACTGTGCAAATAGTAAATGTGAGTTATAGCTTGTGCACTGCACTTAGGTTGATGTGCTTGACCATTGTATGAAGTTGCACTGAATTCCAACAGTAACGCTCCGAACAAGGAAAACCAACAAAGGGCAATAACTGTGCAAATACTGTGAAATCATTTTTGTTCGCGTAGGACGAATTTTCGCGTATTTCGCGCTAGGAACAATGCGCGAATTTAAGACACTTACGTTATCCGAATTTTGATCCTATCCGAAATACCTGCATATATTTTTCCACTCTCTTTTGACCATTAGTTGTTGTTTTTAGCCAATATAACTTGAATAATCGGATGTTTTAGCAAATTCTAAATATCTAGCAAAATTAAAATGAAACTTATTAGGCGAGGGGAAAATCCCGGGATCGTCTTTAGAAAAGCCGGGATCCGGGATCGTATTAAACATATAGTAATACGGGAATACACCACCTGCCATAGGTGTCATCGATAAATTATCGATTATCGCTTGCCTTTTGTTATAGATAAGCATGTATAGTATATGCGTGACTGAAATTTTGTTTTTCAGTAAATTAATTTTATCGTTGATGGATTTTATTTTTTATATTGGATATAGGCACATTGACTGATGACATCACAAGCACCTGTTACCAAAATATAGCTGAACTACTGGTTGGCAAAGAGAACCAATATTTATATACATTTGATTGCAGCAGAATTTTTAACTTTAGATAACTTTTTTCTTTGTCAGCCGAAGTTTAAGATTCTTATATCATTTGAAAGCTCTTTGAATTCATATTTTGAAAATATAAGCAGATTTTGAATTTTTGCTTATAAAGAAGAAAACTAAGCTAATTTATACCTGTCATTTCAGCATTTTTCTAGCAGCTCAGATGCACTATGTTTAACCATTTACAAACAAAAAAGTAAAACAGTTTTGACAATTATTTTTTAGATTTGTAAAATATGAGTTTACAGACCTTTTAAATGATATAAAATATTGAATTATTGCAACATTCTTTTTATTATTATATTAGCATTTTAATGTCGTATTAACATGTGTACTGAAATTCTTTATAAAGCATTACCAAAAGTACGTGGTAACCTAAAAAAATATCTAAGCAAAATAGGTTTTGAATAAACATTTGTTTATTTCATTATCACAAAAATCAAACAATGTAACTTTCTTATTGCCACAAATTACAACAAATATCAAAACCAACACTGTTTATTGTTCCCTATATGTTTAATACGATCCCGGATCCCGGGATTTTCCCCTCGCCAACTTATTATGTTTTCTTTTTAAGTATGTTTCATTTGTATTTCCTTAAGTTGTTGAACGCTTGTCTGAAGCGTTTGCTAATAATTATTACATCGTTGTCTCCACTATTTCGATAATTTGTTAAATTCTTTACCTTTTTAATGAGAAACAAACTTATTTTTGCTATTGAAACTTATTTTATTCTTTGAGAATGTAAGAATAAAAGCGAATAGAAGTAACAACACATAAATAGGACACGAACGACTAAAGGTAATTTTCGCAAGCGGCAATGTTTTTTTAGCGTAATTGATTAGGGACCGGTTACAAAAGACCTGTCGGTATCGATCTTTTAATCTGCGCACACTTAATCTGTGTCAATTAACGTCAATTAACAGTTGGACCTGTCAGTTTGTATATTCGAAAGCGGACCGCGGTAATTGACACGTATACATCCAGCGTCATGCAGCTGTCGTCTGTTTTTATGCTGATAAAAAAAATTGAATCTGAAATTGAAAATGCGCGAATTTAGGACCGCGCGAACGTACTTTTTTGGCCGTTTGCGCGAAATTTCATCCCAGCGAATTTAAATGATTTCACAGAAGTGAAGATGGAGTTCTGATTCTTGAACACTGCACTTCCGACTAGTGCTTGACCATTGTATGAAGTTGCATTGAATTCAAAGCATTAGTTCTCAAGTTATCCTGACAAGGAAATTGCAACAGACCGGCCAACCAACCACCGGGTGACTCCTATATACCCCCTCAAACTTCGTTTAGGGGGTATAATAAAAACACCACTATAATTATTATTTCAACTTCAGGGGAATGGGGATACTCAATGTTACATTGTTAGAAATACAACAGTTGCTGAGTAGTAAGGTCAAACCAACTTGAATCTATGTTAATTGTACATTTATTTCTTTAAACCTACTTTACTTATGGGTGAAAATGAAACAAAAAATGTCAAGTAAATCTGACGTGTGTGTGTGGCGAGCAAGGGGGGGGGGTGAAGAGAGAACTTCTAGAAAAAGTCAGCTGATATTGAAATGACCTAGGCACCTGAGTCTGCATTGTCTACTTTATGGTGGTCATGTGTACCAATTTATTTAGAAATCCCATCATGCATGCAGAAGGTATGGACCGGACACAAACTCTAACTGAACTTAAGCCTATATGACAAATACAGTAATCAATGCCCTACTTTTACCTAGGGACCTGGGTCTTGCACGCGACACATGGTCTGCTTATGGTGGTCAAGTGTTCCAATTTTTAAATCCCAACATAGATGCAGAAGTTATGGACTGGAAACGAACTCCAACTGCACTTAAGACTATATGACAAATACACTTGAACTTTGATCTAGGGACCTAGGTCTTTCACACATTACACTGTCCAGACATGGGGTCAATTACATTGCAATGTAATTAATTAAATTACTTCGGATTCCCTCAATTACAAATACAATTACTCACTTTTTCAAATGTAATTAATTAAATTACAATTACTTTCAGAATGTAATTATTTAAATTACAAAGTACATTTCCAAAATTTATTTAAGGTACACATACAAGTAGCTACTTCATCATATGGCATAAACATTGACACATAGTACGGTTACATTTAATATGAATACAAAGCAGACAAATTAATAAACATGTTCACATTCAACAGTCCACGATTATGCCAGTTTTAATTCTCTGTTTCACTCTCACTAGTCTGTTTTATTACACTTGATCATCATCAAGGCTTCAAAATTTTTGTCTGTGAGCCTACATCTTCCTGGACGTTTGATAATATACTACCCAGGGGCAACAGCCATAATTATTAAAACAGTGTTTTCTCTCCTAATCAACACAGTACATCTATTAAAAAGTTGCTTTATGTGTTAGGATTCATGAAATATTGTCCACAATACTAGCTCAACATTTTAGTTCATAAAAATGTGATTGCAATTTAAGTGTAATTTAAATCAATTACCAATTACAGATAATTTTCATTGTAATTAATTACAGTCCAATTACATGTAATTTAAGTTTGCCTCAATTACAAATTACATTCAATTACTTGAAAAAATGTAATTCATTATAATTAAAATTTAATATACCCCATGTCTGACAATGTCTACTTATGGTCAGGTATACCAATTTATTTTGAAATCTCATGCATGAAGAAATTATGGGCCAGACACTAAGTATATACTTTTTCGAACACACACACGGGCAAGGGTAACAGTATATCCTCACCACCCCCACCCACCTCATTTAATGGCAAGGGCATAAAAAAACTACCTGCTAGACTCTAAGAACTGGCTAACTTACCAGCCTGTGCACACCTAACGTAGATATCATAGGTATGGTCTAAGGGAATATATACCTCAAATAACAAACAAGACATGGTTGTAAAACATGCATGCCCCAAAAGCGCCTTATCCCTAGAGGCAGCCATAACAGTATAGGAAGGAATATGGGTCATCTTCTGAACAGACCAACCTGCATAGCAAGTCTGAAGTCAATGCCAGAGGGTTCTCTAGTTACTGATTGGAAACTCTTTTTCTGTTAATGGTCAATATAACCTTAACCTTTGATCTAGTGACTTTAAAAACTATAGAGGTTATTTTCTGTCCATGACAAACCTGCCATGAAGTTTCTGGGAGCTAGGCCCAAGCATTCTATAGTTATTGATCTGAAACCATTTTGCTATTCAAGGACACTGTGTCCTCTGCCCTTGACCTGGTAACCTGAAAAGCTACAGGGGTCATCTCCTGGTCATGACCAACCTTTATACCAAGTTTGAGGAACCTGGGCCCAAGTGTTCTACAACTTTTATTAATCCAAAACCATTTTGCTTTTCAAGGTCATTGTGACCTTGGCCTTTGACCAACTGACCTGAAAAACTGTAGGAGTCATCTACTGGTCATGACCTACCTTCAGACCAAGTTTGAGGAAGGGTCCAAAGGTTCTCTAGATATTGATCGGAAGTGAATTATCTACTTACAAACCATCATTTGCAATACAATATGCTCCTTCATCTTTGATGGAAGGCATAAAAATGGTTTCGCATTGTCTACACTGCAAAGTTGCCACATGTAAAAATGAGTATTTTAATACAACATCCTTGTCTATAGACTGAAAGACAAAATTAAAAAGCTGAATCTACACATCAAAAAGATATTCAAAGCCAGGGTATATAAAAGCGTTTGTTAAAGTCCTTTGTTGAAAAACACAGTATGCGGCAGAGGTGCCCCATATTGATATTCTAGATATTTTAAGTCTTTTCTGTCCATGCTAGCAAGTCTGGATGTTGGTACAGAACTGAAATAACAGGTAAGTCTGGATTAGAACTGTAATTACATAGAGAGTAATAGGTTGGTGTCATGGATGTAGAAAGTTTATCTTGATAGGCGTAAGAATTTATCTGGTGAGCCAAAGGCAAACCCCATAAATTTTTGAGCCAAACCAGATAAATTTTTCATCCAAGACATCAAGGTATTACTCTATTCATCCTGTCGCCTAGTTTCTTTTGTTTTTTACTGACAAAAAATAAAATGCCAGCATAACATTAATAAAAGATTTTATTCAAATTGATCGGCCTGATCACATTATCTATATATATCAAGATCACATGACCAACTGCTGTAGATAAAATAAAATATACGCCACCTTGTTATTGGTTCAAAATTGTTATTAGTGACAGGATAATAAAATAATCTTACTTCACAAGAAATAAAGAAACAATTAGCTTCACCGGTCTTCCCTTAAGATCACTATTAACTAAAATGTGATATTCACTTTCACCAATGCCACAGAATACATAAAATCAGTTTTCTGAACTAGACGGAAATAAGCTGGTATAGGTTGTTCTTTTTTTTTTTTTTTAACGAGTGGAAATGCCTCATAAGTGCCCCTTACATGTAGTAAAAGAATTTCATTGAATACTTGCAGCAAACAATGCTATTCATTTCCAGTACTTTTCAATGTACTTCCTGACAAATCAATACTAACAATATTACACTGGTCTAAATGTTGCTTCACAAAAATTAATAAGTAAGTATTATTACCATCGCTGGTTAAACAACGCACAGCCAATTGGTACCATAAATAGTAAACTGAAAAACAAAATTAATGAAAGATATAGAATGACCTAATTAAAGTTAATAGATGCAAATACAGTTAAACAAGATGGTGTTTGTGTTTATTTGGGTTTAACAACCAGTTTTAACCTCCTTTTGGTCATATCCATGCAGTCAGTCCACTGAACAAGTGTTCCTGGGTATCCAATCAGTTTACTTACTAATCTTCCTGCAAGTGACTGACTGCTTCCTCACAAGAATCAGAGGTGAGGGACAAATGATCTGTTGAGGTATTGTCCATGATCAAATATCACAGTGAAATTTAGCAGACCCTGGTTAGGTTTGAACCATGAACCCCTGGATTGACAATCCAATGCTCTACCAACTGTGTTAGCAGGGTTGTAAAAAATATCAAATGAACTACAAATGAACACAATGATCATTCTTCCATCTATCCAGTATTTTTACAAGGAAAGAAAGATACAGTACAACAAAAACTTCAATTCTACAAAGAATGGTGAAGTACATCAATTTGAGAGGGTGCCATAAAAAGTAAACTGAAAATATGTGTTATTTTCTCACTGCTCAGGCAAGCTAACACCATCACCTCAGTTTCAACAACTACTAAAAAATGTTGAAATAACATTCATTTCTGAACCCTGTCTTAAATACTGGACTGATCATTTAAAAAAGTGAAAATCTTTGCTCTGACTATACATACGTAATGCCAGACAATAAGACTTGTAGTGGAGCATTCACAAATCTGTATCGCTTCATCCAGGCAGTTTTCTCTAACCTCTCCATTCCAATAGGTAACAACACTAAAACAGAGTCAACACAATATCCAGGGTGAATGCAAGAAAAATGCTATCTACTTCTTCATTTCATAACTTAGAATATTTTCTAACTCACCCCTATATGAATATTTTGAAAAACCTCTGCATCAACAAGTAATCATAGAAAAAAGGGTCTCTGATAGAGAATTTAAAAAAAGATTCTTGGTCAATATACTTCTTCCACTATATAATCTTTAGTATCTACGAAGTTTTTGCTAAATGGTCTGATCCTGTACACTTAAGTAATGAAAATATCACATGACCCTACTACCTAACGTTCTATTCCTGCTAAAAATTTATAACGTATGAATCAAATACAAAAACAGTAACTGACAGATGAACATATAATGTATCTAAAATTAAACACCTTGATAGTGGTAAGTATAACATTTTATCAGTTCTTATTAGCTTTCAATATTCAGTCTACAATAACAAGATGCTGCCAGATTGACAGCCCCTCAAACTACAATAGAGACAGACCCCATTAATATATCTATCCATTCTGTGTCTTAAAATACACTTTTTCCTGAATAACTCTTATTAAACACAATATCTCTTCTTGATTATGTTCTATCCCAGAAAATGCCAGAGGATTGCCCTGCAACAAAAGAACAAGTACATACACATTCCTGGTGACGCCATCAATATCCTACTGAACGTTACAAGACTTATACCCTTCACAGCAGCATAGCGAGAGTCTGTAACTTTCTTGTTTTGTTCATCATAAACTGCTACTCCATCTATTAACTCACTGCAAGTCACAAATACAAACTTTTAAGATGAACAATGCCTCAGTTAAGTTTAAATTTTATTTATTTTAGCTTGAATATGAAGAAAGCTTGCAGCTTATTTGAACCACTCTGGAACCAACCAGTGCTGGTGTCATATGAGGAAACATGGTTTAAATCAGTGACAAGTGAAACTGAGATTTCTGTAAAAAGTTTGACATACAATTTTATGGAATCCAATTTATTACAGAGAGAACTATAATGGATGATATTTTGTTTTCTCTTAAAAATAATTTTCTGACATTATAACATTTCCAGCCAAATTACAAAATCACCCTCTGTTCATACATATCTTCTTGGCTAATGAAAAACATATATAATCATTATTAAATTCTCTCTTTCTCTCAGCAAGTACAGTGTACTTATAAAACTTCTCATAAAATCAATTCATATTTAACATATCTTATCATAATTCATTTTTGCCAATACCAATGAATACAGTGTAGGACACATACACATTTTGCCATATATACAATCATTTAAACCAATTTAACACATTAAATAAAGTAAACAGAAAAACTAAAATCAGTAAAATTTGTGAGAGTATAAATTTCCCTTAATATGGCCACATGAAAACTTCTTATTTTACAGTGTCAGCTACCTTTGTCTCATAAGCGGTATGTTGACCATGTTGGCAGCGGCAACAGCTGCAAATGGTACAAATCTCTGCATTAAGGGTGAGGCTCTCTGAAATATTGCACATATACTGAATGTAAACTGTGATTTAAAAAACATCATAAAACTGAAAGTATTTTCAAATAAAAAAATCTACAGGAACTAAGGTTTACTTAAATGTTCAAAAGACATTCATGATTTACCAAATACATGTATCTACAACAAAACGAAGTTAAACCTAAAACCATCCTTTGTTGCCAGTGGTGTAAGACAGTTTTTCCAATTTATACAGCAAACAGTTATTGTTCTGAATCATTTTAGCAGAAGCAAGTCTTCCACATGGTTTCCATTATATCATTGGTGTCATGATGTCATAGGAGGAAAGAGCCAGTCATCACTGAGGTAAATACATCTGTTATTTCATGTTGTTGTTTGAGCATAGTTACAATTCTTTGCTTGTACTATTTTTCCTTTGTATCAATGTATATACCAGTGACAAACATGGCATAATTTTATCACCAGAGGAAAAACATACTGACTCACTGTTGCTAAATATGCTTTCAGACCTAGAGCTGTGACTAAAGCACTTCCAGTGGCTGACACATACGCTATACCAATTCTCCTGCAAGTAAAACATGGTGTCAAAAGTGTCGTTTATTTTTACCCTGCCAATGTCACTTGTCTTTCACCATTATGGCAAAAGCATTAATAGTCTGAGTATCCATAAAGTCTAAAGTATTATATCATAGTAAAAAAGGTTGTGACTTTTGATTTGTAATTTATGAAATGAATGTTGCCTACTAGATAAATCAGTCAAACTAAGAAAGTTAATGTAAAACTGTATGTCACGAGTTTTGATACTTGATTGTCATTTCACAAAAAGCCTTAGACTATGGAATTATGTGTAACTTATTTTACAAACAAAATAAAAAGTGAGTTTAGCAGTATAATAACTTGTCCTTATCATAATCAGTCTTACTTTGGTGTGATCTCTGATTCAGCATTTCTGTTTGTATAATTGACAAGAGCATTGAATGACTGGTTGGCCCACTGCCAAAAGATTACGGCTGGAGTGCTCCTGGAAAATATAAAAGTGCATTATGATTTAGAAGTTCTAAATTGGAACATTAACAAATGGATATGTTTCATAGCTTACACACTGTTGATTTTAAACTTACTTGTTTAACATGAGTTGTACAGAGAGTTCCAGCAGGTAAATTGTTCCTGATGATCACTTCCTGAATTTTTGACAAGTACTCATTTTATGAGGGAAATGTGGATGTAAAAGTTTCATTAAAGGATTCAAACCTACAAATTCCATGTAAGCTAGCTAACACTCTTACACCACATTACATCTTGGCAGTCATATATCTGTCTATTGTTAAGCACTACAATAACACATTTTTTATTTAATTTCAAGCCTATTACTGGTACTTTGTTCCTACAACCTAACTTAATGGCTTTCCTTTATTCAAAAAGTGTCTAGTTTTTGCATTTTTTTCTGCAAAGCAAAAAGGGCAAGTTGAAAATCCAGCAGTCAATGAATATTGTAATCTAAATAATGCTAAAGCAAAACTTAAGCTGGTATGTATTAAAATATGATTGGACTGAAAGTTGCTTTGACAGGTAACTGAAGTAGCTGCAGTGGAAATACATGCTGAAAAATAAGTCGCACTTACTTGTAGAAGGTAACCATTGCACCAATCAGAATCATTCCGCCTGGGACATAGAATGACATACGACCAATCACGTTCTGCAGTTCTCCTGTATCAGGATGGAAAGCCGACAAATACATTCTCTGTGCCTGGCGTACTTGGTCTGCTGTGGTACCAGAAGGCTCCTTGCCATTCCTACAAAAGGCACACGACTGTAATACTGAAAATTCTAAATGTAGAACAGAATCAACAAAAATCATTTGTAGTTAATTTGTACAAGATGAAACTGTGTTTCCTTTCTGTCTGATTTGGACTTTAAATATCACCCCATTCCCAATGAAAAAGCACTATACAATGTATATATTTTTTCCCAGTTGTAAGAAAAAAAAATCTGGTAATTTTTTTTTTTTAAACATGGCCAAAAAAGTATAAGATTTTTAAAATAAATCCTTATAAAAATGCGATGCCGTCCTGTTTTTTGACACACTTATAATCAAGCACATAACTTACTGTATTGTAAATGAAATCATTTCCCTCTGAAGTTACATGCTGCCATGTTTCATTATAATTCAAAAGTATAAAATCCCAATCTATACATAGTAATGAGGGTCTTAGCCTCAAGCAAGGTCCAGTACCTGTATTGAGTAATGAGGGTTTTTGCCTATTAGCTTCAAGCAAGCTCTAACAGAACAAGTCCAATACCTGTATTGAGTAATGAGGGTTTGTGCCTCAAGCAAGCTCTAACAGAACAAGTCCAGTACCTGTATTTAGTAATGAGGGTTTTAGCCTCAAGCAAGCTCTCTTTTGAATGAAAACTAAGTCTTGGGTCAGTCACCCATGTGTAGTATCTCAGTCGCCCTATGAATGTGTTCTGGTCCCATATTGGTTTGTCCAAGTCAATACGCTCTGTCCCAACCATTTCCTGTAAATAAAATACTGAGAACAGTTGTTGCAATGCAATTCTCTGAATATACAAAGGACTGACCAAGTAGAATTTTTCTTTTTACAATCAGGTATTTTGTTCCTAGAAAAAAAGATTAAAAGCGATCACAGGATGTTTTGTAGTAAACCATAATTTTATTTCATCACACCTGTATTTCATATACACATTTATTAAGTATGCAGTAAGTGAAATGCTGTGTCTAACACAGATATTGTTTGAAAATATGCAATTTTATCTAAATACTAGAGCTATCACTACATGTGATTAATACCCCCAAAACACCGCTACAGAACAGAGGAAGTTATCAATTTAGTAACAGAATACTTTGTAAAAAAATTGAAAAAAAGTAACGGTTGTGGGCAATTAAAGATAGTTGTGGTTCTTGTACATTGCATTTCCTCTCATTGCGCTTAACCATTGTATGAAGTTGCATTGAATTCCAAAAAAATAGTTTTCAAGTTATTCTCCAGACAAAGAAAACTAACAAAGGGCAATAACTGTGCAAACAGTGAAGACAGAGTTATAGCTCTTGTACATTGCACATCCACTCAATGAGCATGACAACTGTATGAAGTTGCATTGAATTCCAACCACGAGTTTCCAAATTATATTCTGGAAAAGGAAATCCAAGGAAGGGCAATAACTCTGCAAATAGTAAAGATTGAGTTATAACTCTTATACAATGCACTTTCTCTCATTGTCCTTGATCATTGTATGAAGTTGCACTGAATTCCAACCAGTAGTTTTCAAGTTATTCTCCAAATAAAGAACAAAGGGTAATAACTCTGCAAATAGAGAAGATGAAGTTATGATTCTTGGAAACTGCGCTTCCTCTCTTGTGCTTGACCATTGTATGTAGTTGCATTGAATTCCAAACAGTAGTTTTCAAGTTATGCTTCGGACAAGGAAAACCAATTAAGGGCAATTACTCTGAAAATAGTGATGATGGAGTTATGATTCTTGGACACTGCACTTCCTCTCATTGTGATTGACCACTGTGTGAAGTTGCAATGAATTCCAACCACTAGTTTTCAGGTTTTACTCCATACAAAGGAAAACCAACAAAGGGCAATAACTCTGCAAATAGTGAATACGGAGTTATGATTCTTGGACACTGCACTTCCTCTTATTGTGCTTGACCATTGTATGAAGTTGCACTGAATTCCAACCAGTAGTTTTCAAGTTATGCTCCAAAGAAAACCAATAAAGGGCAATAACTCTGAAAATAGTGAAGATGGAGTTATGATTCTTGGACACTGCACTTCCTCTCATTGTGCTTGACCATTGTATGTAGTTGCACTGAATTCCAACCAGTACCGGTAGTTTCTAAGTTATGCTCCGGACAAGGAAAACCAATAAAGGGCAATTACTCTGAAAATAGTGAAGATGGAGTTATGATCCTTGAACAATGTACTTCCTCTCATTGTGCTTGACCATTGTATGAAGTTGCATTGAATTCCAACCAGTAGTCTTCAAGTTATACTCCGGACAAGGTAAACCCAGACCGACCTACCAACCACCGGGTGACTCCTATACACCCCTCAAACTTCGTTTTGGGGGTATAATAAAGACATGTTTTCTCATGTTAATTAATTCATTCAACTTTTATAATCTCTGGTCACATGTACAAACTGCACCTGAACACATTTGGCAAATATGAATAAAATTTACAAAAACAACACAGTGGACAGGTTATACCTGTAAATATATTTACTTTTCAGTGAAATAGGCACATGCATGACAATTTCATAATAAACCATTATTCAAACAAAGGACTTTTAACATGAAAATAAATCAAAACTTCTTGCCACCTAAAAATTGATTCTTATGGACCCTTTAAGATTTACAGCTCATTAACAATGAATAATTTACACCTGTATATTACCGGTAATATATATACAAATGACTTACTGTTAACTCAAGATTCACTTGTCACTATTCAGGTTCTTCAAAGTTCCCTTCTATAGAATTACATTTCTCAGGTCATGTTGAAATTTTACAGGACGAATCTGTGAAGATGTCCAAAGTAACAATATATACTACAGGTTACTGTACATAGTTGTCATTCAAAGTTGTCTACTGACCTTTAAAAAATGAATTATTTATGTAAGTATCAAGTTTCAATATCATGTTAACATTTTAAAACCTCTCCAACTACTGTTATACTTGTAATTTCAAATATTACGTATCTGTACACATCACTATAATTTATACCAACATATAACAATACATAGTAAATATATATTGATGCTGCTTGCCAGATTTAAGCCTTGATCATAGCTTAAGTGATCATTTAAGCAGGGTGATCACACCAAATACATTTGCATCTATAGACTTACATAGCAGGAGCTTTGCAAAGAACTTTTAAAAATTTATATCTTTACAATATAAAAACAAAATAAAATTTTAAAGTCACTGCACAAGTAACTAATATTAAAAGATAATTTCTACAAAATGAGACTGAAGTATTAATTTAAAAGTTAAGCTTGTGTTTCAGTTAAATAAAAGCATTAAAATTATTGGCTGCAACCAATTTTGGCCTCATAATTTTCTACCACCATTTATGCCAAAGACTTTTTGTCTCAAGACAGAAAGACATCTTCATGTCAAAGTATGAATATAAGATAAAAGATTCTATGTTCTGTAGTGCCTTCATTAAAATATTACAGCTGACAGAAAGGAAATGTTAATAAAAAGAAATAAAAAAATAAAGCAAGGCAAAACAAAAACCAACCAACAAAAAATATTTAAGTCCGTTAAATGAATAAATTACATCCATTTTTAAATATTTAAAGCTTTCAAACATCGGCTTGAGTCACTTACGTACTACTTACATATGTCACAATCTCTATCTATTTGAGTTTATTTATCATCCTTACCGACTGACAATATATGACCAACGTCCCCTGCAGAAGTCAGTTATTTTAGGTAGTAGGGGATAGTGCAGGATACAAAAAGCATCCCATTCCAAAGACACCCCTCTCATTGTATAGCACTGATACATGGGACCTTGGTTTAACGTCTCACCAAAAGACAATTAGCAAACTGTTGACAATCTTCCTTTAATTGGATTGTCATTCATTGTTTGGTATGTTAATTTCTTATTTGTGAAATGAGTACAATTATACTGAATCACACATAGATTAACCCATAGAGGTGTATACTTAGAACATGATTATCACATTTTGGAAATAATTTTTTAACATCTATTTAACTTCACTAATACATAAAGCATCCTTTATAGCATAGTAGTTCTTGCAGTGTGTGGTGTACAGAAATTTACTTACCGGTAAATCTTTAGATTCTTTTTATGACTCACTGATGTTGTAGTAACTGTAGTTATAACTCTAGACTATTACAACTCTTTTAACAGTTAAATTACAATTCTGTTTATAATAATCTTTGGTAAATCTAAAGGTGGCTCCATCATACAAGAGGGCCATGATGGCCCAAGGTCGCTCACCTGAATACTTTGCCTGGTAGAGTAGTACTTTGCCCTGTAGATGACCTCAAGCCGATGCTCCATTAAAAATATCTAAGTTCTAGGCTTTGTGGTTTCAGACAGACAAGAATTTTTTTTTAAATTATGCCTAAATGAGCCTATGTAAAATCAACTGACCCCTATGGTGGGGCCAAACCTGACCCCAGGGGCATAATTTGAACAAACTTTGTAGAGGTCCACTAGGCAATGCTACATACCAAATTCTTAAGGCTCAGGTCTTTCAAGGTTTTTAAAGTTTTCCCAATATAAGCCTATGTAAAAATTAAAAATCAGTTGAACCCCGGGATGGGGCTAAATTTGACCCCAGAGGTATAATTTGAACAAACTTGGTAGAAGTTTACTAGACAATGCTACATACAAATCTTAAGTCTCAGGGCCTTGTGGTTTCAGACAAGAAGATTTTCAAAGTTTTCCCAATATAAGCCTATGAAAAATCAATTGACCTCTGGGGTGGGGCCAAATTTAACCCAAGAGGTACAATTTGAACAAACTTGGTAGAGGTCCACTAGACAATGCTACATACCAAAGCTTAAGGCTCAGGGCCTTGTCATTTCAGACAAAAGGATATTCAAAGTTTCCCCAATATAAGCCTAAAGCATATGTAAAATCAATTGACCCCAGGGTGGGGCCAAATTTGACCCCAGGGGTATAATTTGAACAAACTTAGTAGAGGTCTACTAGAAAATGCTATGTACCAAATCTTAAGACTCAGGGCCTTGTCGTTTCAGACAAGAAGATTTGCCAAGTTTTCCAATATAAGCCTAACCCTATGTAAAATCAATTGACCCCAGGGGTGGCGCCAAATTTGACCCCAGAGGTATAATCTGAACAAATTTGGTAGAGGTCCACTAGACAATGCTATGTTCTAAATCTTAAGGCTCAGGGCCATGTGGTTTCAGACAAGAAGATTTTCAAATTTTTTCTTTCGGTTGCCATAGCAACCAGGGCCCTTTAAATGGAATTCAATTCATTGAACAACTTTGGTAGAGCTTCATGCAAGAAATATCCCAGGCATGTTTCGTCAAGGTTGGCTTAGTGGTTTAGGAGGAGAAGTCGTTCAAGCCAAATTGTTAACAAGGCATGATGCACGCTGACAGACGCCTGACAATCAATGATCCCAATAGCTCACCTTTGAGCACTTTGTGCTCAGGTGAGCTAATACATGTCCAGGATAGATGCATTTCTTGGCAAAACACAAGTTTGATTCCAGCTCCTCCACTAACATTACTGTCTATCCGCTGAGACATTAAACTGACCCATGTTTCAGTTCTTAACAATGAGCATGATACAGATCCATGAGTGCCTCTGGAAGGGGATGTTTTCTGTATCTTGCACTATATACCCCACAACAGCTTCGCAGCGGGCAATGGTCATGTTGGCAACTAGTCTCAATCAGGGCCTTAATCAATAAAGGCCCTGTCTCAATATTGTGACTTCAGGCAGGCTGCTGAAGTCTGATACCGACCATTCAAAAAATGAGCACGAAATTCAACTTTTTTAGTACAATTATTTGAACTAATTGGCAAGATAAATAAACCATTTTTACTTGAATTTAGTAATTTAATCAACTTTAACTTAATACTGCCAAAAGTCAATACTGACTTTACTAGCAGTGCGTGTCAGGAACATTAAAATTATAACAGATAATAACAAAGAAAACTCTGTAGAGTGTAGGAAAAGATGACTGGTTTCTTTTTCCTGTGTATTCCGAGTACTTCACACTTAATACATATTTATTTCACGTGATATTATCATGGATTTATTTTTTGAAACATTATAATAAACATATATAGGGGTGGAAAGTCTGGACATGTCACTCCCACTTTTGGGGTGCCGAAATGTCCCGGGAGGAAACGTCTTGGGAGGAAAAGTCTTGGGGTGAAACATCTGTCAACCAAGCCAACAAAGCCAGTTTACAAATTATTTATCACTAGATCAATATATCTAACAACCTAATTTCCACTAATTGTAAAAAAGGGTAAATGAAAGAATGATAATAAAGATGTGACAACGAGAGAAAACGACTGAAGCACCTCAAAGTGAAACTAAAATACTCTTTTCTCTTGGAAGAGCGATTAGTCTTACGGATGTGACGTCACGCGTAGTTACACGAAGCCGAAATTTTTAGTGAAAATGGTAAATATAATTTCATATTGTTGTTTTATCCAGGAATCATTATCATAAAAATGGCCATAATTCATCAGCGTCAATACCTCTTTTCGTTTTGATTTCACTAGAATTGATTTTTTTACATCAGTATTTAAAAAAATCGTTACTTTTACTTTGGCGTTATGGATTATTGAAAGGTGGGGTGAAAAGTATTTTTTTGTTACAGGTGTGTAGCCACAAAGAAACTTTTGAATAATATTTAGAAGTCAGGATTAAATCTTAGCCTAAAAACCAGAAAAAATATATAACTGAAAGTGAAGTACTTGATTATAGAATAATTTATACACTGAATTATTACACGGACAGATTCTAAGCTTATTTTCCTTCTTTGTTCTTTCTTCCTTTCTTCCGATAATGACTTTGATCAAGACTGATCATTACGTTTGTGTTCATCACAAAATTAGTATATTTCACTTTGTAAGCATTACAAGATCTCGAGGTAAGTATTAGGCAATAAATCATAGTAGCAAATATTTTCATTTTAATTTATTTTAGTTATACTGTAATGTCATTTCAAAAGAAATTTACAAGAAATTGTGAAAAAAAGTTCCCTTTTCAAGTATTTATGACATTGTTTTAGCTAGTCCAAATAATTGTACCCTAAAAGGTGTATATTGTGCTATTTTATATTAGGTCAATATCCCCCTTCAGAGTAGCTAGAGGCGGAGAACGAAAAATATCAGATTAATAAATGGGTCTGCTTTTGAAGGCGAGTTATTGAGACTATGTTTTAGCTAATTGCTATTTCAGCCACTGGTTATCCTATCAGAGGGTCTGATTAGATGTAGCACCACCATTTGAGCAGAACCAGCAGCATGAAGTAACGATTGGTGGTGGCTAGCATATCGGAACACTAGACTTATTTTAACCACAGGAGTTTTAAATTGTAATTTAGTTATTCAAGAGTCAAAACTATTAATCTAGCTGATTGTACTTTATATAAAAACACAAGGAATGAAACATGCACCTGCCCCGCCCAATAAGAATTAAAGCTACATCTTCTTAAATATTCCCAGGTTCAGATATCTATCAGTTCTGTCACTCAGCAAGCACTAAATCTTACCAAAACAAAATTGCCTAATAATGACGATGACCTAAATGGTTACGTCTAAGAAGACTCTTCTGAAAACATTGGTAGTGGTGAGTTTGGAAAGCTAGACTATGGGTCAAGCTTCATGATGACCAGATTGATTGCTAGCTAAAGCAAGGGTTAAGCTACATATAGTTTTCTACAAATCTGGAATAGATTTATCAAAATATTTATGATTGAAGTTGAACACTTCTTTCATTAGTTTTATGTGTAATCACAAGTTTCTTGAAATGTTTGGAAGGATGATGTAGGGATATAGCCAGACCTCAGAAAAGAGCAGATTACATGAAAAGTTAAGAAAAAGGGCATGTCATTTGCATTGTCTTTGATTTGACAGTCGAGATAATTTATCTTGCCATGTTCATAATGCATCTGAATTTAAGTTATCCAGATGTGATGAAAATGGTGACTGGTTCTGGACATCTGCACAAAATATGGAATTGTCAGCCTGCTAGTAGCATCTGCGAACAGATTTGGTATGTCTATATTTTAATAAAAAAATAAGATTTAGTTTCATGAAAGTTATTTCATTAACATGATTTTGATTTACAACCATATGTTTTCAGGGTCTCCTAGCCTTGTTAAGAAAGCTAAAATCCGGTGGAGAAAAAGAACTACGAATATTATTACTTGGTCTAGACAACGCTGGTAAAACAACTTTACTAAAAGGATTAGCATCTGAAGATGTTAGTCATATAACACCTACACAGGTAAAACATATTTAGCGTTAAACAATTTTCAGATTATTTCCAAAAAATTATTGCAGTGTTTTGACAATGGTAATTTCAAATGCAAGCTTAAATCAGCACAATAACAGAGTATTTAAGGACAGGGTGCCTCAGTAGGCTGTTATACTAAGTGAAATAGTATTTACTACACATCCGCCTGAATCTACAGCTTTTACAAAGCTGTGTAAAATGTATTTTTAAACAAGAATCAAATATACTAACATTTACAAATTGAAAATGACTATTAATAACTGTAAAATGTTTCCTTCTTATTTTAGGGATTTAATATCAAAACAGTGCAATCATCAGGTTTTCGTCTGAATGTCTGGGATATAGGTGGCCAGAGAAAAATAAGACCATATTGGAAAAACTATTTTGAAAATACAGATGTTTTGGTAAGTAGCTATATTTACTACAAATTTTCCTTGCTAAATAGTTGCTTCTTATGGAAAATAGTTGCCCCTTACAGCCAATAGAAGTATAATTACTTTTGGAAATACTGTTGAAGTATGCAAAATAACAAAGAATGAAAACGGACTTATCGCTCTATTTTGATATTAAAGAAAAATACATTGGAAGCTTATAGAGGTGCACGTTATTACCGGTAAACCATTTACTGTGGAAAAAGGTCGCACAGTGCGATACCAAGGTATCACCAGGGAAACCGGTATTTTGTCAGAATAATCCAGTGTGACCTTGAAACTGAAGATAAAATCAAACAGTCTGGTAGCACAAAAAATAGTGTTTATCTACAGGTTGAAGACCATGGTTCAGATAAATTTGTTTCATTAATCTGATCTTGTTTATTTAAACTCTTCAAAATGTCATACAGTCATGTAGTTGACTGAAACTAGTACTAACTTACAATTTTATCTTTTCAGATATATGTTATAGATAGCTCTGACAGAAAAAGATTTGAAGAAACGGGTGAAGTAAGTGCTTTGCTACATCAAAAATACGTCCATATGTTGTTATGTCCAGAGCTACAAAGTCTTTTAGATTGTTTTCACTAGTGAATATTGAAGGAAAAGTCAGATTTATTGATACATGAATGATTTATAGCCACAAATGTCAGCCTCCATTTGATGTGAACTGTGTTATACCTAACCATAGTTATTTTACGCGAGAATTTGCTCATGTATGCTTGCCTATATCTTGAAAGTATCTCTAAGTGAATGGATCATTGACTTTATTGCATTGTATGTAACTAGTGGAAATAGTTGAACGGATAGTACAGATTAGGCTAATGGCTGAGCTACACTGTCCTTAAAAAATGTTCATAACACAATGCATTTCTTATTTAAGCAGCACTGTAAGCCAAATACATTGATTTTCTTTTTTATACATGTATACTTTAGTTTACTGATATTTTATAAGTAGAAGCATAATTTTCTCCTGAAAGTAAACACCTTAAGTCTTTAACCCTGATGAATTGAAAAAAAATATGAAATTGTAAAAAATTAAATCTTTAAGTTAAATTTTACTGTACTCCTAGATGATGTAAGATTATCTGTAAAAAAAATTATTTGTGTGTTTCATGTCTTTCTTTAAATCTCAGGAATTAAATGAATTATTAGAAGAACCTAAATTGGGTGGTGTGCCACTGTTGGTGTATGCTAACAAACAAGATTTAGTGAACGCAGCAAAAGCCTCTGACGTTGCAGAGGGGTTAAATTTACAGACAATTAAAGATCGTGTGTGGCAGATACAGCCATGTAGTGCACTGGTTGGTGAAGGAGTCAAGGTTTGTACTCATATTTAGCTGTCAGTAACTTCCAAAATGATCTAAAAAAATGTTATAAATGTTTTGTTTTTTTTGTTTGTTTTTTTTTCATAGCATATTGCAGTTTTTTTTCCTTTGCTTAAAGGGGTAATAGACTAATTCATACGAATGAAATTTCTATAAACTGCAACAAGGTAGTTCAGGGAAGTATCTTTAGGTGATGCAGCTTAAGATTTTAAATAAAACCTGTTACAGGCTGCTGTCTTCAATCAAGTGAGGTGAAGGTCACAAATAAAAGACTCCACATTGACCTTGCTTGTGTGATGAGAATCAGGGTTTACCCTGGTTGAAAATTTCTTTGAGCCAAATTTGTTTGATTGTCTGATTTCATGTGAAATTTTATCAAATAGCATAACAAAGGCAAGAAATCCTGTAGCCAAATTAATATAATATTAGCAAATGGCTTATGACAGAATGAGCCCTGGAGAATGTTGGTGGTTTCTGTATAGCATGAGTTTGGTTTTACATCTGTTTTCTAGAATATGATAGTAATTGAAACTGTCAGCATGCATTACTTCATTTAGCTGTATTAATGACTCTTAAGCTAATACAGACTATTTTCATGAATAGCTTAAATTCTCTTAATGGACTACTTCCATGCATAACTTTAATTTTATATAAAAATTATAATTCTATATTATATGAGGACGATTTTCATGCAAAGCTGAAATTCAGTTTATGTGGGTTTAATCTTATTTGTGATTGAAATCTTATTCTGTTTTTTTACAGGAAGGTATGGAATGGGCAATGAAGCAGATATCCAGTCGAGGAAAGAAAAAATGATAGTAGAGTCACTAGTCAGCATATGCACACCCAGACACCACACCCATTGCTTCAACTCTACAGTTATTGTCTGTTAAATATTTACATATCACTGAATTTGATATTGTAGTTGACTTTTAGTTCTGCTCAGTTCTGAATATTTAATCAGCAACAATTTTTAATATACCAGGAATGTGAACATGAATTCTTTGTTTGAGAAAATGGAAAAGATAAGAATGTAACTTGTTCTTTTGCAATTATAAATTGTGCAAATTTAAATGTCATATTGTGATGGTGAAAGTTTTCAGTATTTTTGGAATCAGAATTTACCAAAGATTACATCTTAGTACACATTTGAATGTACTTTGATGCATAACTTCTTGTCATTGAAGCATTTTTACCTTGATTCGGACAGTTTATTCAGAAGACCTTGACAAAAATGTTGGTCAGGTATCTTCAGTGTTTTGATGACTAACTTTGAAGCTTACCGGAGCACTATATGCTCTGGATGAGTTTTTGTTATCACCCTGTGTTCATCATGTGGTCAACTTTTTACTTAAAGCAACATCTCAGAGCATGAAATTGGCAGGGATGTTCCTTGCATGAAGCCCTACAAAAATTGTAAAAGAATTCCATCCTATACAAAATTCTGAGTTTTTTTATGGCAACTAAAATGAAAAACTTCAAAAATCTTGTCCAGAATCACCTGGCTCAGAGTTCTGAAAGTTTGCACAAGCATTGCCTAGTAGACCTCTACTAAGATTGTTTAAACTTTACCCCTCTGGTAATATTTGGCTGGGGGTAAGATATTTTACATAGACTTATATAGACAAACTCTTTGAAAAGTTTGTCGGAACTGATAAGGCTGAGACTTTTGAAATTTGGTTTGAATCTTTGCCTTGAGAGTCTCTTCATGTATTGTTAAAATTATGCCCCTTGTTTAGTTCTTTCTTGTTAGTTTTGATGATGAATCCATTAAATGGCATTTGTCTTTCCTGGCAGTTACACTCGGGTGAATGTTTAATGGCCATTATTGCCTTCTTGTTACTTTTTCTTCTCTTTTAAATGAATGAACATAACATTCCATTTATCTTTCAGCGTTGTGTATTTACATGCTGAATGGCAGTCATTCAGTTCTTTAATTCAAGATGTGAACATGATTTTAAATACCATGGCCAAACATTATTTTGAGAAAATTGTGTTGTGGTTTTAAGACCTTTTCTTAGAACATTCAGGGTGACATTATCTTTATTCTTCATGTAAACACTTGAGACAGAAAGTACTTTAGGTGAAGAGTAAAAGTATCTTTGAGTTCGTTTTTTGTTGTCAGATAAAGGTATACTTCGATGTTATTCCTACTTCCGTCCTGTGAATTACATATCATAAATTTTATTATCAGTTTATTGGTTAGAGCTTATAGTCTATGTGCCAAAATGTGATTTTGTGAAATGAAGGTCATGTAAGACAAAGCCTTTTCTGAACTACTCAAATGAAGCCTTGTTTTATATTTATATTCTTACTGTTTTGTGTGTAACCCCTTTAAAATATATAAGATTTGTGATGGAAGTTTTCATGTCCCTTTTACAAAAAAATAAAAAAACAACATGAAAAACTTGGCGTCTAGTTCATTATAAACATCATTTAGGAGTTGTATCAGAATGTACTTTCAAAAACACACAAGTATATCATATTTGAAATCAGTGAATAATAAGTTTTTTTACAGGTATTCAGGGTATTGACCCAAATTTTCTCCAGAATTATGTTGTATTTCTTGTATAAATTGTGCTTATTTCTGTTATTTCCGTCCATGTTGTAATTTATAGATATGTATTTCATTTTGATCTTAGTATATCTTTAAATATTTGAACTATTCAGACATTTTTTATGTACAAGCAGAAGGAGTGAGATTTTTATATGTGTCTGGGGTAAGCAAAGGTGTCTTTGCAATAAATTACATCCATTACTAAACTGTTATTTATAATAACAAAAATAATCTTGATTCAAAATTGGCAGGGAAACATAACAAAAAAACTTACAACTTACAAAAAACATCACCCACACATAAGTACAGCTTTGGGATGGGTAACAATATTCCTGTCTTGTTACAAAATGTATCTGTGTATGTAAAAGGATTCTTGCATATTATAAGGCAAAAGTATTACATAAATATCACACCCCAAGGAGGGTGATAGCCCATATTGTCAACCCGAGGTAGGTAATGTCTGCTGAGACATAAGCCAAGGTTGACATTACCATATCAAGGGTTGAAAATATGTGCTATCACCCTCTGCACACCATTATGTGTGTGACATTTATTGTATTAAAAGAACACTACTAAATCAAAAGCAATTTTATTTAAAAAATACATTTTCAACCGGTTGTTAGATAAACAACTTGAAATTGCCTAGTTTGTGCCATCTGACTGATTAGTCTAAAAAGTTAATGTGCATACAAATGAAAGTTCACCTTCGTGTGTAGAATTATGTTAACCATGAAAAGGAAAAACCAACACTATTTTTAGGCACAAACACAAGAAACATTATACTTCCACATAGGACAGTACAAAATGTCAGATGATACATATATGAGAATTCAGCATAAGATATGAATAAGGTTTGTTCACCTTTTAAGCTTTCACATAGGTGGATGAATATTGTCCTACATATATAAAGTCTCTTCCTTTCTGTAAAGCATGCTTAATACTTTTATTTTTGATTAAGTTTGAAGTCTTGAACTGGGTATTTTGTCTTCAGCTCCAGTCCCATTTACTATGTACATGTATTTTGCATTTAATCATTTTTTTCTTCTTCACCCAATCTCATATAGTTTGGAAAAAAGGTTACAAATTTAAAGGACCATATTTAGATAGTTAGGTATATTAATTGAAGCAAGAATGATTATTCATTAGCAGATGATAATTTCTGGTTTCAAATGGTACTATTCATGGTTGTCAGAGACTTTTACAGTAGAGTCTTGTTACAAAGACAGACACAAGTGACACAACTTATGCCAGCTGCTGGATTACACATTAGCACTTCAGATATTCAGTTTTAATACTCCCTAGTACAATCAAATTCAGTGTACTTTGTGCAACTGTTGTATCACATCGTCAGTTTCATATTTTTTTCATCTTTGTAGTAACTTTAATCACATTTAAGGCATGTTAATGAACATTCTTTGAAGCATTGTGATCATTTCTTGTCTGTCATCATTATATTAGAATTTTACTTCTCTTTGTAAGGTCATGTCTTTTCAATAAAACTAAGGTTAATAGTTAACCTTGATATAGAATGTAAAAGATGTTTCACTTTTACCCTGTTAGAAGCATTTTGTTGTTTTTTTGCCTCTTTGATAAGTATGGACTGTGGTCATACTACATGGATCCTGCACATCACTGATAACTAATTAGATGGTCTATTTTCACTTATCATCCCCATAAATTTTAAATGGATCTATCCAGGTTGAAAGTTGGACATGCTTATTATAGAAATGTAGCAGGGTCAGGGTTTGATTTCAGGTGAGCACCTCTTTTCGTAAATTAACAAATGTATGTGTAGCATATTTTATAAATTAATGTGAAATTCAACAATAAAATCTATGTAAAACTTTTGATACAGATTTTATTTTTTATTCTCTTCAGTAAATGGTTTGACATTATTTTATTCTTCCTGTATAAACAGCTCTAATTATGCTGCTATCAGAGAACTGGTAGTATACATCATGCAACAAGTAATTAAAAAAAATCACCTTAGCTCTTTCATTTTCATCAGTCCTAAACACTAGCTGCTCGCTTGGCTATGAATGATAACAATGGGCCTCATATAATGTATGCATATACATCTTTGAAAAAAAGTTGAAATTTTAAACTTCTTTTCTCATAAATCTTTTTTCTGAAGTTTTTGTGATGAGTCGTATATATACATGCGTTCCGATTAGGTTCATTAGCATTGAATCAATAATAACATGTTAGATACATTATTTTCAGCAATATGATTTATCACTCAGACAAGGCTTCTGTAACATAAAAACATTGCCTCTACATTTTACTTGCAATAATTTTGCTTGCACCCAAAAATTATGAGGAGACTCATTCTTTAGGCTTTCAGCCTTTCTTGAGAGATGGACATTACAGTGTTCCCACAACTCTTCTCATCAATAGTCAACACCCCTCTGAACAAGAAATGCTTTGTAGTAGAAGCTGTAATGTCATTCATGAAAGTCTGATCTTAAACCAGTTGTGTACATAGGTTTGATCTTATGACTCAATTTTAATAGAAGCTGTTTTGTTGAACACTTGGATCAACAATCTCTTTTAATGCCTCATCATTTCTACAGTGAAAAATTAATGTTTGCCGAAAAAAGCGTCTCCATCTTGTGTTTAATATCTACTCCCTTTCATTTTGCTTTTTTAAAGATCATTTTAACTTGGGATGAGGTTTTGTGATCAGCATTTTGTCTGTCATCGATATTTTAGCCAGTAAACTCTCTAGAGGCTACAGTTTAACCCAGGCATAAGAATTTAGTTTGAGAATTTCTTGAAATTTTTGAGGATGTGGTCACTTAGACAAAAAAATAGGTCAATAGCTGAGATCAGTGGCAAACCCTGTGAACACTAAAGGTTGTGACATTTTCCCTTTACAGCCCTATTCTTTAGGAATACATTTGTCCATATAAACTCCTCTGAGCTTGTAACTTGGAATTTTATGCCTAAATCAAAAGGAAACCACCCTAGAGCCACATTTTCAAACCTATCTTCCTGAAACTTGCTCAGAGTGGTTGCTCTGATTATTTCATAAACAAGTATTTAAGCTGAGTCATAATTGTCCAAGATCACTGGAAATTTACTCAGTCTTCATGAAACTTGGTTATGTGTTTGATGATCTCAAGGTTTAACTGAAATGAGTCATGTTAGGCCAAAAAACTAGATACTTGCTCTGATCAATGAAAATCTTTTCACACTCAAGGGTTTAATGTTACAAGTGGCCAAATTTGGCCAATCCTCTAGTATATTTGTCAATGCAATCATTTGGATGAAGTTGAAATTTGGTGAAGTGGGATAAAAATTACCAGTTTAAATTAAAGAAAAACACTTCTCTCCAGATATTCTGTTAGATGAGTTGATGACTGGGTCACAGGCCTTAAAAACTATGTAGCCAGCTCCGATCATGTAAAAGTCTTGTCAACCTAGAGATCCAATTTTTATGCTCCCCGAAGGGAGAGCATATAGTCGCCGCTTTGTCCGTCCGTACATCCGTAAATCCGCATTTCTTGTCCGGGGCAAAACTCTGAAACTACAAGAGGTATCAACAAGAAACTTTGTAGGTAGATAGATCTCATTGAGTAGAAGTGCAGTGCTAAAGAACCATAACTCTGCCTTGCGTAATTTTTGAGTTACTGCCCTTATTTCATTTTTACAATTGGAACTTTGTCCAGGACATAACTCTACAACTACAAGAGGTATCAACAAGAAACCTTATAGGTAGATAGATCTCATTGAGTAGAAGTGCAGTGCATACGAACCGTAACTCTGCCTTGTCTAATTTTTTAGTTATTGCCCTTTTTTCATTTTTACACTTAGAACTTTGTCCTGGATATAACTCTTAAACTACAAGAGGTATCAACAAAAAACTTTGTAGGTAGATAGATCTTATTGAGTAGAAGTGCAGTGCATAAAATCCACAACTCTCCACTTTAAAACTTTTGAGTTTCTGCCTTTTATAATTTTTCATACTTTTTTTTTTGTCCACAGATGTACCCCAACAGTATGAAAACTTCTGACTTGAAACTTTACAGGTGGATAAATTCCATAATGGTGAAGTGCAGTGTACAAGAACCATTCCCTTTGCTTAATTATTTTGGAGTTACTGCCCTTAGTTAATTTTCATACTTTTTATTGTCCTTAATTATCATACTTGTTGTTTAATATGTTTCATATGTACATTTTCATTCTGTAATATATGTTTTAATACTTCCTCTCTCATTTGATGTCATGAGGCTTTTGGCAGTAGATTATTTGGCAGTTGTCATGTATTCCAAATGTGCCAGATATCTTCAGTGTAAATGTAAGTAACCTTTTAATGGACACACTATTCCGTGTCCAAATCCTATTTGGGGAACATCACCCAGTTCGACCGGCTCTTGTTTTCTCAGTCTTCAAGAAACTTTATATGATTGTTTGTTTTCATGATCATTAGGATGCATTCAAAACTTGATGATTAGTCAAAAAAAAGGTTAACACCACAGATCTGTTGGAAAAGATTACAGGTTTGGCCCAATCTTCCTGAAACTAGGCCTGAATATCTGTTCTGATTCTCAGACAAATCAGTTGAAATCAATGTGAATAATAGAGGTCCAATTTTTACTCAACATGGCTAGAATTGGTCAGAAGTTTTCTAGAAGTTTTTCAAAGATGTTCTCTGTGGTGAGATACTCACTAGTCCATGCAAGGACAAGACTAAAACCAAGTAACAATGAGTGAGAAACTAAGTTGTCTTACTACAATTTATCATCTATATTATGACAGAGTATATTTGACCATCTTTTCAACTAAAATGTGTGATATAGGGCCATCACGGCCCTCTTGTTAGTTTGTTTTTTGTCTTTGAGAATTTTAATTTCATACAGACAAAAGTCCCTAAGTAAAGATTTTCTCTGCAAAGTTCACTTGATCAGTGGTTAAGGAACCAACTCAATGGTCGAGCTGATAATTATGGCCTCTAACTTGTAAATACGAAACATCTCATTGACTGAAGGTCAAGGGTTTGAGCTCTACTCCTTACTATGATAACTATAGTGAGACAGTTGGCAGGTTCTTACGCAGGATAAGAGTCTAGTCCTAGGTCCTCCATAGGAATGATGGTTTGGTGAAATGCATCTGCACCCCACCCCTTTCCCCAATACTGACTGATAGTGATGGAGGGTGTGACCTCATTTTTGATAAATTGATAGTTGAACTGAAAAAAAAACACCAACTTTAAACATGCATTAAGTCCATTCATGTTAAACTTCTGATCTCTGTCATTTTAGCAAGTTAAGTAATCAACTTTAAGACTGGTTTACATTTCTTTTATTAACAAAATTTGATTATGAATTTTACAAGAAATAATCACTTCTTTTTCAGTTATTTACAAAACTTGATAACAAAACTTATGCAAGATATATTCATCACATATCAAATGATCGCTTTAATTTGTGGACAATAACATATACAATATACATAAAACACAACAAATGTATATCAGAAATTTCAACATGTTCAATATGTAAATTATATAAGATAACAATACACCACACTTGTTAAATACATATAATTCTCATTTAAAATGTGAAAAGATGGGTATGATTATGAGATTTGGAAAACAGTATATTCAGCACAAAGGAATTCATAACCCAAGCTGTGCTTATTTACAGTTACAATGTAGATTAAACAAAAAGAATTGATAAGAAATAAACTGACAAACCACTTACACAAAAAATGTAATACAAAGTTCCTAAAGACCATGACTGACTTGTTCTCCAATCAACTGTAATCCATTACTAAAGCATGGTGTCTGCATAATACAGATTCTAGTTCCTTTTGGAGTCAAACTTTACAAACCTATATTGCAAACACAAGCAAACAAACTAAAATTCAAAATGAAATGTAACGCTTTTATGTCTTTAATATTCATTATTTCCTGGCAAAGCATCCAAATTCTCTTGTTGAATACAATCTATTTTGCATGTTCTACTTTGTGGTATTACTTCCTATGAAAAAGCATGCTGCATTTCCTTGCAACTTGCTGGATAGCCTATCAAAACTACACATATTTTGTTTTCAAAATATACATCTTCTTATGCCAGACTTAGATCTACCAGAGTCCATATTTCATCCTTGGTTTTACTAATCTGTTTTGTGTGTCTTTCTAAAGATAACAGAGATGCATGTGTGAACTGTGAACAGACTTATCTCGGAAGATAACCAAGTAGACTTAGAAATCGTTGACCTTAAGGCTGTTGAGATGTTCCACTTGTATGTCCTTGATCCTGGCCAATGGATGTGGCAGAAACTGGTGGCTGTTCTACAAGGAATGGTTGAGGGGCTCTTCCACCCCCAGCAGAGCCTGCTAACTGTCCAAATGATGCTCCACTGAATGACTGGCCACCAAAAGATTGACCACCAATGGACCTGCCTCCAACAGGTGAGCCAGATAATGTTTGACTACTGAAAGATTGACCACTGAATGAGGACTGAGGGGAACTGAAATCAATCTGTCCCTGATCAAAACTGGCCTGAGTACCACCAATGGGCTGTCCTGCCTGGAAGCTCTGTCCTGCAGGAAACTGACCACCAAAGTCTGACTGACCCTGACCTCTTAAAGACTGACCTAATTCAAGCCTTTGTTCTCCTATTCCACTAAATGACCTCTGACCTTGTCTTCCTGGCAATGAAGCAAATGTATTTGGTGGACTTCCCAAGCTTGGTTCTGGGCTGAGACCAGGAGGGAATAGGCCTTGTTGTGAAAGCTGATCTCCAAAAGAAGGCATTGGTGGAAACTCTGGTAATCCCATTTGACCCTGACCTAGCATTGATTGACCTTGACCTAGCATTCCTTGTCCTTGACCTAGCATTCCTTGACCCTGACCTAGCATTCCTTGACCTTGGCCAGGAATCCTTCTAGTCTGTCCTGGAAATCTTGGCAAGCGCTGTGTTCTGCCCTGATCCCAAGATAAATGAGATGCAGACCCAAGTCTGTCTCCTTCCATCCCAATTCCACGTATACGCCCACCTGGTCTTGTTCCAGCCTGTGACTGTCCAAGCATAGGATTAACATCAAATCCTGGGCCTCTCCTCCTTCTGAACTGACGCTGTCCTCTTGTTACCGGCTGTCCACTAGGTGATGGTAGGCTACGAGAGCCAATTCCAGCTTGACTAAGTGAACCAGCTCCACAAATTCTCTGCTGGGCTTGTGATCCAGGTGCATACAGAGCTAAAATAAAATGAAATATGCAGTACTCTGGATACAATAACTTCTTCACTTATCTGTCAGAAATAAGTCATTTTAGGTGATTTAACCTACTTGTATCAAATGCTTAGTAGAATCCTGCTTGAATGGACCATTTTTATACACATTTACGTCCATAACAAATTACAGAATTTATCTGAATTTGCTTTGTTATACGAAATTGGCAACAGCACAGCAATTCTTCAAAAGTAAGTATCACGGCAAAGTCATAGAATAATTTAGGCATAACTAGTTTACAATTCATAGGGGCATTTAATTTCAGTATTTTGATCTTTTCCAATGCTGTGTTTGTTAACAGCTTACAGATAAAATTATATTTATAGACTGAATGTCTTTTTCAAGGAATTTGATTCAAGAAGTCGAGGGTTGAAAGCAATAAAGGTTTTTTCAAACATGGAATGAAAAATCAGAGAGAACAGTTTTGCTTTCATTTCCCACTTCATGCTCTTTGATGCCTTATAAGTTTTAACGATAATGTTTTTCAAAAGAGCTTACGTCTTCCATCTAGAGTCCTTGCACAAGCAGCCACAGGTCGGGAAGCATCAAACCTCTGGTAAGCTCTGCACACATGGCCAGGACAACAGGGTGGGGCTCTCTGTATAATGTTAAGGCAATACATTTACCTAAACTCTCTAGATCATGAGGAAATAACATACTTCTAGTAAAGGAGCATTACCAACTAAAGAAAATTAAAAAAGTACAAAAAGCCTGCAATAGCCACTGTCTATAATTGGTTTTGTTCCGGGAAGGTTAAAAAGAAATTGAAGAAAAGCAGTTTGGATGTGTCTAAAACATCTAAGATCCAGACTGAACTGTCAAATCATTACAAAACTTCCTGCCTCAACATGCTCAATGCATTTAACTAAAATAAAACCTGACAAAGCAGATAATTTCTTAGTGCTTGTTGCTGGAAATTTTTCAAAGAAAATGTATGTACTACATTATCTAACTGAATATTAGGCCACTGTGAAGTTTAAAGACAACTTACCCTACATACGGCTATTCTAACACCTGCTTGATTCTGGAGGTGAAAACCCTCAGTACATCCCAGCAACACAACCTGTAGGTTATACAGTACTAAATTGGTAAATTATCTCATATTATTTTCATAATGTTGGGACATTTCATAGTAGTATTAATCTGGTAATAAGAATATCATAATATATAAAATTAAAATAAAAACTACCAAAGTACTTTTCTATGATGTTAATACGCTAGAAATTAGAAACAAATGAAAGTCCAAAGTAGAGTTACAGTTAATCTCCATGAAAGTATAAGATTCCTAAACACATTAGTCTTTTTTCAAGTTCAACCCTACCTGGGAATGCATCACCTGATTTGCCAATAAATTTCACAGAGGCATTTAAAATTAAATTCAGAGATGTTATTTGAATTTGTATTAAAAGTTTTAAAACCAATAACAATATTCCTTTTCTATTTTAGACGTCTTGTCTTTCCTTCTGCTGATAATTTTATGAAACAAAACAACTCAGTTTCCTAACTATAACATGTATTGCTTTAATGGTTTTACATCTTATCCCATGATGTGCTCTGTTGTTTTTTTTTTCATTCAAATACTTAATCTTTGCTCAAATTATCTGAGGTCAACAATAAACTTAGCATTATACTGCATTTTTTTTAAGCAGATGTATTGCTATTTTCTTATCTAGAAATAGATGAAATATATTTTTCTGGCTATTTTAAGAACAGAATACCTCATATTCTTGGAAAAAGAATTTAAATGTTCATTAAAAAAGAAAATATGAAACATTAACTTACCATTAAAATTGTTAAATAAATCCACATATTTTTTGCTGAAATCCTTCCTAGTATTAAATTTGTTATACCTTATATCAGTAACCAGCTCACATTAACAAATGTAAAAATCTGTAGTCTGTAACTTTTTTCATAAAAGCTCTTTTTACATGAATGTCACTTGACCTTCTAACTAACTGCTGTAGGAGTTCAACAAGGAGATACCCTTTGCCCACTTCCATTCTCTTTTAAAAATTTTCAAACTATTGACCAATCAGCTTGCAGTACTCATCAATTTACATCATCAGATTGCTCATACATCTTTATTAATGTTTGTCTAGCAATTTGCCAGCTGTCAATCACCTATCCTCTTCAAACATCATGAACAGCCTCGGGTGCAGAGATTCAACGTGAGTCTTATCCTGATACAGAGTCACTCAGTGTATGACCAATCAGAAATGAAGTTTATAAAAAGTCAAAATGTTTCCTCTACTATGGGAAAATGTCATAGCAAAAAGACAGTTTACTTCCTTTGAGTTACAACTTATACTTACTTCCCAATAGCTGAGATGGAAAAACACCCAACTTGCAATCAGGAAGCCAAAGGTTTACACGTAAGCTCCGCACTGGGTGTATATTTTATTACCCTTGTAAAATAACATTTGAAAATGACCAAACATTTTGTTATCTTGGTCAAGATCATTCAAAATGACTGAAACAATGTCCCTGCCAAAATGCAAAAACCTTCTGTGTCCATCTGTACTTTCAAAACCTTAAATTATACTGTGCTAGTATTCCAAATTCACGAAAAGATTCGTTAGATCATCTTAGAAGACAAAGAAATGAAATGCAGCCATCTGTTAAACCTTTTAGACAAATTGTACTTAAATGTGCTCTGTAAAGTTTATTCTGGAGTAAAATGGCGAAAATGTACTGGTGTAATACTGGTATAAGTCTTTATATAATCAGTAGTTGAAAACAAATGTGAACACCTCCATGTTACAATTTCAGTTCAACAGTCCCTCATAAAATGATAAACAGTAAAATCAAGGCACAAGATTTTACCTTCACTAAAAATTTCACATTTTCAATATAAAACTGCTATTTTTTTTATGATACTCAAGTTCTGTAATAAAAATCAAACATAGTTTTTTTGTTCTTCAGGATTTAATGATGTCTTTGGAATCACAGCAATTACACAATAAAAATTTTGATACAGCATACATGTAAGGAGCAACATCTATTCAAGTTATGAAACTGCTTAACAGCAATTTATTAACACGTCGTCCCCAAACTCAAAACATCATGCACGTAAAAGTCACTATTTTATAGATAAACTAAAATCGGAGCTATTCTCTGAAGGATAAGTGCAAAACTATTGTATCTACATATATAATAAGGAGATACAATAGTTTTGCAGTGACTCATTGAGATGCATATGCACAGGGAGCACAGTAGACCACAATAGTTTAGTTGTGATTACCTTGTAATAGATAGATATAGCACTTATAATGACTACTTGTACTGACAGATTTTTAATGTTTGCTTCACATGTAATGTGTGACAATTGACACTCTGATTGACAGTTAAGCTGTCGCCCTTCAGACAGATAAATTTCACAGGTGTCAACATGACATCAACACCAACTTATCAAACACATTCATTATATTTCAAATATTTTTCTAGATGTATGGGTAACTTTAGTTTGTCTGCATGTAGAAATATTCTATTATGCAGGGATTCTCTCACAACAATTCTACAACATGTTTTTAGTGACCTAACTGTCCGAAGCCTTTTATTTAAAGTATCTACTATACTTTTCGTTACATCTGTTGGATTTTCTATACTTCTAACACAGTCTCTAATTTCTCTTAAAGTGCTCAATCTGCTCACAGGTCCACAAAGATCTATTAGATATAATATCACATTCACTCGACACTTCATTGGTAAGAAAATCCCACTACATTTGATCAACTCCTGTGCAAGGTAGTGGTTCTCTAGAAATTTAGCTCCTCCACAGACGAGTGGACGCACATCAATAGGCATCTGTGATGTGTTTTCACTCACAGCTGGTGTGTCCATAAACAAATAGGCTGGAGTTCGACCTGAAAATATTTGCAATCCCACTTAAATTTTTTTTTCAATGAGTTGAGATAAACTTGAACCAGAACAAATAGTGCATAGTTTCTGAAATATTGATGATTTTTTCAAAGTCCCTGAATACATGGAAAAAATTTTTTATCAACACAGAAAAAAGATCATTAAGATTATATGAACAAAGACTGCTTTCAGTCCCAAAACCTAGGCTTGTGTTCTGCCGAAAATCTTTGGAACTCCCTCCCTTTAAACATATGAAACTCCACCAACTTACAAACATTTAAAACTAATTATCTGCAATGGTGTGGTTCTCTGGTGGGCAACAAACTTCTACAGCTATATTAAATTAGAACTATATTTATATATCATGTAAAGAACACCATGTCATATTTATGTAAATATTCTGCTTTCCTAAAATGTTTTTAATACCATGTTTGAACATGTTTGCATAACTGTTGGTAAATTCTTTGTGCTGTTTTGACAGAGGCTCATAGGGAAGACTGGGCGTGCCCAACTGTGCTGCCTCTTTAAATAAAGACTTTATTATTATTATATTATTATTATTATTATTATTATTATTATTGAAGTTTTATTCCATTCAAGGAAAGAATATTTAATCTCACTATCAGTAACAAATCGAGTAAAATGCAATACAGCAAAGAATGACTTGTTTGTTTCAATATCTCTATACCAATCTTCAGCAAACCTTGTGTCCTGTCATTCTTAGCATTAAAAACATCATTAAGAAAAAAACTAGAGCTATCACTAAATGTGATTAATACCCCCGCAAGACTGCTTCAGAACTGAGGAAGTTAATTAGTTATTAGTAGAGTTATGGTTTTGGGCAATTATAGATAGTTGTTGTTCTTGTACGTTGCATTTCCTTTCACTGTGGTTGACCACTGTATAAAGTTGCATTGAGTTCCAACCATTAGTTTTCAAGTTATGCTCCAGACAAGGAAAACTAACAAAGGACAATAACTCTGCAAATACTGAATATGGAGTCAAGACTATTATACACTGCAATTTCAGTCATTGTGCTTGACCATTGTATGAAGTTGCATTGAATTCCAACCATTACTTTTTAAGTTATGCTCCGGACAAGGAAAACCAAAAAAGGGCAATAACTGTGCAAATACTGAAGACGGAGTTATGATTCTTAAACACTGCACTTCCTCTCATTGTGCTTGACCATTGTATGAAGTTGCATTGAATTCCAACTATTAGTTTTCAAGTAATACTCCGGACAAGGAAATTGCAACAGATCGCCTGACTTATAGCCCAACCGACCGACCACCGGGTGACTCCTATAAAAATTATATACTGACTAATATGAATTAGTTTTATATTACTTTAACTTACCAAATACATCTGCAATGTTTATTTCTGCACCAGCGTACAATAACTTATAAATGATCTCATTTTTAACACTCAGTTCTTGATCCTGTCGATAGGTACATGCTTTGTGGAGTGCTGAAAAACACAAATCACCATATTCTGTAATTAACATCGACAAAACTCCTTTCAACATGCTACAGGATTAATTTGTGTAAACTTAATACATATACCCAAAGTTGGCACTCTAATGTCAAAGTAAATACATATTACCTTTTAAAGACACTGGGCCTTTCAAGTTTTTTAAAAGCTATACCAATAGGGAAGAATTATGTACGACAGAAGGTGAAAATGCAAAATTTTGATAATTCACCTAAGCCCTCTTGTTCACAAACTTCACTGAGTTGTTAGATGTATATACAGGTACTAAAAGATTTGCAATCCTAATTTTAATAGACCCACATTGGACAAGAACTGTTTGAAACAGAGAAATGAAACTCATATCAATTTGACAGGTGAAGGGGCAAAATATTTTATTTTTTCTTATTACAAGAATATGACATGACACCTTTTTACCACAAATTTTTATCAATGGTATCAAATGAAATTGGACTTTTTAACAAATATTCCAAGGATTTAACTCAAGTGCAACAAGCAATATGTACGACAGAAGGTGAAAATGCAAAATTTTGATAATTCACCTAAGCCCTCTTGTTCACAAACTTCACTGAGTTGTTAGATGTATATACAGGTACTAAAAGATTTGCAATCCTAATTCTAATAGACCCACATTGGACAAGAACTGTTTGAAACAGAGAAATGAAACTCATATCAATTTGACAGGTGAAGGGGCAAAATATTTTATTTTTTCTTATTACAAGAAAGTGACATTGACACCTTTTTACCACAAATTTTTATCAATGGTATCAAATGAAATTGGACTTTTTAACAAATATTCCAAGGATGTAACTCAAGTGCAACAAGCAATATGATTTGACACCAAAGTACCATGGGTGAAAGATTCATAAACATGATTACATTGTTGAAGACTAAAGAAGACAAGAAATAAATCTGACTAAAGGACATTACCACTGAGGATCATCCGATAATGAATTCCTTCTCAAATATATAAAATCTCTTCTCATATTTTAAGTCAGGGAAAAATTATATCTGTCTTTGCTGTAAGAGAATACAGACCATGACCAGCTTATAAATGACAGTTGGATGCATTATGTTTAATGCTCTCCAGCAGTCAAAGTCATTTCTGGTGGGCAGTTTACCCAACCATAGTTCCTCCGTGGGAGACTGCCAACTTTCTCACATAAACTGTACTGGTCAAACCCATGACCATCCATCAGTGTAAGGTTAAATGATTTGAAGTCAGCAACTTTAACAATTCAACCACGGAGACAGGCATAAATGGGAACATTAGACAACATTGAAGGCAGAAGAGTTAATTATGGACAGCATGAGAATGAAACAAGAGCTGTCAGCAGAGACAGCATGCTCAACTAAGTACTGGATATTAAGAAAAGGATAACCATCAAAAAATCATTTTAATTCAAGATCTATAGATAAACAGACAAGAATCCTTACCATGGTAGATGAAATATCATATAATATTTTTTATTTTATCAATTCATTGAAAATCCCTCAAGAAATAAAGAAGTAACATTACAATTTTTAAGGAAAATTCTAAATTTAAATTTTAGGTGAGATAAATCTGAAAATTTGGGTGTAAGAGTTACGAACCTTACCACATATGATGTTGGTGATGGTAAGGAACATATATTTGAAGTCTGAAGTAAATCCCTCAAGAAATAAAGAAGTTATAGTAAAAATTATTTTACTGCTCAAAAACTTTACTTTTGAGTAGGTCAGCTCTCCATATACTTTGTACAGTTAAGCTAAAACTGATTTTTCATATTTACCTGTCTGTCCATCTGCATCTTTCAGGTCAACATTTGCTCCTCTGTCCATCAAGTACTGGACAATATTTAACACCTGTTGGGATGAGCTTTGACATGCTAACATCAACGGTGTCAAACCTATGGTTGAAAAGTATTCCCTAATCACTTTCAAGCACTACCATATCAAAGCTGGGAAATGGATGTAACTATTTATTAAACTAAATGGATCACAGTGAAAAAGTTTATCTTCCACTGAGTAAAACTAAATATATCTTAAAATTCTTTTTAACTGACCAAGGCAAAAATTTAAATTCACAACTTTATTGAAAGGTACATTTCTTATTTAAAGTCATCACAGAAGTGAAAACTGTTCTTGTTACTTCTAATTTAAACTTCTCCTGATAAATATCTTAAATGGACTTGTGCAGCTTTCAATTTGGACATATCGATTAATTGTTTACAGGGGTGCTTACTGAAAATTTACCGACTGAATGGCAAATAGTGCAGACCATGATCAGACTGCATAAATGTGCAGGGTGATCTTGGTCTGCTCTGGTCCCAAAGATGAATACAATTGCCGCCAGTAGGAGAAGGCTTAAAGGACTTCTGAACACTCACTTCATCTTGGTCATTTTCAACCAAATTTAAAGCGACTCACTCACAGAATTTAGTTTAAAAATGATTTTCTTTTAAATCATGGAGAAGTAAATAAACTGTGGGAAAAATCTTTTTTTATGCTTCTATACATCATGAAAACTGAAGAAACAGGAATTTGGTCTCATCAGGATTCCAACCCATGCCTTTCAGGTCAGTAACATTTAGAGCTGCAAGTTTACCTACTTTGTTACTATCTAAAGTCAAAGTCAAAATTTAACAACATAAACTAAGTATCTACCCTGTGAGTAAGAGGGTACATATTTTAAAAGTGTGTAAAACTTTATTATGATGTGTTTCTGTAACAAAAATGAGACAATAACTTGGTTTAGATATGTTCTTCTCAATTACAACTGAAATTTTATCAAATTGTATAAACATTTTCTTTTTTATGCATTGTCGATCCATCTGTGAGTCAGTCGCTTTAAGCAATGTCTTCCTAGAACTACTATGACTAATAATTTTCAACTAGAGTGAGTGTATTCAAGAGACTGCTTTTCTGTTTTCTTTGGCAAGAGTGACACTTCAGACAGTGACTAAAAAACATTAAAATAATCCCATATTACCTGCGTTATCCTGAGCATTGACATTACAACCTGCATCCAGCAACATCTGAACACTGTCAGCTGACGTCTCACTTGCCACATGTAGGACAGTCTGACCAAACCTGTCCCTAGCATTCACTGGACAACCAAAACTGATTAACAGGTATAGAATCTCTTTACTTGCTGAAAAACAAAATCTTCTATCAGAAATAAAAGAACAAAGTCATAGCTAAGAGTGACGGATTTTCTTATGTTTCTACTAGTGAAATCAGGTATAACATCTCATTCAACAACTATGGTCTTTTTTGGGACAGGTACAACCGACAATCAAACCAATCCAGATTCACAGACATCTGCCAGGCTGTTGAGAATAGGTTAAGATTCCATCAAGTCTACCCCTTAACCAGTTACCTCCGCTTGCTTAAATTCAAAATCATGTGAGAAATTGTAAATGTTTCATGTATTCATACCTTCTTTGAATCTAATTACTAAGGTGAAATGAATGAATTTTTTTTTTTTTTTTTTTTGGGGGGGGGGGGGGGGGGTTGGGGGGTGTATTTCAATGCTTTAGAATACTTAAAGAAAACCATTTCACACGACGGTCTCAAAAAACTTGTCACTTTTTTTCCAATGACAAATAAAAGTTGTGCAGTAACTTGGAAAATATTGTAATTATAAAGTTATATGTCTTGTGTTTTTACCATCAGATGGCGTGAGGCCAGCAGCTATATGAAGGGGTGTTTGCTTATATACGTTGGTCACATTGGTATACACCCCTCTGTCCAGACATCTACGTAACTGTGATACATTTCCTTCTTTCACACATGTAAATATAAGCTGCCTGTCTCGCTCCGATTCACCAGCAACATCATTGTAACAGTTGTGTTCTTCTAAGTCATCCTTGGAAAAATATGTAAAATCATTACTTTGGTAAATTCAGCGTCTACCTTTGAACTTGCAGATCCTTGCTTTTCAGTAATGTAAAAATGGATAACACCTTGTCATTCCAATAATAACAGAAGTGATCATCATTAAAAAAGCTACAGTACTGTAGCTAATAGGGCAGTTATGTAGTAGTCAAGGGAGCATTTCTGAGGTCCAGTGGTACTTAGTCCAAATAATTGTACTCAAAAAGTTGAACATCATGCTATTTTTTGAATGGTCGATATCCACCTTCAGAGTAAAGGCAGCATCCTGCCTTAAGTTGCATTATTGAGACAACAGTGGTAATGGGATGGACTTAAAATCCAGGTGTCTACTGTATTTTTCACTCATTCTTTTACCTGGAAATATTATACACTTAATTCTGAGAACACTGTTGCCTAAAATGTAATTGTTTGCAACAGGGAACAATAGGCAAAAACTCAATAACTAAAAGATGGCCGTGTTATACTAAAATAATAGTATCCGAAAAGTCGCAACTATTCGCGAAAACCTGTGTTAATTACATTTTAAATCAACACTCTAAAAAAGTAAACAACACAAGTTGGAGAACTGCAATAAATGCTACCTGTATTTTGTAAATTTAAATAACTTATTCAATAAAATTTAAGTTTACTTCTATTTCTTGGTGCAAATGTTTCCATTTTCTAGACATGATTTCGGATATATTTCTTTCCTAATGCATAATAATAATATGAACTTTTCTGAGTAAAACCTTAATGTTTTCGGCAATATAAATAAAAAAAATGATAAGGCTTTTGTAATAAAGTATCACATTTCTTTTGTTTTGGTTTGTAATGGGTTGAATATCACAGTTGGCTCTATTTTCGTTTATGAATGTATTTATCAAAAGCAGACCTAAGATATGACGTCACACACAAGCCAGATGCTGTAGCCAGTCTGGATGCCAATTTTTCAGCAAAGAACCTGTGCCTTTAAAGTCATTTGAAAAAAAAATTATTCATTTATGAATTCGCACATAATCAAGGAAATGAAGGTCTGTTTTGGGATCATTAAGTTTGTAACAAAATATATGATTTTATAGATATCTACGGTAAAATTTAGTAAAATTTAGTCAGATTGTGGCCAGTGTCAATGTTTTTTTTTAATGGTCGATATCCACCTTCAAAGGCTGCATCCTACCTGAAGTCGCAATATTGAGACTAGTGCCAAACAGAAATTGCTAACTGAGACAGACAACCACATAGACTGATGGATGGACATCCAGGGGCATAACATAATAATTATGCTCATAAACTTTTCTGCTGAACTGTTCTCATTTGCTTAATCAATTCAAGAAATACACAGGGAATCGGTACGTAGGGGTTAACTGACCCTACAAATACTTATAAACCACATTTCTCCCAAATCCTTTGAATACATGTTTATATATAAATACTATTAAATAGTATTTATATATTATTTAGAAGAAGTGTGGTTTATCAGTTACTTTAGGGTCATTTAACTCCTACGCAGCGATTCCCTGTGAAGAAATACAGAGCAAACCCAAATTTTCACAAGTTATGTAGAAAATGACTAAGTGTGACCTTGACGTTGAGGCTAACCAGCCAAAACCTACACTCTCTAGATTGTCTCAGTATGGTTAACATTTCTTCTAAGTATTTTCAGTTTCCTTCAACTGGTTCAAGACATATAGAGCAGACCCAAAATATCACATAGAAAAACAGAACGACAAATGTGACCTTGACCTTAATCCAAACAAACTGGAACCTGCCCTTAGTACATCATCTCTGTATGGCTCACATTTCTGCCAAGAAGTTTCAGTCTCCTTTGATTGGTTCAAGAGATACAGATGAACTCATAATTTGACACATTAAATTATAATGACTAAGTGTGACCTTGACCTTGATCTGAGCGAGCTGGAACCTGCACTCTGCACATCATTTCAGTGTGGCTAACATATCTGCCAAGTAGTTTCCATTTCCTTCAATTGAAGACAAGACAAGAAAATTGTTGTTTTAATCATAATGACTAAACCTGACATTGACCTTGATCCAAGGAAGCCTGAACTTGAGCTCTACACATCATCTCAGTAAAGTAAATATTTCTGCCATTAATAAGTTCCTCAAATCTGTTCAAGAGATACAGAGCAGACACTAAATTTGACACATCGATTCAATCATAATGACTTAGTGCTTAGTGCTCTGCACATCCTCTTGTTACGGTTAACATTTCAGCATTGTATTTTCAGTTTCCTCAGTCGGTTCAAGAGACACAAAGCAGACATGAAATTGCTAATGGACTGAGGGAGGACCATGGGCATAACATAATACCTCCCTTTTGGTGTAAAAAAAATGAAGTTTTCTGTCAGACTTTTACAGTATTTGCAGCACATTTTAGGGTATCCAAGTGTTTGTGTAGAAGCTGGAGCAGGTATGGCCCCAGGATTAGATGGAGCCTCAATGCTGACAGGTATGTGATCGTTTGATTAAACTTATCAGCTATTTACCTAGAGAATATTTATTCCAGAATCAAGTGTAAAATTAAATTCATTAGATCTGTATTTAACCTCAGGCATTTTCCAATAACTCCAGGCATTTTACACCCTTTTCCCAATTTCATACATATCTTGTGACAGTGTCCAAGAAGACACATAAAACTTGAGATACTCAAATAACAGCTCAACAAAATAGAAAAGAAGAGCTAAACTTGCAGTTTGTTCAACAAAACTGTTCACCTGTTGTTGATTTTTTGTAGAAAAGATAGCAAAATATCAAGGAATGCAGTAAGTGAGGATTGCAGAAATTTAAGTCCTTGAAGTCTCTCACCCTTGGTGGGATTCAAACCAGCAAGCTCCAGATCGGGAGTGTGGCGCTTTAACCCCTTGACCACTGCCCCTCCTCAGCTGTAATTTGCAATGCACTTTCAATGACACTTTAGCACCTTCAGTACTTCAGTTAAACTCTTGACTAAAGTGACCTTCACTACCTTTAAAATTAGTTGAAATATTTAGCCAAGGTCCTGATATGATAAAGAAATAAAAAATTTTAGGTCTTTGTGATGAATTTACTTGAAGTCATGCATCACAAATATTTAAATATTCTTACAGTCAATCATAACGAAATGCTGCAAATATTTGAAAACAGAAAAAAAAAAAGAGGCTGTTGTCTTAAAATTTTTCCCCTAAATTTTCTGTAATAACAATAAAATAGTAGCCAACATAATATACAATAAACATAATGAATGCACATGACATAAATGTATGCATTGAGCTAAATAAGATTATATAGAGGATATTTGTTTGTTTTTGTGGAAGATGAGAATTTATTTCATCGAGTGAACACCATATGTGATATTTTCACGAGTGGCGCAGCCACGAGTGAAAATATCAACATATGGTGTTCACGAGATGAAATAAATTCCCATCTTCCACTAAAAAACAAACAAATTTTCTTTTTATTTTATGCCAACACGTCAAAAATGGGGTTTTTTATGACATTTTTAATCAGGGCCTTCAATAAATTCCCCATGGTGAGCCCCAAATCAGTTAATGCGTACTTTGGTTACTCCGCACAAAAAAAAGTGCAGACAATCTCCAATACATATGATAACTTTACTTCTGCTGAAATAAACTGAATACACTTTCATCAAATAATATTTATTTTTGTCTACACAGTTTATCAATATTTATTGAATTTTGCCATACATACTTTAATTATAAAAGCGGATTAATACTCAATATTCAATAGTTCGGGCACAAACATGTACAGTGGAACTTCTGAAAACCGGACCTTCTAAAAACCGGAAACTTCTAAAAACTGAACGATTTTCTCAGTCCCGAAATTTGTCCTTCTGTTTTCTATGTAAATCATACTTCTGAAATCCGGAACTTCCGAATTCTGAATTCCGGACGATTTTTCCGTAAAATTTAGGTTAAATCAATGCAATTTTACCTCCAAATACCGGAAAATAAAAAAAGTGCAAAGGACAGACCTAAGTTCTCAAACGCTGCAGCAAAAAAATTCACGTCTCTATCTATTGTTTACCAATTAACGGTGATCGTTTATTTTGACATGCATTAGAATAACAAGTTGTCAATTTTAAATTGACATGTAGCCGAATATATCGATAATTAGATCCGGTAAATAATCAAAGTGATGATTAGTGGATTAATAACAGGTGTTTGCTACAAGCAACTTTAAGGATTAAATTGTAACTGTGGTGTCATAAAAAGCGTTATTAGTCAGCCAACATCGGCCAATGTGTTGGTTATTCTAATTAGCGATATTTTTCAAACTGTTTTAACGGCATGCAAAATACGTGTTTGCACATAATATAGTATACAAGTATATGTATTTGAAAACATGACATTTTTTTTCATAATAAAATATACATGTGCAGAATATTTTCATTAATTTAATTTTGCAGTATGTTAACGCTGTTACAGTAAAACAATACTGACTGCATTCACTATTTTAAACTACTGGTGTTTGGCACCTGTACTTGTCCAGATCATTCGTACTTCTGAATTCCGGAAACTTCCAAAATCCGAACTTTTTGGCCGGTCCCATGGGTGTTCGGTTTTCGGAAGTTCCACTGTATTATCAAAATGGTAATTAACTGATTCAAAACAGTGTATTATCACTTTTATCTCACTGATATTTCCCTATATTTCATTGGTAGACATAAAATAAATTGCTGTTGTTGTAACATGTTTTTTTTTTTTTTTTGTCTACCACAGTGAACTTTTAAACTATTATTTATTCATTTATCATATATTGGCAGAGATGTTGAAAACCTTAAGAAGCTGAGTGCAAATTTTATTCACCACTACTTTCAAACAAATCAAGTGGAAATCTGAAGTTAGTAATTTTTAAATAAGTTATTTACTCTCTTTTTCTGATGACCAAAAAAAGAATGCATTGAAGAAAACCTTTACAGAATACATAATTATTTAGATATATCGAAATGTGACATAAATTTCTTCCATATAATTTATATCCTAAAATCAAGCTAATAATTGCTTTGGAGGAAATATATGATTTGCAAAAAGCAGGGAAATAGATTTATTCTATTAAGCAGACAGATCTTCATAAAGATTATATTGAATTTTTTTATAGACCTCTATAGGTATTACATTTATTTTATACCTAGCTCTTGAAAGTGTACTATTGAATTTTACTTCTGTACAGGCATTCACAGTGGAGCCTTTGAAGTAGCATTGAAATCCATTAGTTGTAAATTAAAAGATTTCTTAACTTTAACATTTAAAAGTGTCAGTTTAGAATAAAGATTTTGTGTTGGTTTGTAATTCAATTTATAGGCGCGGATTATGAATAGATGAAGATGGCATTTTGACAAGTTACCATCCATATGTAAGAATTTGTAAGTTGGTTTCAGTGTCCATATACTTGCCTATTTTTGTTTGGGCCTTTTCTCTCAATTTTTTGAGAAATAATTTAATGATAACTGCATAGTTATTTTAATTTTAAAGGTTTATGGTTTAGTACAATTTGAAGATTTCTTGCTGTCATGCATACATTGAGTTTTAGTTAACATATAAGTTGGCTGCTCAAAAAAGCATCCAATGTGTTATGCCCAATAATTAAATTTTACATGTGATCACATCTAAATGCAATATTTCTTAGGATATTGATAGTTGTGTTTCTGTCCATTTTAGTAAATATTGCCAGAGTGTAGAAATAAATAGCAAGTAATTTTATTACACCAACATGTAATATTTTAGTCTTTACAAGCACAGGATATAATGAATACATTACAAAATATATACTTGAAAACTCAACCACTATCGTCTCATTTTTGAAAATAATTAAAGTATAGTAAATACAGCTAAATAAGGGAAAAATTGTATAAAGAGACAGCATAAGAATTTTCTATATTTTACAAGACTCATTTCCAGTGTGCAACATTTTCACTTACACATTTATAAAAATGAAACCACTGTATTTTGTATTTTTGTAGTCACATTTCAAAATGCTGTCTGTTTAAGCTGGCATCTTGCAGGACCAGTGATCCAATTGTAACACGCTAGACTGGTTATCTAAGTCTCCACCGACATTACTTACCTTCTTTTGAATCAGACGTTAAACTGAGATTCCATGTATCAGTGCAATACTCTGAGCATGAAAAAGAGCCAGTGGGATGCTTTCTGTATCTTGCACTATCCCCAGCAACCTAAAATAACTAGCCTCTTTATTGGGTGTCGGTCATATCGGAATTTGGTACTGACGATAAATAAACTCAAATAGATAAAGCAATACACAATTATTTTAGCAACACTAACGTCCCCTGCTGGCATTATAGGCATTTTATGAATTCTGGAGTATTGTTCCAATTGTCGACATTCTAAACATTTATTTTAAAGATGAAGCTTGATTGTTAAAATATCAAGTCTAATGTTTTTTATCAAATGTTTTAGAAATGTGAAACATGCTTCTATGGCAAAAACACCATAGTCTGAATTGTAAGTCAATTATTGTGCGTGCAGGAAATGAATTTCAATATATATTATAAACCTGGATTTTGGTAATCAAAGATTCAGTTTTTGAAACATTGAAATTATATAATTCATGTATATAATAATGTTGTGTTGGATTGCAGTGTCCATTTAAAAACTCTCTCCTTAAGAAATGTTGTTTCTTCCTTTTTTTTTCTCTTTTTTTTTCAATACATTATATCATTCATGGTTTGCGGCCTCACTTAGGGAAACAAACTTCTTTATAAGCTGTATAAAAAGTTTGCAAAATAATTAAATTTCTAACCATTAAGTTTTATTAAAAATATAAACAAGAGGGCCATGATGGCCCTGTATCGCTCACCTGAGTATGACTGCTTTTAACAAAGTTGCAATGGACCTGGTTAAAGTTTTTCCATATTTGGGCTTTTTGACCTAGTTTTTGACCCAAGATGACCCATACTCCAACTTGAGCTAGAAATCATCAAAAAAACCTGTCTGACAAATTTCCAGGATATTTGGACTGAAAATGTAACCTCTGGAGTGTTAACAAGATTTTTCTATTTTTGGGCTCTGTGACCTAGTTTTTGAACCAAGATGACCCATATTTGAACTAGAGCTAGAAATCATCATTAGAACATTTCTGACAAATTTCCAGGATATTTGGACTGAAAAAGTAGCCTCTAGAGTGTTAACAAGATGTTTCTATATTTGGGCTCTGTGACCTAGTTTTCCAACCCTGATAACCCATGTTCAAACTCGTCCGAGATATTAATGAGACAAACATCCTGACCAAGTTCCATGACAATTGAGCAAAAATGTGACCACTAGAGTGTTAACAAACCAATTGTTAACGGACGGACGGACGACGGACAAAAGGTGATCAGAAAAGCTAAAAAAGTTCAAAATCAGCATTTATAAGGTTGTTTTTTGTTGTTTTTGTTTTTTTTTTAATCTTGTTTGCCATGTCAAGATCAGAGGAAAGCCGCAATGATGTATAAACTCAGACACTGATGAGCCAGGTGTCACAGGTTCAGTCTTGATTTTAATGTTTCAAGTGAACATAACATTGAGCTACCATTTTCAGTGCTGTAAACTGGACATGTTAAATACGTTTCCTACTGTCACTGATCTTCCAGAATCTAAGAATTATGCAAAAAGCATTCTTTTTTGGTGCATTAAAGTATCAAACATAAATTCACCCAAACAGACAGAAAAGAATCAAGGTGTGGGTTGTGACAGTGGACAGTGTTGAAAAAAAGTTGACAACAAATATGACGGTACCAGGTTTTGGGAATGTAATCGTGCCTGAGCTGGTTTTCATAAATACTAAAGATAAGTATTGGTCTAAGCTCCGTCAATAAATCTACATGATTGTATCTGTACTTCTAACCATACACCTGTAAAATTGATTCAGTTATTTAATGGTATCACATTGCATTCATATATATATACAACCTTCAATATTGAAAGTCCAGTATTTGTATTTAGTATTAAAAGTGTAAGGTGTATTATTTGCTAACTGTAAGGAGAACATACTGAAGAAAAAAAAACCAGCCAACTGGCTGATTGAAATCTCTGTAAGTGAAAATATTTATAAATATTTTGCTAGTTGTTTAGCATTACTAGAGTTTATATATATATCTATTTATTGCCAAATGATCTCCTTGGATCTCGAAGGATTTAATTTGCACAATCTGAATTACTTTTTATCTTTTCCAGCATTTAGGCTGTTTGCTTTTCTGATGATCTTTTAATATTAATTTTAGAAATAACAGCTATGACAAGACAGGGGCATGGCTTAGCTTTTATAGAACTTAAATCTGACCTTCTGAAGAAAGTGTAAAAAGGGCAATTTCCCCAGCAAACATCTTATGTTCAGTATGTTCAATGTTGTGTTTCGGCATTATATCTAAACATTGAAAGATCACGAAATACCAAAATATATTTTATCTCCCAAACCCTATAGTTTTTATTGCTAATAAAAGTGTTTCATAGTAGAAAGTGTAGGCATGTGCTTACCATGCATAATATGTCAGTGGAAAAAGTTGTTATCTACCATGCAAGAATACATGTCAGTGCAAGAAGTTATTATCTACCACGCATACTATGTCAGTGCAAGAATACATGTCAGTCCAAGAAGTTATTATCTACCATACATACTATGTCAGTGCAAGAATACATGTCAGTGCAAGAAGTTATTGTCTACCATATTACAGACTATGTCAGTGCAAGAATACATGTCAGTGCAAGAAGTTATTGTCTACCATATTACAGACTTTGTCAGTGCAAGAATACTTGTCAGTCCAAGAAGTTATTGTCTACCATATTACAGACTATGTCAGGGCAAGAATACATGTCAGTGCAAGAAGTTATTGTCTACCATATTACAGACTTTGTCAGTGCAAGAATACTTGTCAGTCCAAGAAGTTATTGTCTACCATACAGACTTTGTCAGTGCAAGAATACTTGTCAGTCCAAGAAGTTATTGTCTACCATGCATACTATATCAGTGCAAGAATACATGTCAGTCCAAGAAGTTATTATCTAACCTACACACTATGTCAATGCAAGAATACATGTCAGTCCAAGAAGTTATCATCTACCAAACATACTATGTCCGTGCAAGAATACATGTCAGTGCAAGAAGTTATTATCTTCCATGCATACTATGTCAGTGCAAGAATACATGTCAGTGCAAGAAGTTATGATCTACCATACAGACTATGTCAGTGCAAGAATACATGTCAATGCAAGAAGTTATCATCTACCATACACACTATGTCAGTGCAAGAATACATGTCAGTCCAAGAAGTTATTATCTACCATGCATAATAATATGCCAAGGAAAAAAGTTATAATCTACCATGCGTACTATTGCAGTGCATGAATACATGTCAGTGCAAGAAGTTATTATCTACCATGCATACTATGTCAGTGCAAGAAGTTATTATCTCCTATGCATACTATGTCAGTGCAAGAATATATAATATGTTGGTACAAGAATTATCTACTATGCATATTATGTCAGTGCAAGAATGCATAATATGTCTGGCAAGAATCATCTACCATGCATTATATGCCAATGGAATAAAATTTATTATCTACCATGCATACTATGTCAGTGGAAAAAGTTATTATCTACCATGCATACTATGTCTGTGCAAGAATACATAATATGTCGGTGCAAGAATGATCTACCATGCATATATGTCAGTGAAAAAAGTGCAAGAATACATGTCAGAGCAAAAAGTTATCTTCCGTACATAATATGCTAGTGCAAGAATTATCTACCATGCATACTATCTCAGGGCAAGAATACATATGTCAGTGCAAGAAGTTATTATCTGTCATGCTTACTTGGTCAGTGAAAGAATATATAATATGTCAGTGCAAGAAGTTATTATCTACCTTGCATACTATGTTACTGCAAGAATACATAATTTGTGAGTGGAAGAAGTTATTATCTACCATGCATACTATACTATGTTACTGCAAGAATACATAACATGCTAGTACAAGAAGTTATTATCAGCTTTGCATAATATGCCAATGCAAGAAGTTTAATATTAGAGACAAATCTAGTTTTAGTAATTAACCAAAACCAAATACATACAGACACATATTTTGGACAGAGTGTTCATACAGACACATATTTTGGACAGAGTGTTCATACAGACACATATTTTGGACAGAGTGTTCAGAAAGCACTCCTTTCTCTCAGCTGATTGTGAATCCAGCACCAGATATGTTACCAACAGGAATTTAATTCAAAGAAAGTGCTGTGTTTCTCTTTATCTTTATGACAAGTTATTGAAGTGATAAAACTGAATGAAAAGTTAAGTATGAAATGCAAAGTAAATTAAAGTGTCTGGGACATATTCAAGTGATTTCATCTGCATGTAACAGATAGATCTATTTGTTTTTTTTGTTTGTTTTTTTCAGTTGTTTCAATTTATGAGACCTACAGATGTACACAGAAGATTTTTAGAGAAATGAAACTAGAAAACAAAAAAATGGTAAGACATAACATCTGTATAACATAAAAACTAATTGTCTCTTAACTCTGAAACTAGCCATTACAAACCTTACAGGGGACCTATAGAATTTAACCTTAATGCAATGCAATCAAGGTTGGCCATACATAAAATAATGTTGTAATGTAATAAAGGTACCAATGATTTGTCTTTATTTGTGGTAGATTGCTAATTTATCCTGAGTTAAACATGATGGTAAAAGTTTGTATTTAGCCAAGAAATTGTTTTCTTTATAGTTTATTCAAAAGTAAGCAATATATATGGAGACTTTGCAGAATGTGTAATTTGATGCTATTTTTGATAAAATGACTATTCAAAAAAAAAAAAAACATTAGAAACAACTTCATTTAGCAAAAAAAAATTATTTTTTTTCATATCTTTTCAACAGCCGCATGTTTCAAAATAAGCTTAACTTCATACACTAGCTGCCATGTAATTGCTATTTTGCAGAATTACCTCCCCTTGACCTTCACAATGTATGTTCAGTTTAGATTGTACTTTCGTTTTATGTAAATAGCAAATGTTTCATGTCATCAAACGGTCACAAAAATTAGAAAAACATTTTTTTTTTTTGTAAATCTTTGTCACTGATTGGACAAGAAAGTAGGGCAAGCACTAAGTGTTGGTTAAAACCCATAATTACCGGTATATTAGAGTCTTTAACAAACTAAGAGCAAGAAAATATACTGAGTGCTAGCTTTATTGATTGAGATACGTAGCATATATAAACCTTTGTTTTTTATTGGGGGAAACAGAATTTTTCACACCATTAACAAAAATGAAAATAAATCAAAAGGGAATACTTTGAAGAAGATTTTTGTCGAGCCCGCTGGCGGTGAGCTCAACTTAGTTGCCACTTTCGGCGTATAGTTCGGTGTATGTGCATCCTTGAGTCCGTCAGGATTTGTCCGGTCTATATCTTCTTCATTCTTTGAAGGGTTACAAAATAATTTGGTACAAATGTTCACCATGATGTGGTGGTGTGTCGCACACAAAACCCAGGTCGGCCACTCAGATGTCAAGGTCACACTTGGAGGGTCAGCTCAAAACCCATGTCCGGAGCATAACTTCTACATGCGTGGTGGGATTTTAACTTAGGACAAATGTTCTCCATAGTGAGGCGGAGTGACCCCCGAGTGTGGCACAAAAAATTCAGGTGTCTGTGGTAAAGGTCAAGGTCTTACTTCAGGGTCAAAGGTCAAATAACAAATAAAAACATTCATTTGTGAGTATAACTTCTATATACATGGATGGATTTTAATATAACTTACAGCAAATGTTCTCCATGGTGAGTTGAGTTGTCTCGCGAAAAATGAAGATCAAGGTCACAAGAGGTCAAAAGTCAAATAAAAATATCAAAATTTGTTTGTCCTCACTGTATCTTGCTATGTATACATCTTTCTCCTTGATCTGAAGCTTAAAGGTTCAGGTTTGAATTAAGACGAGCGGGCTCAACATTCTGCCCGTGGGCATGTTTTGTTATTCAAATGCAAGTTGGCAATGTTTTATTTTTGTCAACTATTTCATCATCTGTCTGTTACATTAATACAGTACAATATACTTTACCTGTCTCCCAAATTTGTTTTCACTTTTAAATGACTAGAAAAAAAAAGTCAGATGTCACTGTGTGTAGCTGATACCACAGGCTAGACTTTTTACATTAATTCCTTAAAAAAAAATCACTGACCAGATTTGAAAATATTGCAAACATATGACAGACTGCAGCCCACATCCTCTCTGCCTCTTTCTGTGTTCTTGAATGACAGCATTGTTTATTAGACCTCTACCAAGTTTGTTCAAATCATAGCCCCTGGGTCAAAAAAGGCCCCGCCCCAGGGGTCAAATGTTTTACATAGTTATATAGGAAACACTTTAAAAAATTTTCTTGTCAGAAACCACAAGTCCTAGAGTTTAGATATTAGGTGTGCGGCATTGTCTAGTGGGCCTTTACCAGGTTTGTTCAAATCATGACCCTGGGGTCAAAACATGCCCCACCCTGGGAGGCGGGGGGTGGGGGTGTCATTTAATTTTACACAAGGACTTATATAGGCAAAAAATATTCGTTGTTATGTCTCCCACTAAACCCGCCCTTCTGATGGAGACATATTGTTTTTGCCCTGTCCATGGGTGTCTGTTTGTCTGTCTGTCTGTCACACTTAGTTTCCTTTTAATAACTTGAGTACCAGTTGACCCAAAGCCTTCAAACTTCACAGGGTTATTGCCCTTATTGAGTAGAAAAAAAAACATTTTGTTTTTTGGGTCAGTAGATTAAAGGGACCTCTAGAGTGAAAACTGTTTCCACTCAATAATAGGAGTACCATTTCACTCAAAGCCTTCAAACTTCATATGATGATTGCCTTTACTAAATAAAAGAACCTTACTGTTTTTGGAGCTAGTATGTCAAAGGTCAGGGTCACAGGGACCTGTAGAGTGAAAAGTATTTCTGCAGAGTAACTGTACTACCATTACACCCAGAGCCTTCAAACTTTATAGGATAATTGTATTAGAAGAACCCTATTGTTTTTAGGGTCCATAGGTCAAAGGTTAAGTTCACAGGGACCTGTAGAGTGAAAACTGTTTCTGCTCAGAGCCTTTACTCAGTAAAGAACCCTATTATTTTTGGGATTAGTAGGTCAAAAAACAAGGTCACAGGGACCTGAAGAGTGAAAATTATTTCTGTTCAGTAACTAGAGTACCCTTACACCCAGAACTGTCAAACTTCATAGGGTAATTATATTAGAAGAACCCTATAGTTTTTGGGGTCTGTAGGTCAAAGGTCAAGTTCACTGGGACCTGTAGAGTAAAACTGTTTCTGCTCAAAATTTGAGTTCCATTAAACCCAGAGTCTTCAAACTTAATGCAAACTTTTTCAGACTTGCAAACAACGAACACCCATAACAACCAATAATGATGCTTGTAACATGAGCTATGAGACTCAGGTGAGCGAATTATGGCCATCATGGCCCTCTTGTTGTATTTGTTATATCTCCCCAAGTGTACCTGAAAATATTCAGATTGAACCATGAGACCCTGATGTTCTAAATCTGTTTCTGTTTTAATTTATCTTAATTATGGCCTCTTTTTAAAGACTGCAGTAGGTAAGGTGTAATTTTCATTGTAATTTCACCAACTTGTTGCACCTATAAAAACTTCCCAAGGTTTTGGTGTGCATGTTTTCTGTCTTGCCTGTGCTAAAGTCCACAGTTTTTTTCACCTGTACATTTATTCAATAGTAGGATACTACGCCATCACGCACCTGTTTTATGCTCCCTCGCGGATCAACAATCCGTCGCTTGAAAGGTAACATAACAGTTTTTTTCTGAATGCATGCTGAAAAAAACTTTCACCCATTTTCAGGCCTAAACTAGAATTTTACATTATAAAAATTCTTTACGCAAATACAAAGTACACAAGCCTATCTTTGGTGCACAACATGATTTTTTTGCAACTCTACAGATTTCTTACTGAAAAAGACCATTTTACCTTTCAAGGGACAGATTGTTGACAAAACATTGGTCCGCGAGAGAGCATAAAACAGGTGCGCAATGACGTAGTATCCTACCCTTGTATTACATACATCTGAAGTTCATGGCATCATGGCACACAGGTACACTACACTAAAATAACTCTAAGCTCTGTTAGTTTAGTATGTTGCTTTACCATTGCCATGTAGTATGTTGTTTAATTCATTCTCAACTAAAACAAGGTTTTTGGCTTTGTGATCAATGCATTATATAATAAGCCTGTACAATTGTTCTGTCTGGTTGTGATTTGCACTGCCTGCTGTTCAGTAAATTAGTTTTCAGAGAAAACCATTTTGAATTGCAATATTGAAAGATGAGTAAGATGTCTCTGTAAAGAATTTGGAGGGCTTAGAGTGGTGGAAAATTGTATTTTTCTTGATTGTTGTAAGTGGTGTATGTTTTACCATGGTAATTATCAATGATTTTATTTCCAGCTTTAATTGAAATTCATTATACACAGTAGGTTGTCAATTAGTAAGCTAATGGTTATTGTTGTTCTGTAAATTAGAATGACAGCTAAGTTTCTAGTATTGATTTGTATAGAATCTGGTGGTCCATCATTAGTGTTCATTTAAATCACCTGGGGCCACCTTTACAGGTAATACCAGTGCAGTATGGTCAATAAAACAGTGACAGTACCATTTCAGACTCTAACTGTAACCAGAAATTGTTTGAGCTTTGATGAACCTCTGTTAGTCAAACACACTTCAAACATCATTCAATATTACTGATATTCACTGTCCGTAGAGAAGCAAAGATGTTGTCTAGACATATGTTTACTTCAACAGTTCCCATGTGACTGTTTAATTATGTGATAGTTAAGACTAGGGTGGGTAATTACCAACTTCAGCTTATGCAAGATCACTGGAACATTATTTTCCTGAAGATAGAATTGCAAAGAGATATTGTAAAATTACATAGCCAGACTGTTTCTGAGAATTTAATCCTGTATTCTGTTGTCTGAAACTCCCACAGATTTTGAATCTGTCTGTTTGGGATTGGGTGGTATCAAAATGTATTTGCCATTAATAATATTTGTTATATTTGACTGTAATGATTGTCATACATGATTATTAAAGTTTGTCAAATAAAGCTTATGGCCTGCATGTACATGTATGTTTTAAAATTCTGTGAAATAATTTGTAAAAGGTTAAGCCCGCTCTTTGTTATGGCATAATAAATTCCACAGGCTCTTATCCAAACAAAAAGGCCCAAACAATACCAAGGTCCTAAAAGAAATTCTTACAGACCTTGCTTGTGGCTTATATAACAGACTGTTTCAATCACACTGTAAAGTTTCTGTGTGTATTTGGGAGTTAATGGAAGTTATTAAAACTAAAGCTAGGTTTTTGTTTGATATATTCATAAGGCATTTCAGTATGTGATATGTTTTAATTAATGTGATATATATATATATGTCTTTCAATATATTGATTTATATATTTTTATAATGTACCATGCCATGTATCATATGCTGAAAATAAATTATTATTATTATTATTATTGTCAGTATCATTGTTCTGTAGCAGGTAAAAGTCACCAACATAACAGAAACTTTACATGTTCTCCAGCCAGTGTTTGCAAGTCAGACATTTTTAGGTATTTAGGTAGTAATTTGTGCACACAAAAGGCAGAGATATTGCTGTTTCCATTACGGATTCATGCAGTCACCATCATGCCATGACTATTCTAGATCATTGTTAGCCTTTGTCTTTTATGCACTTATTTTTATAAGTAACCTGTAATAATCCACTTGCCCTGGATAAAACACAGGCACCCTTCATCACAGAGCTGTTGCCATTAAAATTTAGCTGACAGGCAAGGGAGTAGAAATGTTTTTCTTATACCTCTACAATACAATCAATACCAAGACATGACTGAGACAGTTGTCAAATAGTGCACTGAGACTAAAGTAGTGATCTGCAATCATTCTGGGAAACAAACACCAACCATTTATACAGTCTGTGGTTCCACAAACACCTGACTGTTGTTAACAGTCTAAATACAGCCTGCAGTTAATGTTGTCATTTTGTATCGGTTTCTGTTTGTATTGGAATCTTCTTGGTTCTCTCAACCCTGCACAAGAGTTACTGTGGAAGACCAGGAATAAAACGATAAAATATATGTTGAACAAGGGAACGTCATATATTGATATTTCATTATTCAACACAGAGAAGACAGATTTTTTAGACAGCGAAATTTCCCTTTCTTCTGGCATTGTTTTTCATATAGATACAAGGTGGGTGATTCAGAAAAACAGTTTTACATGTTTGAAAAAAAAAAATGTAACAGCAGATTTGAGAAAAGAAGTCTTATATGCTAGCTAATTTGATTTATTTTAGCTAGATGCCCATGTGCTGAAAGTTTGTAAATATAATACTTGAAAGAAGCACTTACATCCTTTCTGCTGTTTTTAATTTGTATATTCTTTCTTTATTTCAATAACATCTTCTAGAAGAAAACTAAGCTGAGAAAAAGTGTAACAATCTTTGTGCTCTTGTAAAAATTTCACGTTAAAGCAACTGACTCACAGATGGGTTGACGATGAAAAAAAAAAATATTTATACATCTAGAAATTCTAGTTGCAGTTGTGAAGAACATTAATTAAAGTAAGTTACTGGCTCATTTTTGTTACAGAAAAACATCACAATATCAAGTTTTCCTCACTTTTATCATTAAAAAATTTACCACGTTAGTCAGGGGGTAGATACTTTATTCATATTATTAATTTTGCCGCTTTTCTAATACTAGTCTCCAACTGGCTTAGTGGTGAAGATCGTTGTTCTATATTTTGCTGACCAAAAGGGTATGGGTTCGAATCCTAGTAAAATCAAAAGTTTTTTTTCAGTTTTCATGGTGTATAGAAGCATAATATTATGGTTTTTTTTCCATAGTATATAACTTGTCTTAAATTTTAAAGATAAAAAAAAGATTTAGCTAAATTCTGTGAGTCAGTCACTTTAAAAGATACAAATTAAGAAATCATTCTATAAAAATACCACTTTTATGTCACTTAACAGATTTAAAATTGATAAAATTGATGAAAATGTTAATGAAGGTATACATTTGTTCTACTGGCTTAGCCTCATTTTAATATGAGTCGTTTGGGGACCCATTTTCATTGCTGTACAGAAGTATATATCAGTATCGTGAAGCGGAGAGAATACCTGAACTACTGCTGGCTATGATGTTCTCATTTTAATATGATCCATTTGGGGACCCATTTTAATTGCCATACAGAAGTATATATCAGTATCGTGAAGCGGAGAGAATACCTGAACTACTGCTGGCTATGATGTTCTCATTTTAATATGATCCATTTGGGGACCCATTTTCATTGCCGTACAGAAGTATATATCAGTATCGTGAAGCGGAGAGAATACCTGGACTACTGCTGGCTATGATGTACCAGTTTAAATCTGTTCATTAGTCATGTGTTAAAAGATGTAAATTATCATAAATAATTCATTTATTTATTCTAGCTTCAGTAATCTCCATGACCAGACATTTATTATAATGCATGACCATCTTATTTAACAGTTGTCTTTACTAACAAAGAGAGATACTGTTTGACATTATGGTCAAGCTAGTGAGATGTTATGTCTAAAATATAGTCTAAAAAATAGGAGTCTAATTTTGTTTAGTTTTTATTATCTGTAGCAACTATGAAAGACAATTCCTGAACCTCATCCCCACCCCCTCCCCTCCATCTTCTTTCCTGTCTGTTTTCTGCCATCTCTTGAGGTTGGGAAAAGAATGTGTAGCCTTGTTAAATAAGTTCTTTACTTACTTACCTTTTTGCATTTTATGCTAGGTTGTGTATGCTAAGTACAGAGCATCATGTCATTACACTATTGTTTTAATGAACAGTTTGTTTTCATTCAGTTCATACCTAGAAATTATGTCAAAGCTATATGCATGTTTAGTCACCTCAGTAAATTGCTTCCACATTGATGCTGATATTTCTGTGAACTGTTTTTTTGTTCATGCTAATTTTAGAGAACGCACACTTTCCATGCTACTACTGCTAGGCCAGATTATAGATTATAGGAAGCCATACTGACTGGTATCCACTGTATGGATATCGCCCCTCATCTTCATAGAGAGCACACACAAACACACACTGCATTATTGGATATATCTCTCTGGACCATTATTGTTCACTCTGTTCTCCTTCCTGCCCACATATATCCATTAGCTACTGTGTTCGCGTGTTGTTGTATGTTTTCAGTGTGTGAATTATTAATTTAAACATTGCCAAGTGGTTTTTCTGGCATACAAGAAAGTGATAAAACATTTGATAGTGGATAGTACTTCTTTTGCAAATTATAATGTTCAAGATGTGTTATGTTTGAATTATGAAAGATAAAGCCTGAAATTTTTTAGTGTTTTATACTTTGTGTATGATATGAGTAAACATTTTCTTGTTTGGATACTAAAAGTACATTCTGCTACTGTTGAAACTTGCATCAGTACAACTGGTTAAAAACCTATGGAACTGTGAAAATTCACATAGGTTGTCAAATGGTAAGGTCAGCTTCTAATAATCTCCTTAAAACTTTCACCTGAATTCAGAGGGCATTCAAGGTGTAGGTTTTGCATGAGTGATGTATTTTCAAAATGTGTTTTTAGCGCTTCTCAGCTTGAAATACATTTGTGGAGTATTAAGCTCACTCGTGTGCCAAGTGAGTAGGGGGGCATTGTTGAATCAAAGCTCACAAAGTTACAAAAAAGTGATGTATAATTTGTATGATTTCATTTAGTACACAGTGCTTTTTAATGCTTCCTTATATTTGCTGGAGCAAGTTAATAGCTTCAACTTATGAAATATGGTAAACTGTAAAATGAGATGATGCTTATATTCCTGTTGACTTTCATGTGGCTGATAGTGTAAATGCAAATTTATTATAATATTATAATTAACACAATACACTGAGTGTTTATTGAGATATAAAGTTAAGATGAAGTATAGTATCTATAGTAACTTTGCATCCATGGCTGATTGGTCAACTGAATACAAAATCATACTAAGTGGCTGATTGGTCAACTGAATATTTATTTATCTTAGGTAGCTGATTGGTCACCTGAATATGTACAAGGATATCTTGGAAACAAGGTCACTTTATGTTGCATATTGATCACCTGAATACAAGGTCATCTTACATGTTTGTATGTGGCACATTGGTCACCTAAATACAAGGTCATCTTATGTGGCAGACTGGTCACCTGAATGCAAGGTCATCTTGTTTGGCTGATTGGTTCCTAAGTCACTTAAATACAAGGTCATCTTATGTGGCAGACTGGTCACCTAAATACAAGGTAATCTTTTTTGGCTTATTGGTTCCTTGGTCACCTGAATACAAGGTCGTCTTATGTGGTACATTAGCCACCTGAATACAAGGTCATCTTGTTTGGCTGATTGGTTCCTTGGTCACCTGAATACAAGGTCATCTTATGTGGCACATTAGTCACCTGAATACAAGGTCATTTTGTTTGGCTGATTGGTTCCTTGGTCACCTGAATACAAGGTTGTCTTATGTGGCCGACTGGTTACTTGAAAACAAAGGTTATCTCATGCGGCTGGTAACCTGAATAAAAGGTTTTCTTATTTGGCTGATAGGTCGTCTAAATAAAATGTACACTGTTATCTTTGCTGATATATTAAGTTGACATTATAGTGCATCTATTTTTTACTGCTGTATTTATGGTAAATTAATATTTACACACAGCATACTGATTTTGTTCATCAGGATTGGTCAGTGGTCCAGTGGTAAAGCACCAAAATCAAGGAGTGACCAGTTTGATTCCCTACTCCTCCACTAACACTACGGCCTTTCAGGGAGATCAAATGTGTTTGTGCTATACACTGTGCATGTAAAAAACAGGACAGTGCTTACTATAATTATGTTGCACTGTTGCCAACAATCTAAAATAACTCTCCAGGGTTTTCAGTTGTACCAGCAGTGGGTTCAAACAATAATCATATAAATAAACTCAAACAGAAAGATTGTTCACGGAGCTAAAAAGTGTCATTAACATTAACGTTTTATTAACAAGAATATCCACTTATTCTATATTGAGCTTAAAGGTGTCAGGTCAGTATAAATTACACTTATTGATGCATTAAAACAGAGTGCACTGATTGTTTACTGAAATATGAAGGCTGAATGAGTGCACAGTGCATTGACGGGTCACTGTGATTTAAAGACTTGTAAAGACAGTGTATATCAATTTTTCAATGAAACAAAATAAGTAACACATAAAGTTGATATTAACACAAAGTACACAGAATGATTTATATTGTGATAAAAGGTGCCATTTACACAACTGACACAAAATGTTGCATGAACACTCAGAACTTACAGCTATTAAGCTTACGTTTAAATACTTAAATACACTGAACATACATATTATTGTTGGCTTAGCTTGTCCTCAGGTCTTTGGATATTTTCATTCTAAGGCTGCATTTGTTTACCTAGGTAGTTATATACATCAGCTAAAATTAAAGATTGTAGTTAATGTAATGTTCTCTGAGGGCACCAGGTTCTTTGCTTGGTAACTCTTGAACCAGCAAAGTCTAAAAGCCATGATGAACTTTTACAAGAATTTGCATAAAAACAGTAGAATAATGAGATTAACTAATAATGAATCATTTCTACCCTAGTAAATATCGACCGCTTTATCTTCCTTTTGACAGGTAATAGGGAAATTCTTTTCAGCCTGTTTCACTGATGGGAAAGAGATAAAAAAGTTATTTTTGCTGCTGATTGTTTTTCATTTTCTCTTATCTATTCAACACACCATCAAATATTGGAAATCATTGATTGGAGTCAGTATCGATACTTCAGATCTTCCAAAAGGCATGCATCAGATGTATTTCAATATCTTTTCCTCTATAGTAAATGGTGTTATTTATGATAGATTAATGCTAGAAAAAAAATGTTTTATTGTATGTGGCTTGATAATGAATCCATAAGTCTTGTCAAAACTGTTATATGGCCAGTATCTTGTGTGAGCAAATTAGTTCAGCTTTAAGATTTTATATTATGTAAGGCAAAGTTTACTGTTGAATTGTTCCTCTTGTATAGAGAGAAAACACAAATCTGAGGTTGAATATTTTACAGAAATGGAAATACTTGTCTGTTTCCTCCTGCCAAATGATGATTTCTGTTCCCCGTATGAACACTTACCCCTAGTTGATGCTTTTCTTATGATCTTCTTATTTTAAGTCTTTCAGACATCCACTGGAGACTTAATTTACTTGTCAGGAATACAGTTTCTTGTTCATATTCAGCAATGCAAGGATTGGCTATGTTTTGTTTACTGCTTCTTTAATTTCATATCTTCATAGAAATGTAATGATGAACTTACTTTCTGTTCCTGTTTCCAGTTTCTTGGTGCAGACTGCTTGAGATCATGCCAAATTTTGGTTCCCTATATCATATCATGTCTTGGTGATACCATTACTTTATAAAGTCTTATCACCATAATTATTATTCTCTATGAGAGAAGTAACTTTACAACCAGGGCTGCCAAATTTCTGGATTTCTGCTAATTTCACTGGCCAAAGACCATATTTGAGATCAGTGTGGCTCATTGCTCCCAATGACTTAAGCAATAATACATAAACGATTATGTTCATGGATGTCTTAGCCCCACCCAGTTTCGGTCTTTACCTAGACCAATGTAAACTTGCCTTGATAATTGTAAACTTGCCTTTGATTAGTTGATTTTGGATTTCTTCTATGTAAAAGGCAAGTCAGATTACTTCACACATGCTCTTTGGCATCATGAACAAAATGTCTGAAGTGTTATCCTTGGTTTTGGTGTGAAACCACCAGATAAATTCCTTCTTTATTATACATAAAATTCTTTAAGTTCACAGGGCTCTAAAAATAGCAAAAGCCCTTTTGAATGGCTTTAACTAACATGTACATATTTTTCTAGATCTGTATTTGTACTCATGAAAAATAGCAAGAAAGCGGGGCTTGTGGTTGTTGTGTTACAAACTAGACAGATATTCTGCTCATGTGAATTTACCCATGAAAATTAACAAAGAATATGAGCCAATTTTCAGATTTGGGAATGTGAAACAGTCCCTATTATGAATACTAATATGAAAGTATATGAGCATGAAATCGCTACCACACTGTCAGAAATAGTGAAGAAAAATTATTCCAGCAAAGAAAGAAGGCTCAGATTAGGGAAAAAATGTTAAAAACAGCCAAGAAAAGAGAACTTCTTCTAGCTGCTGTTATGTATTTTACCATTATTTGAGCTCTGATAGACTAAATTAGTGGTTTCATACCTTTTATGAAAACGAGAATATTACCAAAACTCTCTGATAGAGCAGAAGATAAAGGTGTTACAGAAAGGTGTTTTAATGAGTTGGAATGGCTGGAATGTAAACATATCTCAGGGAACAGATCAAGATATATCGATAATGTAAGTCTGTGAGTGTTGTGACAAAATTCCACTGGGTTTAATCCTTCTAAATGGTGAAATCCAGGAGCTTCAAAGGGCTGCCCTGGGTCTTCAAGGGGGCCCTTTGTGCAAATATCCTCTGACTTTATGATTGCCTGTTGGCAGCCCTTTCCAGTTTAGGAATTGGACCTTAATCTCTGTCGGTATTGCATCAAAGTGGGTGAAAAGTTTGTTTAAATTGGCTAAGGATTCACGACACTGGCATAGTTACTATTAGGCCTTTTGGACCCAGGCCAACATGTTGGTCAAGAAAATGACATTTTCAAAAGTCTCCAAAATGCATTAAAAAACATAACAGGGGAGGGTTTCAAGACTTATTGTCGAATCAAGTGTGTATTTTAAGTTAAACACACATTTTGTGTTCTCTTTGTGGTTCTATTTAACAGATTGTTTTGAATATTTATTTTCCCTGAAAATACTTTGGAATTAGCCCAACAAATTGTGCGCCAGGGCTTTTTATTATATAGATGATGGTCGCCCTTCGTAAAGGCTGACATCTATGTAATATCAGTTTGAAAATCGGTTGGTCTTGCAGTGGAAATATTGAGACTACTTTGGAATGTGCATTTTGCTCTTTTGAATATTCGTTTGTTTCCAGCTTTTGGGGAGGGTGACACTTCACTTCCCAGACACCCTTACCAAGGGACAACTGCCTCTTGGAAGTCCTTCTATTGGCCAACAAGTTGAAAAAACTGGCTACACCACTGCTTGAATGTTCTTCCTATGGAGCTGATTATCTAAGATCAATTCCAGGTGATGAATTTATCCAGGTTCGTCACTGTTTTGTTTCTGATTTCCTTTTGCCATACATTCATTTCAGTGTTAAATCCAGAAAACATTGACCTTGACCTATGAATAGCTAGTGAAATTGAAATGTATCAGAACTATAAATCTACATCTGACATCTTTTAATATCTGCAGTAAGAACTTAAACTCCGCAATGTTACTCATTTTCAATAATTTCATCACATTTATTGTGTCTTCCACCACAAGATAAGTGTATACTTCAGTAGATTTCTGTAAGTCTGCCACATGGGGGGCAATTATATCATGCTTCAGCAGATGTGTGAATAGTCATGTCTCTAAAATAGCCTTAGTGTGTGAACTATTTAATCTAGATAAAACATAAATATCTGTGATAATGCAAATGATATGTAAATGATAAATAGGGAGACAAAGTGAATCTGTTCATTCATGATTACAGATATAATTATGTGTAAACTCCATACAGCAAAATTGGTCCACACTGGATTGAATATTGAAATGATATGATTGAAGTACATTGAGATAACTTGAACAAAGGTTAGTTTTGTATTTGCCTAAATATTCATACAGAAAACAGGAAATACTGTGTATATAGGTAGTAAGTGTTGTTTGTTTATAATTTGTATCATTTTCTTTCCTGTAAATCTGATCTGTTGTTAATAGATGTTGTTTGTTATTTTAGATAAGCAAAGAGTCAACAATTTTTTTTTTTTTAAAGTTAAATATGTAAAACTAGATCAATAAAGAAGTAAGTTATCCTATGATGTTTTCTCTTTGGATGATAGTGAATGTATGTTATCACTTGGGGAGGTGGGGTGGGGTATTAACAGTAACGACAAGATAAATAGGTACACATCAAAGGAAAACAATAATATTGTTATTCAAGAAAATGTTTTTATTCATAATTTTTCTGACCTAATGAATCTGACTCTGTGTTAGGATGAAAACTTAGTAACCATGCGTAAAAAAAGTAATGACCAGGAGGTCAGATATAGAGAATAACAGGTTACTGTCTTTTGAGAAAGGGTTTCTCAGACGAGGTTAGATATGGTCCTGGAAGGGGCGAGGCTTGCCGAGCCCCTTCCGGACCATATCTAGCCGAGTCTGAGAAATCCCTTTCTCAAAAGACAGTAACCTGTTATTCTTTTTATCATGCCACTATTATGATATTGCATCTCATTATTTTAATTCTAGAACTGTTTCTTTGCTTACACGCGTATGAATACATGATCGTGAAACTCAAATTCAATACACAGTCCGCCATCTTGAATTATACATGACACATAGAAACATGTTGCATTCTAACGATTTATTTAGTCTACACCTAATCACCAAACAAATCATAGAAATAAACAAAGATCTACCTGCATATTCTTCTTCATTTTCCTTCTTTTACTATCAACATTTGCTGCTTACGGGGCATTCATATAAAATATGGCCTGTGCAATGACGAATCAAAATTCAACGCCAATGCAGAGGTTCATCCTAAATAAATGCCCTTACAAGATTTAAATTCTTCCATAGGTTGATCAAGAAGCAATACACGTCATCACATTTTCAAATAGCATAAATCCAGTGTATTCAATTTAAGTTTTCACGTAAAGTGCCATCCTGTGTTTATGTCTTGGGAAATAAATTGTTCGCTTACGTCAGTATTCTGAAGTATGTGACGTATAATTAACGAAATGGCATAGGATTCTCGAAATGGATCGGTCTGTTGTATACATACAATGACTCCTTAAAAGTCGGACTCTGGATTTTATGTTAGAATTTATTTTTATATCTTTTATATTACTTGTAAAATTTCAAACTGTGGTTACTGAAAAGTAGTTCGGCACAGTGACTGATATAGAATCTATATCAGTCACACTGTGACTGATATGGAATATATTTCACTGATAGAACTTGTTATTTCATTGGTTGGCATAAAATAAATATGTTTTATTTAGGCTGTTTTATCTGTTATTTTTTGCAATGCTTTAAGCTGTTTACATTGTGAAAGTAGTCCGGCAAAAAGTGGGAGGTGCTTGAAAAATCTGATGTACTCTGACTTTTCCATAGGTTTAAGCATGGAAAAGTGTTCTCAAGTCACTGACTGAGAAAGGTTGCTGTTCTCAGACAGGCTTTATCAGGCAGTTGTCATAGTAATGGCATGATAAAATATGGTTACATGCTGAAAAGCTTTCTTAGGAAAGTTATTGTTGTCTCAAGTGAGTGATTTAAGTCATTCACATCAACTTCCTTAAGTACCACAAATCATATGTACGGTACTTAGATTCTTATATGCTTTTTCAAAATTAACAATTAAAATAGATCTTAATTGGTGACTGATGCGTGAAAAACTGACTATATATATATTATGCTGGCAATGGTGGCTATATTATCTTTAGTGATAATCCTTGGTTCAAGGTTTTCAGCACTTGATCGCATTTTATACTTTTGCTGCAGGTAACCTTTTTTTTTTTTTCAGGTAACCTTAGAGCAGAGGAGCACGAGTCTGTGCACGTGACAACCAGGCTCGATGAGGCTCATCTTAAAAACCATGGGATGTGGTCGCAGCAAGCAGCACTCTCCCAAACCTGGTTCAGAGGAGAGAGATCTAAACAACAGCAAGGAGAAAAACACAGGAAAGAAGAAGAAATCCAAAGGTAGACTTTCATTTAATTAGACCTTAATTACCCTTTATTTCTAAAATAGATTTGTCTTTTTCTCAGTTTGGATCAATATTTGTTGTGGAATTTATTAAAAGCTTGTTGTAGAAAACAGTGTAGGTCATGATCAAACTGCATGGATGTGCAGACTGACCATAGTCTGTACTGGTTACACAGGCATAAACAGACTGCTACAAGCTGGGTAACTTGGAAAATGACATTGTTTGTATGTGTTCAAAATAACTTATAGCACCACTTTTGTGTGGCACATAATGTTCTTTTATCAAGCATAGAGCTTTTTAAATTCAGAGGATATTATTAGGATTATTGTTATCTTTTGATATACTTCCTGTTATTCCTACTTGTTACCATGTGTCTAGAGGGTTGTGGACTTGTTCATCATTAATACAGAAATTTTAAGAGACATGTATTTTTGAGAAAATGGATAAGAATGTGACATTAAATGTGTTTTAAGATGGCAGTTGCTTTAATCTTTAAGTTCTTTTCAGTGCCAGCAACTCACTACTTTCCATAGCCCAAATTGATTTTAATGACTTTTTTGTGAGTTTGTCAAAAATTCTGAAAAACAACATTGCTGGTGATGTATAAGCATATGCTAAGCTGATAGGTGAGACAGATCAAATACCATTTAAGATCTATTATTGTCTTCATAATGATAAATGGATATGTGACTTCGCATATTTATTTAGATAGAAAAAATTATTGCCATACTACGGTGGCATAGATATGACATGTAGCTTATAGCTCACCTGAGCACGAAGTGCTCAAGGGTGAGCTATTGGGATCATTGATTGTGCGGTGTACATCGTCAACAATTTGACTTGAACAACTCCTCCTAAGCCAACTTTGCAAAACATGCCTGGACTATTCCTTGCTTAAAGCTCTAACAAAGTTATTCAAAGAATTGAATTCAATCAAGAACTCTGGTTGCAATGGCAACTGAAACAAAAAACTTTGAAAACCTTCTTGTCTGAAACGACAAGGCCCTGGGCCTTAAGATTTGGTATGTAGCATTGTCTAGTGGACCTCTACCAAGTTTGTTCAAATTATACCCCTGGGGTCAAATTTGGCCCCGTCCAGGTGGTCAATTTATTTAACATAGGCTTATATAGGGAAAACTTTGAAAATCTTTTTGTTTGAAACCACAAGGCCCTGAGCCTTAAGATTTGGTACGTAGCATTGTCAAGTGGACTTGTACCAAGTTTGTTCAAATTATACCTCTGGGGTCAAATTTGGCCCCACCCGGGGGTCAATTGATTTTACTTAGGCTTATATAGGGAAAACTTTGAAAATCTTCTTATCTGAAACCACAAGGACCTGAGCCTTAAGATTTGGTATGTAGCATTGTCTAGTGGACCTTTACCAAGTTTGTTCAAATTATACCCATGGGGTCAAATTTGACCCTGCCCCTGGTGTCAATTAATTTTACAAAGGCTTATATAGAGAAAACTTTGAAAATCTTCTTGTCTGAAACAACAAGGCCTGAGCCTTAAGATTTGGTAGTTAACATTGTCTAGGGGACCTCTACCAAGTTTGTTCAAATTATGCCCCTGGGGTCAATTGATTTTACATAGGCTTATATAGGCAAAACTTTAAAAAAAACTTGGTGTCTGAAACCACAAAGCCAAGAATTTAGATATTTGTAATGGAGCATCAGCTAAAGGTCATCTACCAAGTTTGTTCAGATTTTGCCCCTTGAGTGAAAATTGGCTCTACTTGGGGGTCACTTGAATTCATATAGATTTATATATGGAGAATCTTAAAGAAGCTTCTGATGTTTGCTCAATAGCAGACCCAAAGACAGAGTATTCAGGTGAGCGATCTAGGGCCATCATGGTCCTCTTGTTTATTTAAGTCATGGTAATGAAATAATATGTTGTAGTGATGAGATAATTAAGTGGTGCTAATGGGATAGTTAAGTCATGGTAACAAGATATTATGTCATGGTGGTGAGATAAGTAAGTCGTGGTAACAAGATTTTTAAGTCGAGGGAACAACATAGTTAATCAGTCAGAATAGTTTGCGCTTGCCCTTTATGCAATGGCTGGAATTTCTGGCCTGACACCATGGGATCATAATTATATTTAACACTGAAAAGTTTTTTCTAAACAAAATTTTTAACTCTTCTTGAATGAAATTTCTGAAAGTTTGCATGAAACATTGCTAGTGGACCATCTTCTGAAATCCTGAACGATTTCTTTGTATGTGTAGCCATAATGAAAATACAACATTATGTAAGAGTCTCTGACCTCAATCGCCACTTAGAACAATGACTACTGTGACTGGTAAAATTATCTCATTCCCATGACTTAATTTTGTTGATAACACAACTTAATATCTTGTTACCATGACATACTATCTAGTTACAATTCCCGGGAAAACCGCGGCGTAAGCGTTACGAAAGTATATCGGTAAGTTACAGTGTGTAACGCTGCACTGTAATAAAGTAAACACTGAAAGACAACTTTCAGATTCTTAGATGCAGTCCTGAAATATCTTCATGAGAAACAACGAACTTTGTGCCGGATGATAGAAAACGCAAGGTTTTCAAACAGATTTTCGGCTTGTGTTTGTTACTCAGTTCATCGACGTTTGTGCGTCGAGGTTTTCATAACAGTTTGATACCTGACTGAGCATCGATCACAACGAACAAATAGCGGATTAACGCCAGACTTTACATGCTTTTCACACTTTTCCCGCCCTGGAGCGTCCTAATTATGCAGTTAATTGTACTTCGCTGACACAATAAACAAGCACTGTTATGGATACAGGACGTAAGTAAAACCGTGAAAATCGGTAAGTTGCAATGTGTAACGCTGCACTGTAATAAAGTAAACACTGACCAAAACTCTCATATTCTTAGATGCAGTCCTGTAATATCTTCGCGAGATACAATGAATTTTGTGCCGTTTAAAAACTGCAAGGTTTTTAAACAGATTTTCGGCTTGTGTTTGTTACTCAGTTCATCGATGTTTGTGCGTCAGAGCTTCGAATTTGAGGTTTTCATAACAGTTTGATACCTGACTGATCATCGATCACAACGAACAAAGAAGCGGATTAACGCCAGACTTTGCATGCTTTTCACACTTTTCCCGCCCTAGGGCGTCCTAATTACATAGTTAATTGTACTTTGCTGACACATTAAACAAGCGTTGTTATGGATACAGCACGTAAGATATGCATGTAAAATAATTATGGTCGGTGAAAAATAGGTACATTTTTTTCTTTTTCTTTTTTAAATTTTTTTGGGAGCCATGACCATTGAGCGTTATACTGAGGTTAGCGTTATAACGGGGCATGTAGTAACGGGGTCCGAGTGTATCACGACCGAATATCTTGTTACCACCACATATTTTCTTGTTACCACAACATAAATAAAAGCTATACATGTCACATCTATGCCACTGTACCATACTTTTTGTTACATTTATCTTGTTGTCATCTACCATATCTTCCATTTCTAGGGAAACACACTGAATAGACCAATTATTGTTTTTATATATATACACCATAATTCTTGTTATTGCCATTGCATCTGGTAGCATTTTGACTTAGCTCATTAAAAAGAACAGCAAGACAGAAATTGGAAGACTTTGGTCAGACATATCAGAAAAAAAAAACAGAACTGCCAAAGGCACTAGAAGATTAAGTTTGATGAATTACAGTTGTATCCATACAGGAACAATGGTTATCTTTCTGGATGGTAAAATGTTTTTATGGGAATGTATGACTTTAGGAAGATAGATAAGGAGATTGAATATATCCAGAAGATTTCCTGTTATTAAAGGCACATATAATAAACAGTTTATATAGCAGATATGGCATGTCCAAGGCTGCATAGTTAGGAACTCATTCAGTTGATTAAATGTTGGATTTTGAAAATACCTTCAGGGAATAATATATCAGTAACATTTTAGCTATGTAACTGGCTACATGATTCCACTGCAAAGATGCCATTCTGCGGTGAGCTTATTGTCAGTTAAGAGCATTTTGTTATCAGAAGCTTTGTATAAAAGTAAAGAGATTTTTCTTTTTGAATTGAGTATATTTGTCACCTGTACTTGTTTCCTGTATGATCAACCCCACTGAAGAGTTCTGTTATTTTAGGTTGTTGGGAGAAGTGCATCCTATTCAAGTGATGCACCCTGCATATTAAGTTCAGTGTGTAGCACCAATACACAGGACCTCAGTTTAAATCTTGTTAGAGGAGGTGCAGGGGATCATATTCACAATCCCTGAATAACGTCTTCTGAACGTCACCAGTCCAGTAGATGGAACAGTATGACTTAAATCATTTTGTCTGGAACTAAACATTACTTGTAATATAATATAATTGCTTATATATTACATTTTACATGTAGACAGGATTTGACTGACAGTTTGTCAGATACCAGATCTTATGTAGACACTGACAGCTGTGTATATCAGTATCAGCTGTAACCTGGTAGAGATACTAGACTACATTGGAGTTAGTTCCCTTTATTTTATCAAAACATAAAAAATAGACAACAGAAATTGAAATGGAAAAAAGGGTACCTTTGGTTGAAACAGTATTCACTAGAGATGTACTTAGGAAACTTAGCCAGTTGTTTGTAATTTGGCATTAAAAAAGTGATCTATCACAGTCATTTAATGTTCCTGTTTTTAACAGAATTTTTTTTCACCTGAATATTGTATGAACCTGTGAGATAATGTGTTCTGGCGCATGGAATTCTCAGGAACTGTGCAAAATATCTTTTAGCATGGAGAGCAGTTTCTGTTTAATGTTTTCTTGCCAACATTAGTGGGATAAAGTTATGGAAAAAGCTAACAATGGTTCATTTCTAATATTTATAAGCACAGAGACATAACTGTCATAGGAAAAGAAAGAGAGATAGACTGACACACTAACCTGCATGATGTGAACAGGCATGTTTTAAATTTGCAGTTGATCAGTCTGAAGAGACAGTGCAGTACATTAGATACAGCCTGACTGATAAGATTACGGTCAAACCATGATGAAATAGAGAAATGTTTTTCTCAAGCTGGAGGTCTTTCACTATAATGCTTGTAATACTTCTTTTACCAGTTTTAATAAAAGCTAACGATGTTGAAATTGTTTTTAATTCTGAAGAAAAATAATTGATTTCAGATAGTTACCAATTTTTTTAATTTCTTCAGCTTACATATCCTAAGGTGTTGAGTGAATGATTCCACTTGCATTTGAGACTTCATCTATTAGACAAATGTTTCCAGTCCAGGAAGGTACAAGTGGAGTTTGTGTGGCAAGGAGACTAATAATTGATTATCATGGTCTGTTCTTTGTTGGAAAGGTTAAGAGATTGGATAATTTGTCTGCAAAGATACTCTAATAATCTGTAATAATCTTGTTTCTGGTAGGAATCATATGATTTTACATGATTTATTCGACAGACTGTCTGCTTTAACAGCAAGTAGAAGAGACCCTGGTTCTGGTTGGATGCTAATATAGACACCTAGACAGTGCTAGTTTATCAGTGCTTTGAAAAAAATGATGGATTGGTTGTCTCAGAATCCTCATTAAATTGCCTTGTAAACTGGACACATGCCACACAATTAGATCACACTGCCAAATTGTGTTACACTACTCAAGTTGCTCACCATATTAATTTTAAAATCCATTATTTAGCAGATTAAAAAATGTACCATATACAGGAGCAATTCATTATTCTGATTTGTAGTCAGACATTTTAACAAAGCACAAAGGTCACTGCTTACTAAATGCTTATGTTTATATCTTAATGACAGCCAAGAGAAGCTTATTCTTTCTAAATTTTATGTCACATTTTATCTAGCCTCCAGCTGTATCCAGAATTTATAAACTTGCTATTTTAAGACACCATAAACGTTGCCAGAATCTTTAATAAGTAAATAGGTCATGACCTGAACAAACTAAAGTCTGCTGAAGCAGATGTATGCTCCCTCAGCAGCTAAATGAATACACTACCGTTACTTCACACCGCTGCTTTAATAAGGGTAGATTTATGATATTGACCTTTACAATGAACTTTTAAGCAACCAATGAAAGTGTACCAATATCCCCAAAACCGAAAAATCTTTAAACCATTTTTCATTGGTTTAAACGATCCTGTGATTCCAAAAATTATAAATAGATGGGTGTTTTCTGACAATTTTGTAAACACATTTCAACTATGCGTTTACGTTAACACCTTAATACAGCAATTAAACGTCTAAAAACAACCATACCATCATGATTTTAACCTTTTTGATAGTTTTACTGGTTTATTTACGTATACATATTAAAAATCACATTGAAAAGTGAAATACGTAAGTCACATGCAGACATGCATTGTTTGTTTACATTTTGGGTTGTTATTTGTATGTATGGACATTTCGTTGTAAGCTAGTCACTGATTGGCTGAAAAGTAACTGTGGATTTCCCTGTCTAAAAATAAAAATATCGTTCTGAAAATTGAATTTTAGCAGAGGCAAGAAAGTGAAACATTCGACCGATGCGCAGGAGAGTAAAGCAGATGATGAATTTAGTTCAATAAAAAATAGCACAAAATATAATAGATCTAAGCTAAAATACTGGAAGTCACTTGTAAAGTACAGTAATGTAATACAGGAAACTTTTTTTTTATTTGTTTGAGTGTTAGTATAAATGTTTGGATGTTCTGAAAGACTTTTGTCAGAAGACTGGTGTACTCTGTTACACTGGATGGAGTGTAAGACAGCTGATCAAAACTTCAGTATCATAGGCATCATATTTGCAGTATGCCTTGTTCTATGTGTGTCTGCAATGATATTACAACGGCAAATTTGTCTGCTTGCCATTCATTTGTATTTTGGTGCACAGTAAGACCAAACAGTAATGATGAGTTTAATATTCAATGATTTTTGTTCTTATTTAGTTGTTTATTACATCTTTTAAGAATAATATTATATACATGTATTTAAAAATATTATATATTTAGATGTCAGATTCTCAGGGTGTTCCTTTTTCACTTTACTAGGGAAAAAATATGTTCACTGAATGCTAGTGGATAGCTGTTCCCACAGTTAATCTACTCTTTGTTTGCTCTTGTTATTCCATGTAAACAGTGCTGGTCATCCATGTAAACAGTGCTGGCCATCCATGTAAACAGTGCTGGTCATCAATGCAAACAGTACTGGCCATCCATGTAATCAGTGCTGGCCATCCATGTAAACAGTGCTGGCCATCCTTGTAAACAGTGCTGGTCATCCATGTAAACAGTGCTGGCCATCCATGTAAACAGTGCTGGTCGTCCATGTAAACAGTGCTGGCCATCCATGTAAACAGTACTGGCCATCCATGTAAACAGTGCTGGTCATCCATGTAAACAGTGCTGGCCATCAATGTAAACAGTGCTGGTCATCCATGTAAACAGTGCTGGCCATCCACGTAAGCTAATCAGTGACTGCACTGTTAATGTTCAGTCAGTAAGTGTCAATATCCCTGTAACAAATAAATTTTAGAATGAACAATGCTCATTTGCATAGTCCTTATAAAAATTTCTTATATTTGTTACAAGGATTTTTACAGTATTTAGTATTAAACAGTGTTTGTTGATATGTGTCAGATGTTTATGTGAGACAGATATGTGTTAACAACAGACATGGCTGTCAATATTCCAGTGTTTTATAAATGGTGGCAGTTCCTTTTGTAGTTTCCTCCATGTATCGCAATTAGTGACCTTTTGCAGTTGAACCTATTGTATACTTATTACACGTATAAAACATTAACTTTATTTGAAATGGAAAACGACTGTTACACCTTGCAGTATCAAAGTATGTTGCTTCAGTGTCTGAAATATACATTCTGTGACATCACTGCCTGTCAGTCAGATAAGGAAATTCATGATATTAGGGGCTGCATAAAACATGAGAAATTGTCCAGGTGATAACAATATTCCCTAAGATTGCATCATATAAGTTTGAGTAGAGTATTTGTAAATACCAACTGATTTTGTAACTGACTCTCAGTAACCCAAAAATGGTCGGATAAAAGTGTTGAGTGAAAAGCCGGTATAAGTGCACATTTGCTTTACACTGAAGTAGACAAGACTGCTAGGTGGTAACTTCGCAAGGTGTAATGTAGTTTTAATTGCTAACAAATCACATATATTTACAGTGTCTCTGTCCTTGAGGCAGCAGTGAATGACTTGACATTTGCCTTGAAAACAAAATGGTATTTTCTCTGGCTACGTTATCTTATTACAAGCAAAAACGCTTATTTTTTGTCTGATCTAAATGTAATTGTTTATGGTTTTCTCAGTGCTTTGATTTTATGTAATGGTGGAAGTATTTATCTTGGCTCATCCTTTAAACAATAATAGCTCAGTAATCACACAAAGATTCTGAAATATTTCTCCCAGAACTATTCTTTCGAAAACGGTTGGGCTAGTATTTTGATTAAATGCACCTGCATTGGTATATCACCAGAATTTCAAGATATTTATTACACATTTAATCAAGTTATGCTGTATTAACCTTGAAGATTTGCACATTTGAACATTTTTGCAGCATCTGTGGTTGCTTTTAAAATTTTGTTACAGTCACTGGTTACCAAAAAAATATGTGTGTCAAACTGATCTAAGTAGACTTTTTCAAGCATAAAGCATGATTAGGTTGCTGGTTCAAATCTTATCAATGATGAATGCCCAGTTGTTTTCAGCATTCCACACCTTAGGTGTGAGTATTAGTTTGGAAACAGTCATTGAGCAGATTAATACAAGTTTGAAGAGCTTGTTTCCAAATTATTGTAAAATAAGGAAGTAATCCTCATCAAGAAGGATTAATTTAAGTTGCAAGAATTCGCTTCCCAGTCCTTGTAAAATAACTAACTAATTAATTTTTGGAAGAGAAATAATTCCAGAGAATGCTCTCGATCAGGAGTTGTGGCTCTTTGTTTTTATCCATATTGAAGGATTTTATTTTGTACATTTGACAATAAAGTGTTGTGTTGCCAGTTGTTTATTGCTGTATAAATCCTTTTATATCTTACACAAAATTGCCTAAGACATTTCTGTTTCAAAACGCAACACATTTACAGTTGTGTCAATCCTCTTGCATTGATTTGCACTTTGCAGACAGTGTGATGTCTCTGTGAATAACAAAAGCTTTAAGACATCTGAGTATGTGTTGAAATTCTGCAATGTGCAGTATGCAGACAGATTTACTTTCCTGTTATTTGAGAAAGCAATAGATGTGATGCAAAAGACTGTTATTATTGTTTCCCTTTTGAGAACTATGAAACATTTTCACTAGTTAAGTAATCAGCTGGTGTCTTTTGTTTTTCTAACCATTGCACACCATGATCATTTATGTGACTGATCATAGCATGCAGTGAGGAAGTCTTTACTTAACACTAGTATAAAACTGGTGCTAAAAAGGGTCTGTCCAAATTAAGAAGACACATCCATTTAAGAATTTTAGCTGGATAAGGATAAAGTCATCAGAACAAGCTGTTAATCTAAGGATTAGTGCAAAACTATTGTTTATCCTCCTTAAATCTGTATTTAATTTTAGTTACAATAAATTTGTTATAACCCTGTAATATCCAGATTTTAAGCTCACCTTGTTAACACTCTGGAGGTAACATTTTCAGACTGGGGTTAAAAACTAGGTCACAAATCCCAAATATGGAAAAAAAAACCTTGTTAACACTCTAGATGTAACATTTTCAGATCAGATAACCTGGAAATTTGTCAGAAAGGTTGTTTTAATGATTTCTAGCTCAAGTTTGAATATGGGTCATCTAGGTTCAAAAACTAGGTCAGAGCCCAAATATGGAAAAAGCTTGTTAACACTCTAGAGGTAACATTTTTAGTTCAGATAACCTGGAAATTTGTCAGAAAGGTTGTTTCGACAATTTCTAGCTCAAGTTCGAATATGGGTCATCTGGGGTCAATTAACCAGGTCCATAACAACTTTGTTAAAAGCAGTCATACTCAAGTGAGCGATATAGGGCCATCATGGCCCTCTTGTTTCTGGAGTGATGTGTTTGGTAGAGAAACTAAGTCTTGGTGATTGGCTGAGTAGTCAGTTGTACTGGTTGAGTGGTTTTTGACAGATTGTTGACAAAGTTTGTGGTTCATTGAAAAGTTTCACTCTAATTTAGTACATAAAGTTATGAACACTTTGCTGTAAATTGTACAAAATTGTATCATTGTTTTTTTATCAGATAGCTTGTTTTGTTTAATATTGCTCCCAAAGCGAGGCATAAAGTTACTGAACTGTCTATTCCTCCATCCCCCATTTCATGCCCTCGATATCTCCATATATCTCTTGACACATTGAAAGATTTTGAAATAACCTTGTAGAAATATTTAATATAGCCACTTGATGGGCATATTTGATATATTGTTTGGCTCTGTCCAAGGTCAAGAGCACACAAGATCAAAAGTTTCATCAAAAGTCCTCAATTTCTTGTTCTCTCCACATTTCCATCTTGAACATGTTGAAGTCTTGAAACTACTTGGTTCAGTAGTAGTATAAAATATAGCCACTTAGTAGAAAGAAATGTACAGTTTTGATGGATTGAAGTTCAGGGTCACACATGAGTTTTCTTATTGTATCTGTCCTACATTTCATGTCCTTTCCATCTCTTTTGAAGGATGAAGGGTTTTTGAAATTTCTGAGCGGAACATGATTTTTTTGGCACCATATAAGGTCAGTGTCAGAGATGATATCAAATCACATTTTATCACTATTCATATAACCAATCTGCTTATTTACAGCTACATTTGTTGTAGAACATCAAGAACTACTGGTAGTTGTTTGCTTTGATTCAGATAGACATTTGTAATTGTATGTTGCAGTCAGTCTTTTGTGCTCTTCTTGCTGTCTGATATAAAACCTTAGTGGGGCATTTGTCACATCATGTGACAGTAAGGAACCATTCCAAGTTCTTGCAATGATCATTTTGTTTTCTCAGATTAATCAATGAAGATTTGTGTTAATGATTCCCGCAAGTAAAGAGAAAAGCATACTTGAACTACTGAATAAATAATTGGCTTGAACAGTGATATATTGTCATTTGAAAATTTTATCAGTTACTTGCATGTTCTTTTAAGCATTTCTGTTTAATTCTGTGGAGAGGAGAGAGAATTCATCACTCAGACACTACTGTGTCTGAATGCATCAGCAGTAATAGTGAATAGACTCTTACTCTAAATCTATTTTCATTTTAAGTAAGTCTGCAGACTGTTTTTCTGTGGTAAAATACCAGTTATCTGCAAACCTTGTGAATCTGTTTCCTACTGTCTGTTTTTGTCTTTTGCAAGGTCACACCAGTTTTCATCTGAGATTGATACAACTAAACATAATGTCAGCATTAATGATAATGATATGTCCTGCTAACTTCTCAAGCATTTTACTCCTGGAGCAGAAAAGCATCTTTGTTTTAAGCATTGTGACATATATATCTTACTGACATTGTGACTCTTTTCATGTCTTAAAATTTCTCAGTGTTATCAGATAAGTAATAGCATCAGATACTAGATTGATATTATAGAAGTTAACTGTGACCTTGACCTTCATGTATATGTATCAGTTTTTTTGAGATCTGTAAATAGGATAGAAACTTAAACATCCATCCAATGTCTTCTTAATATGACCTTGACCTTGTAGTTACGGCCTGGATGTGACATTTGATCAAGTTCCATGAATTCCTTGAAACAAAACAGATTAAAATGGATATGAAAAATGGGGACCAATTTCAAATGAATTTTTTAACAGCAACCCTGAATGAAATTATTCAAGATTTTTTTCAAGAGAATTGATGATTTTATGAATGTCTGGATTTGGCTTCAGCAAATACTAATGAAATCAGGACTTATAGAATGTAGTGAGATGAGTCAGTTAATTTGTGGACATAGCATTTTCTTGAACCCAATAGAAATTAGAAAAGAGATGGAAAAGGGCTTTATGTCAAGATTTAATAAGGCTCTTTGGAAGAAGCAATGCAGAACTGGCTTGAGTAATTTTTCTCAAATTTTCAAGCAAAGATGTTTTTATTTTCAGAGAATAATGTACTGGATATGTACAAAGCCAACCAAACATTGATTGTCAAAAATGAAATTCACTGCTTTATAATGTTCTGTTTTTACTATGAATATTTTGAATATAACATGAAATTGTATTGTTTCAAACTATTTTGTATGCTTAGAATTATAGAAAATCCATTTATATTAAAAAGGTAGATAATTTATTGATCGGTATTAACAGCATATGTCAAGAATTTATTGTATTTCTTCAGGTGAGAAAAAGGAGAACAAAGACCCGCAGCAGTCGAGTGGCTCCCAGAAATCGCTGCTGGCTAAGATGTCACCTGTAAAAACCATAGTTAACTCATTAAAACCTCCCCCTCCCAATCTTAATGGCTCGCCAAAGCAGACAGTCCTACTTTTAGATATTGACTATCCAACCCACCATAAACATAAAGAAATGGTGAGTACATGTATATTACCCTGCATAGTCCTGCACAAGTAAGATGTGAAACGAGAAAAAGTAATGTGTTGAATTTACTGTTTCGATCAGAATTTTGGTCAATTACCGGTATTTGTACAACAGATTTATGAAAAGTATAGTCCAAAATTTTAATGTGATTTTACAAATAGGCAACAGACCAGAATATATATAGCCAAACTGATGAATAAGATTAACACACTAGAACAATGTGGCAACACACTAGAACATTGTGGTAACACTCTAGAACAATGTGGCAACACACTAGAACAGTGTGGCAACACACTAGAACTGTGTGGCAACACACTAGAACAATGTGGCAACACACTAGAACAGTGTGTTAAGAGCTGCTCACTGAGGTGAAAACAATCGATACCAATCACCAAAGAACAGAACTGGCCAAAAGCTATTTGCAAAGGTGTGAAAGTTCATGGCAACAAACTTTTTTCATATAATCATAATTAACGAAATTCAGTTGATTTTTGTATCGAGACTTGTTTTTTCTCAGAATGGCGACTAGTACTCTTTCATTCTTCTGATCAAGTATTCTGAAGCCTTCTTAGGAACTGTCAGAGCAATTTTCCAAAGATTTTGCATACAGACATACAAATGGCTTATTGTTAATATGAGAAGCAGCAGTTAACCAGCCCAGATACTGTTCTGACAGTTCACTGTCACATAGAAATTGAATCAAATATTTACCTGAAATTTGCAAAGCTTAGTTTGGAATTCTACCTTTGATAGATTATTACAGGGAGTTCTAGAAAAGTTTTACAAGTATTGCCAGTAGGAGCCAGAATCTTTGGTCTCCTTGCAATCTTGATCCACCTCTTAAAAGACCATATAATTCTTTGATTCTACCCAGCCCTATATGCGATAAGCGATATATATGAACCAGTTGTGTTTATAACAAATCAGGTTAACTGTTGATAGCCTCACTAACTGTCTAATTACCACATAATTCTAGCACCTTTGCCAATAATTTGGATTACAATTGATAGGTTAAAGTAGATTGTTTGTGGAGAAATATGATTATAAGATTTGTAACCATGCTTGGAGGTTTGATCAAAATTTATATGTCCAGTTACTCATTCCAAATCTTAGTTTAATCTCATTTTTTTGTTCAAAAACACTTCCATTAAATTTCATCATGCATTTGATATACAGAAAAAAACTTTGGTACCAAAGAATGTTTTTGTAGTAGTTAATAATTTAGTAAAATTGTTTTTGAATTTTGGACTGTAAAAATGTCTGGATAAGTGTAGAGGGGGATAAAATGATAGTGGCATTTTCATTAACAAACCATCGAAATGCCTTCCATTTTTGCTGTTAATTATTCATTACAGAGCTGATCATTCACAGTATGTAATGAATAATTTGGTGAACATTTATTTTTTTAACCATACTGACAGCAAAAATGAATCGATGGAAAAATTCTGACACACTGGCTGAAGGCACTTTATAGATTTTTTGAACTGATAGGAAAATACAGTTATTTTTTCTGAAGTGTTGAGGATAAGTCATTACTCACCTGTCTGTTTACCTGTCTGTCATATCTGCTTAGAACCAAGTACATGTAGTTAGTATTGTTTAATCTTCTGTGTACATGTATCTACTAATTACCATTCACGGCATCCAGCAGTTGTGGTGTGATTTTTTTTTTTTTTTGGATATGTTAAGCATAAACAATTCATTACTTGTCTTGAAAAAAAAACCTGTTAAAAACTTTAAAAAAATAAAGAAAATTGAAAAATGTTTGAATAATTTTTTTTCCAAAAAAAAAACAAAAATACAACAAAAAAAATAGATTCAGAGATAAGTATATTGTCCTGAGTCCCTTATTGTCGTACCTGGTTCATTTTTATTGTTTCTAGTCTGAAATTAGTTAGAAATGCTAAATACTTTAGAATGTTGACCTATTTGTCTCCCCTTTTTCTCTGGGTGGTATACATCATCAGAGTCCAAAGATCACTCAAAGCTTTGATTACAGGAAGAAACAGACAAACAAACATAAATCAGAATATTGGATTAGTTGTACTCTTATCCTTATAGCTTTCATTTCTTACTTAATTATAGACTGACTGATGTCTGAGGACTTTAACAAGCTCTCTAACTAAATTATGATCTTTGATACTTGTCTGGACTATGCGTAATCAGAATGTTTCATATTGATTACTTGGTTTGTTCCAGGATCGGCTTTCTGTTCCACCCAATAGAGAAGTTAAAGAATTCCGAGGGAAACAGAACTTCAGGGTGACACATAGTCAGATTGCCTTCTTTGAAATGTTAGATCAAAAAATTGAACAGGTATGTATGTGTGCTGGTCTAGTGGTAATGCATTGGACTTGTTACCCAGGGGTCATGAGATTGTTCCCTTGCTACTCCACTAAAATTACTAATTGTCTTTTGGATGAGAAATTAAACCGAGGTCTCATGTATCAGCGCTGCAAAAGAACCAGGGGTGTCTCTGGAATGGGATGCTCTTTGTATCTTGCACTGTCTCCTAAAACATAAAATAACTTATCTCTGTAGGGGGCGTCAGTCATATGAGCAACCAGTACTGACGATAAATAAACTCAAGATTAAATGATGTTCAATATATGGCTATACTTTTCCTATAAATGGACATTTTTGAAATAATGTCATTGTGTATCTTTTTATCCTGCTCTGTTCTTGTTTCAAATTGAACATGTCCTCAGTATTAACCCATGTCTAGAGGCACATCATAACGGCCAGGTTAGATACTAATTTTAAGAGAGGCAGATTGGTGGTTCAGTCGTAATGCACAGGACTTATTTATCCGACATCTCAAGTTCTGTCTCAAGCTCCTTCACATACACTGCTAATTGTCTTTTGGATGGAACCTTGAACTGGAGGTTTTATGTACTCCTGCTATACACTGAGCTTTTGTCTCTGGAATAGGATGCTTTCTGTATCTTGCACTATCTCCCAATATATAAACTAAACCCAAGACGGCAGCTGGTGGTACTGAAGATAAATAAACTCAAGTAGAAAGATAGATTAATTTTATATTTTTGAATGAGTCACATTATCAAAGTTTATGAAAATGCTGTTGATGTGTGCATTTCTTGTCAGAATTTTTCATACATTTTTTTTGATTTCTGGTAATTTGATGATATGAAAATGAAATTGTGTGAAGAAGAACAAATGTTTGAAAAAACTAATGAAAAATGTGTACATCATTTTACTTCTCTGTCAACTCAAAAAAATGTACAACACCACTGTAAATAGACTAATACAAATGTACTTATGCATTCAGTTTACCTTCTGTACTTGGAATACTTGACTGACACCTTGACATCAAGTAATGATTTGTTTAATATCACTTACATTTACATGATCCTGCTTCAAGTTTTAGGGTATGCTTCAATTTTAAGTGAGACTTGTATTTTGAAGATATTTATTGAATTGCATGAGGGTCTCTTTGAAGAAAAAAATTGTCTTTTTCAGGGTGAGGATTACCACTCAGAACACAGTATAGAAATTACTCCTGCTGATGACAGCTAGATTATCATCATCATCATCATCATCATAGTCATCATGGTTGTAAAACCTTATACATTCAACACTACAAGAAGTGATGTGTATTGTGATAAGCTATGGCTGCGAGGTTTGGGGACCTCAGCTGACAGTGATACATTACAAACCTATACTGACATCAAGTTTGTGAAAAATGGAAACTTAATGAAGGAATAGATGATGGAAATTCAAGTCTGCTGATTAGTTGGAAGTCATTGGATCAAGGAATATCTGTTTTTTTCCGAATTATTTCACAAATTAGTGGTTGGTGTGACATTGTTACAGTGAGGAAAAGTTACAGAAATAGATTACTTATACAAAGTTGCTTTAGAAAGGGGGTTCTAAAGTACCTGAAAAATATATTGAGCATGTATACACAGCATTCATTTTTCGAGTGAAGATATTTACTGTTTGATAGTATGTTGATTCTTAAAGAGTCCAGGAATGGTAAAAAATGGTACATTCCTAAGCTAGATATATCATGAAAATGTCATCTATATAATTTATCCAAGAGAAGCAATCAGTACTAAAGTCTTGTTCTTTCTGCTGCATATTTTTTACAAGGCCTCTAGATTTGTATGGGTGAAGTCATGACTATACAATGCATTTGATAAGTTTTAATATGTGTATTAAATTTAAACTTGGGTTTGGGAACACCCATCATATTGTGTTATGTGTCTATGTCTGTGTAATAGTGTTTGGAGTGAAACAGCAAAGTTTTTTCATCATGTTTATTGTGATTCAGCAGAATACCTTATTGTGCACCAATGTAGTGATTCTCTGTCTCCACAATTGATTCATCACACATTTCAACCACAGGAGGGCACAGACATTTGGTTGTGCTCACCAGGAGACAGACTATGGACAATGTTAGGATTATGTCTTGTTACTCAGTTACCCTTGCTCAAGTTAGCAGATTCTGGCAATAGTACATCTTGGCACTGGCTTTCATATGTTTTGTTTTGCTAATCATTTTTATTAAGGCCAAACAAAACTGTATTTAAAGGTAGAATGTATTATGTCAAAGGCCCCTCAACATTTGTTTCTTTTTATTTTTATAGGAGATTTATATTTCTATAATAAAATACAAAGGAAGAGAAATTTATATTTTTAACCAAAGCAGCCATACTACAACGTAAGACAATCAGGTCAAAAAATACATGAAGCTCAGATAAATATTTTTTGTCACCCTTTTTGGTACACCTCTTTTATTCAGTCAAGTGATGTTTTCTCTATATAAAATTATTTTCTTCATGAAAGAAGCGAAACTAAGGAACACAGTTGTGTAGCCAACAATGATTCCAGACTTAGTACAGGTGAAACAAATTATTGTATTGTTGTTTGGGTCATAAGCAATAAACGAGTAACATGGCTGCCAAGAGGTACAAGAATACAGAAGTTATCATGTAAGAATAAGAATATTGTTTGTTACCAGAAATAAGCTACATCAAGGATTGGGTATGTTACAGATTTAGCAATGAATGTCAGCATATTTAGCATTCTATCATTAGAAGTTATGTCATTGGCCTCATACACAGATCTGTTGTGGAATTCTTCTTGCAATGGTGTTAGCAATAAGAAGACAGAACGGTAGATAAATGTATGTTTTGTTTTGGTTTTTTTTTTGGGTTTTTTTTCCTTTCTAATTTTGAGTTCTGTAGGTTAGTGGTCAGTGATATATTTTCCCCATAGTCATTTCTGAAAGATAATGGCAAAGTGCATTATCTATTTTCAAAATCATCTTTTGAATATTAGATAAACAAAGATATTCAGATAGATGATGATTAACATGTATTCTTCTATTAAATGCAGTAATTTGTGCTCTTTCGACCAGTACTCAGTTTGATCAGCAAGCTCATTCATTCAGTCTAATCATTATCTACACTATTCATTGGGGAAGTTTTAATGAAACTTTTTTTTGTTACTGAAAAATAGGCATATCCATTTGAGATATTAATGGAAGAAGGATTAGGCAAATATTTTATGATGAATCCCTGGAGAATTCTAGACAAATATAATATTCAGTAGGAACATAAAATCATGGTCTGCATCAATTCTCTAAAAATAAACTCTGCAGTCAAGGTGGATAAAAAGACATGATGAAAAAGGTCAAGGACAAATGCATATCTGACAGTGCAGTGCTTTTATGATAAGGTCGAGGACATATGCATATCTGATGGTGCAGTGCTTTTATGATAAGGTCAAGGACATATGCATATCTGACGGTGCAGTGCTTTTATGATAAGGTCAAGGACATATGCATATCTGACGGTGCAGTACATTTAATGATAAGGTCAAGGACATATGCATATCTGACAGTGCAGTGCTTTTATGATAAGGTCAAGGACATATGCATATCTGACGGCGCAGTGCTTTTATGATAAGGTCAAGGACATATGCATATCTGACAGTGCAGTGCTTTTATGATAAGGTCAAGGACATATGCATATCTGACAGTGCAGTGCTTTTATGATAAGGTCAAGGACATATGCATATCTGACAGTGCAGTGCTTTTATGATAAGGTCAAGGACATATGCATATCTGACAGTGCAGTGCTTTTATGATAAGGTCAAGGACATATGCATATCTGACAGTGCAGTGCTTTTATGATAAGGTCAAGGACATATCTGACAGTGCAGTGCTTTTATGATTGCTGTTCTTTAATTGAATTAAGATCCAGAAAGAATATGTTGGTTCTGTTTGCAGTGTGTGGGAGGAATGCACAGAGGGGCATGATTGCATGAGAGATGTTTATTCACAACAAATACTTGACAGAGAATCTAGTTATATTTATTGATTCCTGCTTTTTGTGATCAAACTAAACTCTCTGCAGTCAGGCACTTGATAAATTCAAGGCTCTTAATTTTCTTCCAGCAATGTAAATTCAAGACAAGTTTTGCAGTATAGCTGTCTCTCTTTTTAAGAATTCAGAATGAAAGATGTAATCAAATTATCACAGTTGTAACTTAGATGGCTTTTGCTTTGCTTGTAAATATATCTATCCCGAGTGCTGACATATACAATTATAGTCACTATGTTGGTGAGAAACGAGATAAATACTTGGTAGAATGAATTTATAGTAAGCTGACAGTTACAAACAGATACGAACAAAATTCAAACCCAAACATAGAAATAACTCAAGTTTATTAGAAAATTCTGATTGAGCTCTGTAGAATGAAATATTGACAGTCTGGCCTGTTCTATAAATAGCCTGTGGTTAATGATGTGCAAATATGGGAGCAAGAACAAACTTCTCAGACATTTGCACTCTTTATTTATACAGTTTGAAGTTTCTATTCATACTGTACTAAAGCATTTTATCCTGTTCTAGGAGAAATGGAAATGCAAATAAAATAAATGATAGCTTTGTTAATGACTTAATTGAGAATGTATTGTTGAACATTTTATTACACATGAATGGTAATGTAGGAAAATAATTATCTCAGATGATAGGCAAATGAAAAAGTAAAGGTACTCTTTGCAGGTTTACCCTTCTAAATATCAAATAAAAGGGTTGTCAGTGAATTTTAAAGGTAAAATAGGGGTTTCCTAAAAAAAATACTGTCTGAATATCAAACAGTGCAGACCATGATAACACAGAATAAAATAAAAGGCTTGTATGTCTTTAATGTCAGAGGTAAAAAAGGATTTTTCACTGAAATTTTATCATCTGAATACTGAACTTTGCAAACCATTATCAGTTTGTGCAAGAGTGCAGGCAAATAACATGTCTATCAGAAAACATCAATATTTTTTGATATCCTCCACAAAGACAATCATGGTTTAAATTTTTTTCATGTCAAAATGAAACATTAGTTATCAAGACAATGAATTTAGGTCTATTTTTCACTAAAAGTTCACACCATCTTGAAATGTTAATTATATTTATAAATGCTATCAAAAATAAAGTATACAACTAAAGTATTTGTATGAATGTAATATCCAGATTAATAGTCAGTTTCAGAATATTGTATTTAGAGTCCCAGTACTTCATTGCTCATGTGTTTTTGTGTTGGCTCATTGTATCAAGTGCTTTTTTATATTTTTTTTTTACTGATAACTTGTTTAGATTCTTACAGATTTACAGATATTTGTTGATTAATGTATTTTATGAAACTTATTATTATATGAAAATTTTTATATGGCACTATCAAATAACTACTTTAAATGTTTTTTTTTAGGGTAAAAACTTAATATTATTGGATAGCTGCTCAAGACAATTTATTTTTAGCTCAGACTTAGAAAAAATCTTCTTCATGCATTACAATTGTACAATGTTCTAGCTTTCAGAAATCTTAAATATAAATGTTAAGTCAGATAAATAATTTTTACATTATCAGATGGCAGTTTTTGTATCGCCAGACTATAGTCTTTCTTAGGTGTTACTTATGGTGTCCGTGTCGGTGGCGGCGGCCCATAAGAGGTGCAGTGCCCAAGAACCATAACTCTCTTACACATTACTTTTGAGTTATTGCCTTTTATGATTTTTCATACTTAATTCCTGTCTAGGGCCTATAAATTCTCCATTCCATAGGAAAAAAAAGTTAAACTGGTATTCTGTCTTCAGGCTACTCATCCGACTCACAAAGTTTTGTTTAAGCTTAAGGTTTATATGTTGTTGTAGCTTTTTGTTCAATAACAAATGAAAATTATGTTGAATAAAACATTTAATTTAATCTAGTTGAAATTTTTGCAAACTGGAAAACTTAATCTTTATAATACTTTGATCTAGTTGAAAATTTTGCAAGCTGGAATGCTTAATTTGAATAAGGCATTGATCTCATGGAAAATTTTGCTAGCTTGAATGCTTAATTTCAATAAGACATTGATCTAATGGAAAATTTTGCTAGCTTGAATGCTTAATTTGAATAAGGCATTGATCTAATGGAAAATTTTGCTAGCTTGATTGCTTAATTTCAATAAGACATTGATCTAATGGAAAATTTTGCTAGCTTGAATGCTTAATTTCAATAAGACATTGATCTAATGGAAAATTTTGCTAGTTTGAATATTTAATTTCAATAAGACATTGATCTAATGGAAAATTTTTCTAGCTTGAATGCTTAATTTGAATAAGACATTGATCTCATGGAAAATTTTGCTAGCTTGAATGCTTAATTTCAATAAGACATTGATCTAATGGAAAATTTTGCTAGCTGGAATGCTTAATTTGAATAAGGCATTGATCTAATGGAAAATTTTGCTAGCTTGAATGCTTAATTTGAATAAGACATTGCTCTCATGGAAAAATTTGCTAGCTGGAATGCTTAATTTGAATAAGGCATTGATCTAATGGAAAATTTTGCTAGCGGAATGCTTAATTTCAATAAGGCATTGATCTTGTGGAAAATTTTGCTAGTTTGAATGCTTAATTTCAATAAGACATTGATCTTGTGGAAAATTTTGCTAGCTTGAATATTTAATTTGAATAAGACATTGATCTAATGGAAAATTTTGCTAGCGGAATGCTTAATTTCAATAAGGCATTGATCTTGTGGAAAATTTTGCTAGTTTGAATGCTTAATTTCAATAAGACATTGATCTTGTGGAAAATTTTGCTAGCTTGAATATTTAATTTGAATAAGACATTGATCTTGTGGAAAATTTTGCTAGCTTGAATATTTAATTTGAATAAGGCATTGATCTAATGGAAAATTTTGCTAGCTGGAATGCTTAATTTGAACAAGGCATTGACTAAGTGGAAAATTTTGCAAACTGGAAAACTTAAACTGTATAAAACTTTGATCTACTTTAAAATTTTGCTAGCTGAAATACTTAATTTGAATAAGACATTGATCTTATGGAAAATTTTGCTAGCTTGAATGCTTAATTTCAATAAGACATTGATCTCATGGAAAATTTTGCTAGCTTGAATGCTTAATTTCAATAAGACATTGATCTAATGGAAAATTTTGCTAGCTTGAATGCTTAATTTCAATAAGACATTGCTCTCATGGAAAATTTTGCTAGCTTGAATGCTTAATTTCAATAAGACATTGATCTCATGGAAAATTTTGCTAGCTTGAATGCTTAATTTCAATAAGACATTGATCTAATGGAAAATTTTGCTAGCTTGAATGCTTAATTTCAATAAGACATTGCTCTAGTGGAAAATTTTGCTAGCTGGAATTATACTTAAGTGATATTTTATCTTGTATAATTTTGCTAAGTTTTCATGGTAGCATTTTTATAAAACTATTTCTGTTTTACATTACTGTATGTGTTAATGAGTTCTGAAACTTTGAATGATTTTATAATTGCTGATTGTAATTTTTTACCAAACAGCATATTTGTTTGATAAATTGTTGATTTTATAATATATTCTTATTGTGAATGTTAATTTATAATAGAAATAGTCATGATTTATTGTATTGTTTATTCATGCATAATTTGCATATTATTATATATGTATGTGTGTATTTCATTGTAGCCTACTGTGTCAGATATGAATGTACCTTATTCCATTACCACTCTATTGAGCTGTCATCCTGCTGGTGGCAATTGTTTAGTCTTTGTACCTACAGTACCTTATTCCACTCTTTTTTTTCTTCTATGCAGTCAGTACAGACAAGGGACAGTACTAAAATCTGATCATGATCTGCACTGTTAGCTAAATTTTCAATAGATTTTTTGTGAATAATAACCCTATAAATTTAAAACAGGTATTCCCACTTCTTAAGATAGACAAGTTCATTCTAGAAATTCAGCAGGATCAGGGTTAACCCTTAACCAGTCAAATTTTTGTGATGGATTTGCTCAGCTTTGAATTTGGAACAGTCCATTCGAAGTTTAAGGGATTTCAATATCAAAATACAAAAATTGAGCTACCAACAGTATAGAGCCTGGTCAGACTGTACGGATGTGCAGGCTGGCCTGGCTCTATACTGATGGCAAAGGCCAATCACTTTCGGTTCCAGCAGGAAACAATAAAAATATAAATTCAGGTGTCCCTGTATTAGTTTTCTGGACTATTTCCGTATATCTAGTTGCAGTTACAAAGTACCTGGTTATAATTTATTATATATCTTGTTTTAAGCAACAAGTACGTCTTGTTGCATGTGACATCTCTATATTGTTGATGGTGACATGTATTTGATTTCTTGTTGCATAAAGGATATAAAGCTTTAGTCTGTTATGGGTCTGTAGAAAGTTGTCTTGAGTTACATACATGTTTATTTTGTTGCAAGTGAAAAGTTGGTCTTTCAAATATTTTATTTTTTGCTTGTGTATAGTATTTGAATCTTGCTTCCTAGAAGATTTTAGGTAAGGTACCGTAGTATATTTTGTTTTAAGAGTGTGTGTGTGCTGCTGAAAAGTGTGTGTATATGATCTTGTTTCAGAATTACATGAATCATGACATTTCACTCATCTGTACCAGCTATGTATATGGTAGAATTTTATTAGATTACATATGTCTCAAAATGATTTTTTCAGGGCAGAGTTTTACTTTCATCTTTGTGTCTTACACAAGCAAGGGGTTTTACCTGAAAGTACCCTAAATAAAACATTAAAATAAAACAGCGATAGTAATTGGTATTAGCCATTAGTTTGCAACATAATTAAAGTATTAGAGTCTCTGCTTTGAACACATGTTTCTATCTCAGAGAAGTGATTTGCCAATGATCACAATACATATCAATAGATATAAAATTCAGCATTTTATAATATTAGCATGTTGATCATGAAAAATTGTCTTGTCAGGAACGATTAGTCCTAGAGTTAAGATGTTTGGTGTGTATGATTGTCTAGGGGAACTCTACCAAGTTTATACAAATCATGGCCCCTCTATCAGTGGTCACTTGATCTAACATTAAAAAATTAAGTTATATAGGAAAAAGTTTTAAAAAATCTTCTTGTCCGAAACCACAAAGCCAAGAGCTTACAAAATTGGTTGGTAGAATCATCTAGTGGACCTCTGCCAAATTTATATAAATCATGGCTCTTGGGTGATAATTGGCCCAGCCCCAGTGGTCTCTTGATTTTGTCCACCTTTGTCCTTGACGTTCCTGTGAGCTACTTCCTTGTTTTTTGAAGCTACATTAATGAAATATTAACTATTTGCATAATTTTGCACGCTGACTTCAACTTTGACATTGGCTGACCTTGACCCACTTCCTTGTTTTTGAAGATACATCTTTGAAATTTTACATTTTTATAAAAGTTTGCACACAGAGATCCAGTTTAACTTTGGTTTACCTCTAACATTGACCTTCTTTCTTGGTTCAATTATATTTTATATTACATATCTAATGTGGTATTTGAACCATCTTCCAGTTAACACATATGCAGGTGAGGGACCCAGGACCATTTGGTCCTCTTGTTTTACATGTTCTAGAGCAGACATCTATAAAAAATGCCATGAACTTAAATGATTTTGTAGGCAATATTTCCATGTGATTTTGGATGTCAAACAGACAGCATTTTCTGTGTTTTTTTTTTTGTTGAAATCCGTTTTTGTGTGTTATATAAGTTATAATAATATATACGTTATTTATTTAGTGCAATAGAGCTTAGTTCAGTATGTATGTATGTTAACGGTCTGTTTTCTCTATGAAATCGAACAGTTCTAAAAGGGAAAGCAGGCTTATTTAAGGTATTTATTTCAAATATGTCATATGTTAGCAGCTTTCCTCCCATATCTTTTGTATTATTGCCTGTCAAATATCCCCTGTCACTGTACAGGTTTAAGAAAGACAAGATTGTTTAGAACATCATTAGCCAAGATTTATAGATATCTGTACTCTTTAAGCAGTCAAAGTGATCCTGAAAATCAGGAAAATATTATTTGTATTGATATGTAGTATTCTAAGAAAAGCAAACTCTCTCTTTTCCTGTCTGTTTGAATTTATTGATTGCTGGTACCGCTTTCCCAAAAGACTGATGCCCACAGGACATACTGGATAGCACTGTAATATCATTACCTTATAACTTGGTTATATCTTTTTGCTCGTGTGTTATCAACAGACTGAATGAAAGACAAGATTTTTAATACAAAAAAATGGGGTTTGCCTCTACTGAACATGTCAACAACAACAACAAAAAAATTCCAGCAATATTTTGTCTGTTTCGAAGATATGGTGGAAATCAAGTACTGTAGTTTTTTATTCCCCTCCACCATAATTTTGCATATGTGAATAACTTCCATCAGTGGCACTTTATTTTGTAATTTCCCTCCAATATTCTCATTGAAGTACTAGTAATTTTGCTCTTGTCTTTTTCATCTTATTTGTTTTATTGTTTGTTTTATTGTTTGTTTTGTTGTTTGTTTTCTTCGTGTAAGCAAGGTAACAGTGAAATGTGAACAACGCTTGTCGTGACCCGGATCATTAGCACTCTAGTGTGTTAATTATTTACTAGTCTTTATTATAGGGTAATTATTGTTAACCTAACTAGACGCTGAGGTATTGTCTCATTGGGTGAATGTAACAACTTTATTTTCAACTTGTTATAAATAAATGATGATTCTCACATGCGACTTATTGTCTTGTTATTGCACAAGGTCACGAGTGATGACCGAGGACACAGCCAGAGGCTGTGTGTCATTTATGTCCTTTTATCATAAAATTCTTTTATAAGTCTCATTATAGCACAAAAACCACAAGGTAGACTTGTGGTCATTGGTAAGAGGTGGTCTGTAATCAGGGGTGTACTAATTTGATATACAAGGCTGTTTATTTTTCTTGCAAGGTAGCCAGTGGTGTTTAAAAGGGATTGAAAGATTTAAGATTTAATCAAAGTCTGTCTGCCCATGGTGGCAACACTGCATTAACATTTAATGAACAGCCTGGAACAAATGCAAAACATTCTGGTAACAAGTGCTTAAAGTGCCTATTTTTACTGGTAATAAAATGCATTTGGTCGTTTGGTAACAAATGCTTAGTTTTTAACCAGAGATGACGAAAAGATTTTAGTCACAAATAGAGGCTATACCAATTTCAAAAGTAGAAAAGTATTCAAATTTGACATTGAAACAGGCAATATAAGTTAATACGAATAGTGCAGAATACATCGCCATGGTTACAAAGATACCAAAGAAATTGAAGACCAGCATTCAAAGCTATTTAGTGATTATTTGTTTTCCAATGGGTTAAGAAGAAACATGCACTGCTTGGATGGTTTCCAAGCTGTATAGACCAAGATGAGACTACCTGTCCATATAAACTTATTTTTTCTTCACTGCTGATCATTACGACTATATGTTTAATTCTTTGGCATGTCCTGTAAGACAGAAATTGCTGGATCCAAATTACAAGATGGCCACAACTTTTCTTGCATTCTGGGAAAGGTAAGATATTATGTGACATTTATAGGCTTGTTGAATTAAAGACACACAAAGTTATCTCGTGAGATTGGATACCTCGTATGCCATTCATAACTGGACAACAAAAGTCTTGAAGAACTTAACGATACAATATTGAAATGCCTTTGCCAATTATGATGAATAATACATGTTTAAAAAAACTCATAAGCAATAGCAAATTTAGACACAACTTCTCATCAGTCTAGTGTGAAAGTTAAATTATCAGTAGTCAGCAGCTGCCATATACTAGATCTCAGGCAATGTGGATACACAAAATATTGAACTTGTCATTTCATTATTGTTTATACAGACAGTATGATGCTGTGCAGAACTTGGCTGCAGTGGATACTATAGCTCCTGACAGCGGTAGTACTCTTGAACGTCCTTGTGCAAATCTGGAAAATTTACCCTTTTCTCTATTAAATGTTGCTACACAAGGGAAGAAACTCCTGTGATCCTATGGTAGGTAAACCTATTAACGTGATGTTGCAGTGTGAATTAATTTCTGTTAGTTTTCCCTGAAACATAAATAAAATAAAACTCTGGTTTTCCTCCATTATTACAAAGCTAGTTAAAAAAAAACAAGAAGAGTTATGAATCTTGCACTATGACCATCACCCTCAATAACATTATTAGTTAATCTGGTTCAAAAATCTTCCAGTGTAATGAATAGTCATATAATGAGCTTCCTGGGTGAGAGAAAGATGATTTTAAAAAACTGTTTAGTTGAGGCTAGTAAATTTAAATAGAGATGATGAAAGGTAAATGAAGATATAGAGGATATTTGTTTGTTTTTGTGGAAGATGAGAATTTATTTCATCGAGTGAACACCATATGTGATATTTTCACGAGTGGCGCAGCCACGAGTGAAAATATCAACATATGGTGTTCACGAGATGAAATAAATTCCCATCTTCCACTAAAAAACAAACAAATTTTCTTTTTATTTTATGCCAACACGTCAAAAATGGTTTTTTTTTATGACATTTTTAATCAGGGCCTTCAATAAATTCCCCATGGTGAGCCCCAAATCAGTTAATGCGTACTTTGGTTACTCCGCACAAAAAAAAGTGCAGACAATCTCCAATACATATGATAACTTTACTTCTGCTGAAATAAACTGAATACACTTTTATCAAATAATATTTATTTTTGTCTACACAGTTTATCAATATTTATTGAATTTTGCCATACATACTTTAATTATAAAAGCGGATTAATACTCAATATTCAATAGTTCGGGCACAAACATGTATTATCAAAATGGTAATTAACTGATTCAAAACAGTGTATTATCACTTTTATCTCACGGATATTTCCCTATATTTCATTGGTAGGCATAAAATAAATATCTGATTTATTTTAGGACCACCTTCTGAACATGTTCATCTAAATAGATGAACTCTGGCAGATTTACAGAAGAGAGCAAATAGGGCCTGAGCCTTCCCCTCCTCACGCTGGCTAGCTTGTTAGTATTTTTCTTTTGTAAAAAATATTTCAGCAGTATAACCTTTATCTTTTAATGAAGACATTACTTCTCACACTATACTTTAGAACTTGTGTTAGAGAGAACTTTTTCTAGGTGTGTGAGGAGGGACTCCCAAAGACTATGTAAAACAACAATGACATTTCATGTCTTTGATTGTTGTACATTTTTTTGTTATTTATAAAGAAAGAAATTTGATTCAAAAAGCAGAATGTAAAATAAGAAGACCTGTCATGTTTAGAATGCAATTACATGAAAGCAAATATGGTAAAATTTCCTTAATTTAATAAATAGGTATTGCTAATACTGGTGCAAAAATACTCAAATAAGGATAAACATCCTTATTTCCCCCCCCCCCCCCCCCCCCAAAAAAAAAAAAAGCTAAGGAACCTGTAGTTTCATAAGACACATATACATGGAAATCTAAGCACGCATTTCCTTTAAATTTGTGCAAATGAAATGTAGATGGACAAACAGGTGTAATACTATCATGGATTGATGGACTAGCTGGTGTAACATTGGAGACATAAGAATTAGTAGGGAACATGCCCCTCGACCTTCTTTGAACACGAGTATATTATTTTACAAATGCACTGAAAACCCTTACCCTGTTAATATGTTGAACAAATTGTTAGTCCCGATTTAAATGTATATTAATGTGATTTTTGATGATGATAACATGACTTATATGGCCCTGGTGATGATTATAAGAAACCTTGTACTTTTACAAACATTAACAACAATGGTAAAACAAATGCTTGAATGACCCTTTTCAGTGCCACCTCATTCCTAATTTCTCAATCTGCCACTAATAACTGTGAAAAAAAAAAAGAAACTGAACAAGAAACCAAAGTTTACCTTATTTTCTTCCTTTTTTTCACTTTCAGTTGGAAGAAGTAACAAATAACAAAATAAAGACTGTCTGTGTCAGCTGGACGTAGTCCTTGCCGAATTCCGTTACACATCTTCAGTAGCCCTTCATAACTAGCACGGGATCCTTCTGGCTGTTTCGCACAACCCAGTTATTGAAAGAGAACGGTGAGTAGATTTTCACGCTGATCAACAGTATGCCCTTACGCAGTGGATCGACAATTTAACACCATTTTGCCATTTTGTTAATGTGCATGCTATTAACAGGATTGATTTATGTGCAATAAACAACATGACATGTAATAGTATTTTCTAGATTTTGGAAAGCAAATATATAATTGCAGTAGACGGAAATGATGGTGAATGTATACTTTAATATGGGTTGGGCTGCTGTGGAATCATTGTCACTACTGTCAATATCAAGGGATTAATCGTTAAATGGTCATATAAATAAAACGTAAAATACTCAACTCAGTCAAAATACTAGTATACATATAGATATTATTTCTTATAGCAAAGTTTTGTTAAAATCCTAGCTCCCCAAGTAAACTGTACATTTGCTATTTAAATACATTTCATAACAGAAAATAAAACTTTGAAACATGGTCCGTATCGTCCCAAAATGTGGTCCGTATCTCCCAAATATGGTCCGTATCGTCCCATGTTCCATATCGTCGGTTATTTCTTTAAATTACTTAGTAAAATTTGATAAATGAAATGAACAACCACCTGGGTGCTAATTAATATTATGACCCATCAACCATATTACAGAAGTTTTCTTCATTCTTCCTTGTATAATCTCTAAGGTCATCAGGCACGGATTTACCGGGGGGGGGGGAAGGCTTATGGGGCCCAAGCCCCCCAGCTGGCCCGTTCGTAAAAAAATAAAAGGGCTTATTTTAAAGACTCTCAAACATTTTTTCAGCTCTTTTCACCTCGTAACAGAAACACAACCATTCAATTTGCAACGGTCATGCAATATTGCGTAACAACTGCAAGCAAGCAAAATTGAGTTGTTTACCCTCGGTACCGCCGTAGCCATTTGACCGAGCGCGACTTATAATGATTATTTGTTTTAACTTAAAATCTTGACATATGTAATTTAAATCACGTGTGAAGGTATTATACTATGAATAATCGGATACGAACTAAACCGAAGGTTTAGTGGGTGACCAATCATTCTTTAAGTAAAAGGACTATTTTTACTTTTTTATGTTTTTTCATATGTAACTAATACCAATAAATTATATTTGTTTACTTATTTAGCGGGCTGTTTGCTTATATTGTCTATTTGTTTTCTCTTTTTTCTGAGTCTCATAAATTAATACAATAAAATACTGCAAGACTTTAATGTTTTCTTTTTCTTTATTTCATAAATAATTTCTTCGTATCTTATATTGTTTCCAGGGAGATTCTTTTTCATACTCATTGATTTGAGTTTACAATCAATGTTTGTTATCTTAAATCATTGATCCGTGTTAAAGATCAATTTGTTGTTAAAAGGTTTTTTAACTTAGTTAAAATTAAAACTGCAAAAATGTAAACTTCCTAAATAAAATTATTCTCGAGAATCTGTAAGTTAGTAGGAGGAAATAGGAAAATTTTCCTCCTAAAAACTAATACTTTGTTAAACAAATTATTTAAAGGATTTGCCCTGTTTTGCTATCAGTAAATCTGAAGAACCTACTATGTGTTGAGGCTTTCTTTTGGTAACAAATATAAGAAAGTCTCAATAAAGTGTGGCCTCAGGATAGCGTGTGCTCCACTTAGTATTTACAAGAAGCCACACGGAGGCAGGCCGCTGCCTCCAACTAATGATGATGATATGTACATGTGGAGTCTTTTTCATAAAAGTTTCCTGTAGCACCCCCCTACGGATATGTTCCAGAGACGATTCTCAAGATTAACAAAAATTAAACATTTATAAAAAATAAGAAGTACCATGTCACTTTAAAACATTAATATAGTATATATACAAAAAGAATTTACAATACAGATCACCGCTAACGGCCACTTTTTAGGACCACTATAAAACATAGAGATATTTAAAAGTAACACCAGAGACATAGATAACATGTCATTATCTACATTAAAACATTATGTGACATGGTACCCTAAATAAAAGAAAAGAAAAATTATTTATATTAAAACATAATACTGATAAAATGGCAGAGAATCACACCTTTTTCGGTAATGAAAACCGCGTCGGCGGAGCCACGTCCAACCAAAATATGTATTTTTAAGTTATGTATACTGTGTTTGTAGGACTTAAGGGATAGAGTCCTGGACCACACTGAGTTAAGTTTGAAAAAAGAGACTTATGGCTTAGAGTCCTGGACCAGTATGTTAAACGGTATTTAACGGGACTTATGGGATGGAGTCCCGGACCACACACGTAACAAAGTTCTGATAACGAGTTTGCAACTTTATAGCCGTGTATATTAAATAATGTACCGCATATTCGGTGGCACGGATTATCCGAGAGTTCTCATGATGTATAGTTTTCAAGCGTCTTACCTTGACGTATTTGATAAAGTTGTTAAATTAGCGTCTGCTGACCATGATCACTTCGTCTGGGAGAAAACAGTCACGTGTGTTGCAATATTGTGATGTCATTGTTATTTGTTATGCCAATTAATTTATTGATAAATTATTTGTTTCAGAGGACTTTATAAATATAAAATAAAAAAAAAAGTTAAAACTTGCCATACCGAATTTTGTTTTTTGCTTTAGCTGAACATTTCAAAGAATACCAGTATATTTGCACCAAAATGAGCCATTTACTCCACCTTTTTAGAAAATTTTCTTGGGGAGGCCCCCTAAACCTCCCTACTGAAGGGTGTCTCCCCCTTCCGTACCTTCCCCCAAGTCCCCCCCCCCCCCCCAGTCAGAAATTTCTGGATCCGGCCCTGGTCATAGTTATATCTAATTTTAATTTAATGTTCAATAGTTTTTGAGAATTCGAGTACGCACAGTAGGGCCTCAAATAATTTAAGTAAGTCACGTGATGAATCATGTGAATTAACTTCCCGTTTGACAAGATGGCGGGAACCAGGAAGAAAAGGACGAATACAGAAATGTTATGTTTTCTTGTTTTATTCTGCGCCGCGGTGATGTCAGTGGATTGTCTCAGTTGTTTATCACAGCAGAATGAATTTGTAGACTGGTAAGTTGATAGAAATTTACGGATATTTCCTAGTAACTCAGAAAACTGGCATGTCAACACGTGAACATGAAGTTTCTGAAGTGAAAAGGTTACGGGGTTGGTACAGGTGCTATGTGGTCGGTAAAACAGAATCTTTAAAGTCATGCGATACTTTCAGCATTACAGTGCGATAAATAATTCCTGTCACATTAGAAATGAACAGTTTCACCCACAGAGCCTGTTTGGTTTAACTCAGCCCAGAAAATTTACATGGTCAGAGATCTAAGTCAACTAACTTAGCACAGTGTCTGCTAAACAGGTCTTGACATGCATGATCATTGGAGTGTAATGTACTTTCAATTCAGTTATGATCTTGATGGAGTGTTAGCCATTTCTTGTTTCAAATAGATCAGAATGAATAATTCAAAATTTTCTTTTGAGGGAAAATTAAAACAGTTATTGCAAAACTATTTTATTATCTAAATATCACTTTAAGCCTGTTGTTAAAGAACAGTTGATGCCTTGAGACTTTTTTTAAGAAGAAAATTGTGTTCAGTAATTGTGTTTTGATAAAGATGTAAGCATAATTATTCTGCAAAATGAAAAAGAGTCTTCTAATAAACTTTTTCTTTCAAAACTTTTATTTAATGATATGTAAATGATTGTTCAAACGAAAAATGATGCTTATGTAATGTAATAAGTCCAAAAGAAATAAGTTCCATGCATTTTAAGTGACACATATTTTAGGGCACTTCATCATTAATGTAAAATCTACTGATGAAAAGTTAAATCTACTGGTGAGAGCTGAAAAAAAGTTCACATGTATGAATAAAACTTCCTTACTTTGAGCTTTTTCATCATCTTTGATTGTCAAAGTCAGAATTAATGAGGGTAACTGTAAGAAAATAGATTTTATTGCTGGTAATTTGTAACAATCTGAAATGTGGGTGAAAATTCAAGACTTTTGAGGATCATGTACATTTTTGTTCTGTATCGATATGATCATACCTTCTGTAGACATTTCTCACTTTCTTTCTCAACCATAGGTACATAGCTTACAAACTTCCTGGGTCAGAGAAAACTGTGCAGACAGACTCATTTTTCTACATGGATGCTATTTCTCCATCCTGGACATTGTCACCAAAAACCTTGCAAGAGAATGGCCAGGCTATCTACAATACACTGCATCAAATATACAGTATTTCTGTGCAGGTAATTTCAAAGGTTTGATAAAAATAGAGATAGTGTCTGGTGAAATAAAGCAAACAAGGATAGTTGGATACAATAACCACATTTTAATAATTCACACCCACCCATAATTTCACCCCCTTTATCAATAGTAGGATACTACATCATTGCTCACCTGTTTTATGCTCTCTCATGGATCAACACTTGCTTGAAAGGGAAAATGGTCTTTTTTTAATAAGAAATCTGTAGAGTTGCAAAAAACCATGTTGTGCTCCGAAGATTGGCTGGTGTGCTTTGTATTTAAGTATAGAATTTTTATAATGTAAAATTCTAGTTTAGGCCTGAAAACGGGTGAAAGTTTTTTCTGAATGCAATGACCTCAAGTTTTACCTTACTGTTTAGACATGACATGTCTGTTTAGAATACATAATAGCAGTATATTATTCTGAGTAGTAAAGGTAAACGTTATTTCTTACATTAGAGACCAATCAATATTTGATTTTTACATACTGTCAAAATGTATCTTGAATTATCAGCAGCAGCATTCAAAGACATCATTTGAAACAATTATCCAATCTTTTTGTCCAAATTGATCTGCCATACCTACTTCAACTTTTTCTAAAGCACAGACTTATCTGTTCTGTTAGACCTCAATAAATATTTTCAATTTCATGCCATAGAATATGAGCAGCCAGGCAGAGGACATACTGTATTTAATGTACAATGATGAATTCCCAGAATCAGCTGAACAACTGAGGTTTGATAGAGGTGAAAAAGGACATACCAAAGGTCAGTTTATTCTTGCTGTCCACTGATAAAGTGATAGTGATTTTCAATCTATAAAATTTGATTTAGTAATTCAGTGTTTACTTTAGGGTCTTTAGACTTTGTGTGTATATCATTCCTTAGCAGATGTTTGTTCAAGGTCAAAGGGTAAACCAAAAGTGACAGTAATTTATCACTACTACTGTTATGATATTGATTTGTCATGAAAATCTTAAACACTGTGAGACTGTAAGTCAAGGCAGTAAGCTAAAGTTGTTGCCTTTATATTTAAGTTCACTAGGTCACTATGTCAAGGTCACATAAAGTCAGCAGGTGGCCCCATAGAATTTTTTCAAAGGTTTAATTTTATATTTCTTTATTTTATACATTTCTTTAGGAGTAATAGCATTTGACAGCAGGAGTGGTTTCTGGTTAGTTCACAGTACTCCAAAATTCCCACCCTCAAGATCTGCTGGATACACTTGGCCAGAGAGTGCAAATACATATGCTCAAACATTCCTGTGTGTTTCTATGGAGACTGACAAAAATCTGAATGAAATAGGTGAGTTTTTGTTGAAGTATTAGAGTAGAATATTTTTCTTGTACAAAATGTACTTATTGGAGCAAAAGGAAGTGACATGGTACAGACACTTTAGGCTGAATTGTCACAAGGAATATATTTTGCACTTCCTGTCATCAACAATTTCCTGTTGATTTATGCTTAATGACTGCATGGCAGATTTTTAATTATTTTTTGTTTTAAGGTTTCACAAGTTACTGTAGACATTTATAGGTACATATAAAGTGCTTTCATGAAATCTAAAAAATATACCTTACATAAAATTAGATGTTCTTGTAACAATATTATATTCAGTCATGTTTTTTAAAACACCTATTGTATTTTTTCAGGCCATCAGTTATTGTATAATTATCCTGGCATTTATGACCACATTCTACCTAAATCATTCGGCAAATATGAAAACTTGGCAGATGCCATTGCTGGGAAGCATGTGATGGCAGGACCCTGGCACAGGGAAACAAAACTCACATCCCAGAAAGGGGTCTCATTCCTGTCATTTGCAAAGTATGCCAACTTTGACAATGGTACGTATTGAAAGAAAGTGTGCATGGCAAAGAATAAAGAGGATATTAAATAAGTGGTCATAAAATACGGGAGTTATTGCACGAGTTATTTTAAAATGATAAAAATCGTCTATAGTTTCTATTGTTCTAATAACAAGTGTAATAATTTCCATTACATGACTGCAAATGTAATGTTCTATTTATATCATAGAAGTTTTGTAAGTGAAAAGTGACAGAAACGTGCAGAAACTTTGTTTTGTCCATAAATATGTGTGAACGTCATAAGCGTATTGTTAATCGCTATGACGTCAAAGATTTTTTACACTGTATCAAAAATATAACACAGCTTTATTACATGCCTACTACATCATCTCTGATATAAATTGTATTAGCATATTAACCTTTTTCTGTCAGAAGTTACTAAAATAAAATGATTTAACAACATGACTTTATTGCAACATGATGAAAGTTGTCTGGTGAAAAATTTTCATCAAGTTTTTTTTAAAGACTGATAAATGATTCAAATTTACGTTTCTTTATTAGCTCATTTTGATAAAATATTATGAGTAATTTTACTATTTGTGTACTTGAAAAAAATTCAGCATTTGTTATCATCCTATAACATTGTGAAAAGGAACAATATAGATTTTTTTCGGTACTTGAATCATATATTTCTGGTATTAATTTGAAAACCAATTTTTTGCATTATTTATAGATTTGTACAGTGACTTGGTGGCCCCGAGATTTGACAGCACTCTGTTGGTAGAGACATGGCAAAATGGAAGAAATAAACTTTGTTCTAACTGCACTGGAAGATATAAGGTTTGAAACAAAATGATATATCAGTTTTCAGCAAACTGTTGTAAAGGAGTACAGTTTTTTCAGTGTTCTCTACTTATTTGAGTTTATTTATTGTTCGTTAAGGTTGTCCGTATGATCAACGTCCCCTGAAGAGCTTAGTTATTTTAGGTTTTGTAGTATAGTTCAAGATACAGAAAGGATTAAAATTTGAGAAAGTTACGAACATGAAAGTCCGTAACAGAAAGATACAATACATCTTAGAACCCAGAGCGTGATTCGAACTCCGATCTTAGTGCATCGAAGGCCTCTGAGCCAAAGATTTGATATTTCTATACACTGTACAAAGAAAGCAATCGACTGACGTTGTGATACATAATCAATGGATACACATATACTCAATTTAAGAAAAATAGGATATTAAAAGATATAGACGTTTTTGTATCAAAAGATAGAATATTTTGAGGCTGTATTGGATTCACATGCATTGGTTGTCTGGCTGGCTGGCTGTTTGTAGACAAACTTTGTCACACAAGGTCAAGGACAAATGTGGATGAAGGTTAAGTACCTTATTACCCCTTTGTCCTCAGGAACTGTTACACCGATTTTAATAATACTTAGCAAGAATTAATAAGTACCAAGCCTGTTTGTGCATATAGGTATCACGTTGCACTGTGGTGATTTTTCACTGAGTTATGGCCCTTTGATTTTTTTAAATTTTTTTTTTTATTTTGTACTATTTCTCATCAACTATTATTCAGATTTTAATTTTACTTTATAAGAATCATAAATACTCAGCTTGCTCATGAATATCATTGTTGTGTTCCAAGTACAAAAGATTAAAATTGTTAAATTTAATGGTTTTATTAGTATTTGAATGTCAGGGATAGTTCAGTGGGTTGAGTGTTGAATTTCGGAAGTCTGGTGAGAGATAGATGTTGTGTTTTCAAGTCCCTGGTATGGCAAAATTTTTCAGAGGTGATTAGTTTTATGAAATTACATTTGAATGCAATTCACTTCACACCTCTGGAACATGCAGGAAAGTTGTAAATTTTGTTTGGGGTGACTGGGAAGTAATCCAAAATGCCAGTTAGATAAACTGACCAGTTGTCAGTTAAATATGGTATAGCCTATATATGAAGAGCTGGAAATAGGCTTAAAAACTCCAGGCAAATAAACAGGAAAACATACTTGAATCTCTATTTGCTAAACAAATCGTTATATTTATATCACAACTTACTGTCAAATAATCAGATCATTGTTTTGTTATATGTGAAAAAAATTGTCAATATGTTATGTTATGGTCTTGTACACTAAGTTAATTTTTACTACATTATTGTTTCAAAACTTTTGAAGCAAAGGCTCCTATCGCAAACTGATCAGATTACTGTATCATGGGGGAATCTGGGGGTATTCCTCACGTTACGTGATAGCTGTTGTTAAGTATGAAATTATCTTATTAATAAATAGTTCTATGGAATTTAGTCTCAAAATTCTTATTGCAAATTGGATATATCTTGTGTCCAGTTATTGTACAATGTCATGTATAATAACTTAATATATGTATTTTGAAATTATTTTATCAGAAGGCCTTTTAGAAACAAACCTGCATGTAAATAAAAATGAAGAGAAATGGATCTTTATTCTAAAGCTTCAGATCAAATAAGGTCTGATTTGAAAAACCACTGTTAAGGTATCTATTCTTAACCCTCACCATAATAAATATCTAAAACGTACTTGTCAGTTAAGACAGATTCACCAATTGTTTATGAGGTTGCTTACTGAAAATTTACTGACTGAATTGCAGATAGTGCTGGCTGTGAACACAGGGTAAGGTTTAAAGATGACGTATCAAACCCATGTTCTGAAATTTGTTTCAGGTATTCAATATAGATACACTTGAGTTTAAACAACATGGTATAAATTTTAAAGAGACACAGGACCATGCGAAATGGGCTGTCACCAACAGCACGTCTAATAGATGGACATGTATTGGAGATATAAACAGACAGGTATAAACAGAGATGTTAGATTCATAGATACTAAAAGTCTTTAAAGCAAATGTATCAGGAATTAAGGTTTTCTCTTGAACTTTGTCTTGTTACAAATGACACCAAGCTTATTACAAATCACCTATCAATTACCAGAATTTTCTACCTACCACCAAAACAAATAGTTCTATCAATTCAAACATTTGAAATAACATTTACATACTGGAAACTTCAGTGATTGTTTCGCAACATAAACATTACCTAATTCAACATGATTCTAACTACCATGGTTTAAGAGAAAATTGTTTTTGATTTTCAAATTTTTTAGTTCACCTGACCAGAGGTGTAGCTTTTAGTATGCTATTTCGTCTGTCGTTTGTCTGTCGTCCGTCTTTCGTCTACAAACATCATCTTCTCTTATACCACTGGCTCAATTGCAATTTGATTTTACAGAAATGGTTCTTGTATGGTTCTCTTTCAGATTTTTATAAAAACTGGAAATCCATGCAGAACTGTGGTTGCCATGGCAACTGAAAGGAAAAACTTCAAAAATCTTCTGGTCTGAAACCACAAGGCCTAGAGCTTACATATTTGGCTGATAGCATCATCTAGTAGACCTGTACCAAAATCATATGAATCATTTCTCCTGCATCAGAATTGGCCCCACCACAGGGGTCACTTGATTTTACATAGACTTACATTGGAAAAACTTAAAAAATCTTCTTGTCTGATATCATAAGGCCTTGAGTTAAGATGTTCAGTGTCTATGATTGTCTATTGGATCTCTGCCAAGTGTATTCAAATCATTGCCCCTGGATCAAAATTGGTCCCGCCTCCAGGGGTCACTTGGTCTTACATAGAGTTATATAGGAAAAAAGTTTTAGAACTCTTCTTGTCTGAAACCACAAAGCCTATGGCTTACATATTCAGTTTGTAGCATCATCCTGTGGACCTCTACCAAAATCATATACATCATGGCTTTTGGGTCAGAACTGGCCCCACCCCAGGGTCACTTGATTTTATCTGAACCTACTTTCTTGCTTTCTGAAGCTACATCAATGAAATTTTAACAGTTTGTATAATTTTGCATGCAGACTTCAACTTTAACCTTGGCTGACCTTGACCTACTGATCTACTTCCTTGTTTTTGAAGAATTGAAATTTGTATAAGTTTTCATACAGACTTCCAATTTGACTTTGGTTTACCTTGAACTGTTGATCTTATTTCTTAGTTTAAAAATATTTTTTGATATCTTTTGTGGTATTTGAAATGTCTGCCATTTGACACATGCCTTAGGTGCCTCCACCCCACAATTGTTTGATAGTTTCTTTTCAGGTGAGCTACCCAGGACCATTGGGTCCTCTTGTTTATCTATCTGGTTCGACTTTAATCTCTAGAGTGGACTTACAAAATGTAGCCAAGCTTGCAAGAACAAGATTACTCAGTATGAAAATCTTGTGCTCCATGTGATGGGTGAAACTTTAATATAGATTCAAAGACAATCAAGCCATCAGTTTTTTGTTTGATTTCTTTATTCAGCATCATTACTGACACATGATTACAATATTCTATAGAAGCATAGCAAAAAAACAGGAGTTCCACTGAATATAAAATGCTAGATTTTAAGCTTAAGTGATTTACAGCTCAAAACAATTGGCGTATCATACAAAGTTTCAATACTGTATTCAAAATATCTATAACACAAAAACTGTATAAAGGCCTCTGCTTTTCAGCTACTAAAGTTGGTATTTCTTAGGTTAGAGGAGTTATCCTCTAAGTAGGATGGCAATCTTCATAGGACTTCTTTGAAGCCCTGCTCTGATATTCAGGAAGACTGAAGTTGGAGGTCCATACTACTTCAGTTGGTCTACTAGGCGAGATATGTTAAGAGGAATAAAATCATTTGATAAAATTTAGGAATAATTTGCCAACAAGTTCTGTTCTTCTTTTGCAGTTATCCCAGATAAAGCGCCCAGGTGGAACAGTCTGTTTCCAGAATAAGTCTGTCTGGCTGAATTTCCACAGCTTGATTTCTTCATACCATAAGTGTGGACCATACAAGGAATGTGTGCCACCATAACTGTGGACCATACAAGGAATGTGTGCCACCTTAACTGTGGACCATAAAAGGAATGTTTGCCACTTTGTGGATCTTACTAGGAATAGCTAGAGTTATGTCTGCTGTAGAGTTAATGTTCTTGACTTTAGATCAGTTTCATATTTAATTCTCATTAAGTCTTTGTAATTTTACTGTACATTTATGTCTTGCTGAACAATTTATTTTTATACTTCTATACATGTTTGTGATTTTAGCGTGACTCTTAATTAGCTTGCAAACACTGCAGAGACCACATTTTGACCCAGTCTTCATGAAACTTTCTTAAAATGATCGTCTTTATGATGCCTTTGTCAAATTCAAAATGAGGTCACTTGGAATGGAAAAGTAGATCACAAGCTTCAGTCAAAGGAAAACCTTCATAATTGCCATTTTTAATCCTATAAAACTTTGCCAAACATGATAATAAAGTGTTAATTTTCTCTTTTGGATCAGAACATAGGTCATCAGTTTGGGAAATCTTGTTACAGGTATAATCAAACTTTATCAGAATGATTGTCTTGATGATAACTAACTCATTTTTTTAAATTAAGTCATGTTGAATCGTTTTTTTATTTAACGATAAATTTAATTTTAAGCTCACCTGAGCAGATGCTCAGAGTGTGCTATTGGGATCACCCTGTGTTGTGCGTCCATCGTCAACATTTTACTTCAAATGACATCTCATCTAAAACCACTTGGCCATTTTTAGCCAGACTTAAAATTGAAAGAAATGTTCCTTATATTGCCCTTTTCTACAACTGCTAAAACTGTTGTGCTCCATTGCACCTAAGGGCTGCAAAAGCTAAAAAGAAAAAAAATCAAAAAGCATCCCTTGTTAAACTGTAGGGTCATTTTCCACCAAATTTCGCAGAAATGCCTCCATTATAGCCCCTATTAAAATTGCCCTTTTCTAAAATTGCTCAAACTGTTCTGCTCCACTGCACAAAGGACTGCAAAAGCTGAAAATAGAAAAAAACTCAAACAACATCTGCTCCTAAACAGCAAGATTATTTTCCACCAAATTTCACAGAAATGTTCCTTACATAGCCCTCTATTAAAATTGCTAAAAATGGCCACCAGAGCTAAAAATAGATATCTCTTCCTATTCACTGAACTATTTCCAACCAGACTTGACAGAAATGTTTTTCATATCTTTCATGTCTTTCCTTAGATTGTGCAAACCATTTCACTCCATTGCACATAAGGGCTTCAAAAGCTAAAAAAAAAAAAAAAAATTGAAACAGCATCTTCTCCTAAACTGCAAGATCATTTTCCACCAAGTTTTGCAGAAATGTACCTTATATAGCCCCAGTTGAAATTATTCAGATGGTTATGTTCTGTCGCACAAAATGGCCACCACAGCTAAAATAATTATTTTCTTCAACATTTGGCTTCAAATGACACAATGACATGCCATTTTTCATCAAACTTTATAGAAATGTTTCTTATATTGCCTTTTTCCAAAGTTGCTTGAACACTTCTGCTCCATTGCATTTAAAGGATGCAAGAGCTAAAATTAGAATAAAAGTATATAAAAGATCTATAGTTTTGCACAGCAAAGTCTTACTCCACCTAATTTCAGTTATTTTGGTTATATATCCACCTATAGAAATTGCTCAAATGGTTCCACTCCATTGCACAAAATGGCAGCCATAGCTAAAAACAGATTTTTGTCACCATTTTGCTTCAGATGACATCCCCTCACAAGCTGTTAGTTCAAAATTGCCTTGTGCCTTTGGTTTTTATTTGTATAAATTATGAGATCTTTGAAAATATTCAGTTAGAAAACGTAAAATGCTTCTGACGTTTTCATAACAGCAGACCCACAGCCAAAGTACTCAGGTGAGTAATCCAGAGCCGTCATGACCCTCTTGTTGCAAAGATGGTGGTACTCAGGAAACTGAAATCTCCTCTTGTTGTTGTTGTTGTTGTTGCTGTTTTTTGTATGTACTGAATGATCTTTGTCTTCCAAAACTCTCATGGATTTTGAAAATTTTTATATTTACTGTGTTCACTGTTTTGATCAGTGCTTTTATGCCAGCATTTATTTATTTGCTAGATCTGTGTTTTATCCAGGTTATAGGTCAAGAGATTGTTGTATATTTATAATATGTTGCATATTTTCGTTGTAGAAATATTTCTTATATGTTTTATTTGTTAAAAATGCACCATGATTCATTTTTGCATGATTTCAATTGGGCTTTATGTTGAAACAAACTAGTTATTCATGTTTTCTTTTTCAAGTCTGTCAAACTCATTGACTTCCCTTTTGGCAATTTTTGTACAGTTCTGTCGGCAGTTATGAAGAGCTGACTTGCAGGGTTTTTGATAATTCCTGACAATGATGCTTTACTGCCGACCTACTGGACAAGAGACAGTTAATACTCCAGTTAATATTCTAGATAGTGTTATGTATAGAGGAAGTTCAGAGTGGTTAGTTTGGCAGAATCTTTGGTGCTAGAATATAAGGGGTATTTTTCACTGAAACCAGGGCTCGAGTTTAGATTTTGGTGGTTGCTACAATATATTTTATTGGAAGTTGTTAAGACTCAGCAGAACTTGCCATAATTAATAGAAAACTTGATATAATTCATTTGATTTATGGCTTTGTATGTTATACATATAGCATTTTGTACAGAAAACTTAATTTCGAAAGAAATTTTTTATACATATAAATGTATCTATATTTTTAAATAAAATAAAGAGTGACTAAGGTGTATGTGAGTGAAATTTATTGTAGTAGAAAAAAAAACATACTGTTTTCTGTTATCTTAAATAGTGTTTTTCTCATGGTTTTGTGTACATGTTGATGTGGTCAGAAAATTACAAAGCCTGACTTCCCTGTTTTCAAATTATTACAAAGTCCTAGATGATGGAATTATGACAAATTATGGGTCAGAGACCTGCACCATATAAATTCGTGAGCTACCCAGGGGTGCTTACAGTTACAATAATAAATAGAGGATATTTGTTTGTTTTTGTGGAAGATGAGAATTTATTTCATCGAGTGAACACCATATGTGATATTTTCACGAGTGGCGCAGCCACGAGTGAAAATATCAACATATGGTGTTCACGAGATGAAATAAATTCCCATCTTCCACTAAAAAACAAACAAATTTTCTTTTTATTTTATGCCAACACGTCAAAAATGGGTTTTTTATGATATTTTTAATCAGGGCCTTCAATAAATTCCCCATGGTTAGCCCCAAATCAGTTAATGCGTACTTTGGTTACTCCGCACAAAAAAAAGTGCAGACAATCTCCAATACATATGATAACTTTACTTCTGCTGAAATAAACTGAATACACTTTCATCAAATAACATTTATTTTTGTCTACACAGTTTATCAATATTTATTGAATTTTTGCCACACATACTTTAATTATAAAAGCGGATTAATACCGAGTAATATTCAATCAATTGAATTGAAAGTCGGCCATATTGGATATTGTCCATGTGAGTTATGTAAACAAATCAGACATTTTAAATAATTTATGGCGAATTTCATCATTGTTCACAACTAGTTAGGCTCAGGAATTCAATATTATAATTGGATTTAACAAGGTAAATAAATTTCACTCGCTGTCACAGTCTGGAATACAGCGGATTCTCTTGTGGTGGGGAAATTCCTGAAGTTTCATCAAGCAGTAGTTCCGGCACAAACAGTGTATTATCAAAATGGTAATTAACTGATTCAAAACAGTGTATTATCACTTTTATCTCACTGATATTTCCCTATATTTCATTGGTAGGCATAAAATAAAACATTTTTACAACACTTATAATATATTTTTAAGAATGACACAAAAATAGTCAGTATATTATACTAGTAAGGGTTTGTAAAAAAATAACAGATCTCCTGACAGCAGAGGCTTTTTAGCTCACCTGTCACATAGTGACAAGGTGAGCTTTTGTGATCGGAATTTGTCCGGCGTCCGTCCGTCCGTCCGTAAACTTTTACTTTAAACGACATCTTCTCATATACCACTAAGCCAATTTCATCCAAACTTCCCATGAATGTTTCTTGGGTGGTCCCCTTTGAAAATTGTTCAAAGAATTGAATTCCATGCAGAACTCTGGTTGCTATGGCAACTTAAAGGAAAAACTTTGAAAATCTTCTTGTCTGAAACCACAAGGCCTAGAGCTTAGATATTTGGCATTTAGCACCCTCTAATGGAACTCTACAAAAATTGTTCAAATCATTTCCCTGGGGTCAAAATTGGCCCCGTCCCAGGGGACACTTCCTTTTACATAGACTTATATAGGAAATCTTTAAAAATCTTCTTCTCAGAAACCACAGTGCCTACAGCTTTGATATTTGGTATGTAGCATTGTCTGGTAGATGTCTACCAAGTTTGTTCAAATTATGTCCCATGGGTCAAAATTGGCCACGCCCCAGGGTTCTCTTGGTTTACATATAGTTATATAGGAAAAACATGAAAAATCATTTTTCTCCAAAACTAATAGGACTAGACCTTAGATATTTGGTGTGGAGTATTGTGTAGATAACCTTTAGCAGTATTGTTTATATGTTGGCCCTGGGGTCAAAATTGGCCCTGCCCCGGGGGCCCTTAATATGTAAAAAAGGCAATCTTGAAAAATCTTCTTCTCAGAAACCACAATGCCTACAGCTTTGATATTTGGTTTGTAGCATTGTCTAGTGGATGTCTATCAAGTTTGTTCAAATTATGTCCCCTGGGTCAAAATTGGCCATGCCCCAGGGTTCTCTTGGTTTAAATATAGTTATATAGGAAAAACATGAAAAATCATTTTTCTCCAAAACTAATAGGACTAGACCTTAGATATTTGGTGTGGAGTATTGTGTAAAGAACCTTTAGCAGTATTGTTTATATGTTGGCCCTGGGGTCAAAATTGGCCCCGCCCCAGGGGCCCTTAATATGTAAAAAAGGCAATCTTTAAAAATCTTCTTACTGGAAACCTTAATGCCTACAGATTAGATATTTGGTATGTAGCATTGTCTAGTGGATGTCTACCAAGTTTGTTCATATTATGTTCCCTGGGTCAAAATTGGCCATGCCCCAGGGTTCTCTTGGTTTACATATAGTTATATAGGAAAAACATGAGAAATCATTTTAAGCTCACCTGTGCACGTAGTGCACAAGGTGAGGTATTGTGATCAGTCAATGTCCGTCGTCGGTGCGTGCGTGCGTACATGTGTAAACTTTTGTTTTAAAGAACATCTCCTCCTAAACCACTGGGCCAATTTCAACAAAACTTCACAGAAATGTTCCTTGCATGAAGCTCTACCAAAATTGTTCAAAGAATTTGATTCCATGCAGAACTCTGGTTGCTATGGCAACTTAAAGGAAAAACTTTGAAAATCTTCTTGTCTGAAACCACAAGGCCTAGAGCTTAGATATTTGGCATTTAGCACCCTCTAATGGAACTCTACAAAAATTGTTCAAATTATTTCCCTGGGGTCAAAATTGGCCCTGGCCTGGGGGCCCTTAATATGTAAAAAAGGCAATCTTGAAAAATCTTCTTCTCAGAAACCACAATGCCTACAGCTTTGATATTTGGTATGTAGCATTGTCTAGTGGATGTCTACCAAGTTTGTTCAAATTATGTCTCCTGGGTAAAAATTGGCCACGCCCCAGGGTTCTCTTGGTTTACAAATAGTTAAATAGGAAAAACATGAAAAATCATTTTTCTCCAAAACTAATAGGACTAGACCTTAGATATTTGGTGTGGAGTATTGTGTAAAGAACCTTTACCAATATTGTTTAAATGTTCGCCCTTGGGTCAAAATTTGCCCCGCCCCGGGGGCCCTTAATATGTTAAAAAGGAAATCTTTAAAAATCTTCTTGTCTGAAACCACAAGGCCTTGAATTTTAAAATTTGGCATGAAGCAAGCTTTATCAAGCTTTTTCAAATTATTGGATTAGGTTAAAGGTCATGGAGGCTTAAAATAGATTTATCTACTGTACCTCATAAAGCCTTCCGTTATAGACCAATATCTTTGATATTCAGTATATAGGTTTCTTGCATGGACCTCTATGGGTAGGGTTTGAGGTCACTGGGTCAAGGTCAAGGTCACCATAGCTTATAGATATTTCTACTTTCTGTCATAGAGCCTTTATTTATTGACTGATATTTTACATATTTGGTTTGTAGGCACTTACATATTTTCAATTAAAAAATGAAATACTGCTTACCAGCAAACCTTCAGCCAAAGTACTCAGGTGAGCGATCCAGGGCCATCATGGCCCTCTTGTTTTTATTTATTTTACAAAATGTTTAACAGGAAACTGTCTGCATGCATGAAGATATTCAGAGAGTAATAGTTAGTGCTTTAATTGTCCTTAAAACAGATACTTTTGAAAACCTTGCTGAAAGTTATCTTTTGAGTTTTGTTCTTTATCAGAAATATGTATAGTAGTCTGTTTCCTTATGTCGATATGCATGTATGTCAGAAATGTATTATAAAAACAGTAGGACTATTTGATAATGCTACTTTAAAGATAACTTTGAAATGTAAACATAATATTGTAATACAAATTTACATTTATATCTAGCATTTTGGTTTTCTACATAGAATGAGAGACATGTCAATTTCAGATCTATTACTTTTTTGCTCACCTGAGCTGGCTCATGGTGAGCTATTAGGATCGATCAATATCCGTCGTCTGTCGTCCGTCCACACTTAGTTTGTTAACACTCTAGTGGTCACTTTTTTGCCTCAATTGTCATGAAACTTAGTCAGGATGTTTGTCCCAGTGATTACTTGGATGAGTTCGAACAAGGGTTTTCTCGGTCACATGAAAACTAGGTCACAAAGCCCAAAAAATAGAAAAACCTTGTTAACAATCTAGAAGATACATTTTCAGTCCAAATAACCTGGAAATTTGTCAGAAGTGTTGTTTCAGTAATTTCTAGCTTAAGTTCGAATATGGGTCATCTGGGGTCAAAAGCTAGGTCACAGAGCCCAAATGTGGAAAAACCTTGTTAACACTCTAGAGGCAACTTTTTGAGTTCAAATATCCTGGAAATTTGTCAGAAAGGTAGTATTGATGATTTCTAGCTCAGGTTCAAATGTGGGTCATCTTGGATCAAAAAGTAGGTCACAAAGCCCAAAAATAGAAAAATCTTGTGAACACTCTAGAAATTACTTTTTCAGTTCAAATATCCATGAAATTTGTCAGAAAGGTTGTTTCAATGATTTCTAGCTCAGTTTTGAATATGGGTCATCTTTGATCAAAAAGTAGGTCAGGAAGCCCAAAAATAGAAAAACCTTGTTAACGCTCTGGAGGCTACTTTTTCAGTCCAAATATCCTGCAAATTTGACAGAAAGCTTGTTTCCATGACATATAGCATGAGTTTGAATATGGGTCATCTGGGGTCAAAAACTTGGGCACAGAGCCCAAATATGGAAAAACCTTGTTAACACACCAGAGGTTACATTTTCAGTCCAAATATCCTGAAAATTTGTCAGAAAGGTTGTTTCAATGATTTCTAGCTAAAGTTTGAATATGGGTCATCTGTGTTCAAGAACTAGGCTGCAGATCCCAAATATGGGAAAACCTTGTTAAAACTATAGAGGTATTATTTTCAGTACAAATAACCTGGAAATTTTTCAGAAAAGTTGTTTCGGTAATTTCTAGGTCAAGTTCGAATATGGGTCATCTGGGGTCAATTAATCAGGTCCATAACAATTGTGTTAAAAGGAGTCATACTCAGGTGAGCGATCTATGGCCATCATGGCCCTCTTGTTGTTATTTGTTGCTATTAATTGCCAGATAAAAAATATCATAGTCTGTAATATGTGCACAAAACTTCTCTTTGTTTTGTTTCAAAATCGAGTTTACAAAGACACCTGATTGTTTGAACATTTTAAAAGAGTAGAAATGGAATGCACTGATATTTTTTCACAACTGTTTAAATCCTTTTTAAGGATTGTCCCAAGAAATTTGTAGACAATGGATATAGCTTCAAGGAAAATACTTAAATAAGAAACCAATTACATATTCTGTTAGTTTTATCTTTTTTACATATAGGTGCAAAAAAATACAAGAATACGTCAAATGGTATTTAATTACAGCTCGTTACAAACAGGAAATGTTTACATCACCGGACGGCATCAAACAAATCACGACGTTATAAACTTCAATGTTATTTTCTCAGAAAAGAAAATTTACTTCTTTTCAAAGTGTGCCCCTGTATGTGCAATGCAGCGCTCATGGCACTTAACCCACTGGTGCTTTATAACATCACTGTACCAGTCAGTACTGTATGAAACAATTACACGGCATGTAGCGCTCGGAGGTTATTCAAAGACTCAAACCTCTGTCCCTTGAGCTTGGCCTTGATTTCTGGGAAGAAGGTGTAATCAAACGGCGCAAAGTCCGGCGGGTGATGTATCATTGAGAAATTTTCTTTGCAAACATTAAACCAACCAGTGAAAATATAAATTGTATGGTTATATTGTTGATGAGTTTGGCTCAATAGTTTACATTTTTTGTATTTTAAATCGGCATAATCATATTTTATACGCAACTTAAGTTATGTTTGTCAAGATTGATTCGAAAATAAACTTTTATTAAATTAAATGCAGAATCAAAATACTTTTTTTCATGTTAAATTCATCGATCAGAATACGGTGTACAGTTCAGCGGCTAATGTCTGTGACTTTTGAAATTTCTCTGACGGTCAGCTGGCGATCCCCTTCAAGTGCCATCTTTACTGACTTCAAACTAGACGTGCAAATGACTGCTGCTCGACATGGTCGCTCGACTCCAATGTCTTGACGGCAGACTGTAAATCTCTTGTGCCATTTATATACAAAGCACAGCTTACTGTTTTATCACCTTTTGAATTAATTTTAGTGTTTCTGTAGGAGTTTTCCCTAAAGCAGCACAAAACTTGTTGTCGGCCCTAATTTTCAAGCGCTCATGTGATGCTGTTTTTTTGTTGGAACTGGGATACACACCCAAACAGAAACGTTGTTTATTTCAAACTCCATCGTCCGAATAACAATATTTTTGGAAAGGACGTCAAATATGCAGCGACAAAAAGATTGTTGAAGTTTCATGAAGTTTGGTTAAAGTATAAACAGTTACTGTTCAGAGCTGCATGAAAAAAGTGTTAGTATGTGTTAATACAGACAGGGACGATGTTGCGTTGCTATGGTTATAAACATGCTTGCTACAACTAAGTGAACATACATACCATTTTATTATTTCACAAGATGTTCAAAATTGAATTATAGTTTAAAGATAAGTGATAAATTTCTAATTTAAAGAAAAATTTAAAGAGATACAAACAAAGTCTACGAATTTCTGGGACAACCCTCGTATATGACATTGATTGGGAAACAAGTTCTTGTTGCTTATATTTATACTTCCTGATGACTTCTTGCATAACTGTACCCCTTGATGACTGTTTGCATAACTGTACCCCTTGATGACTGTTTGCATAACTGTACCCCTTGATGACTGTTTGCATAACTGTACCCCTTGATGACTGTTTGCATAACTGTGCCCCTTGATGACTGTTTGCATAACTGCACCCCTGATGACTGTTTGCATAAATGTACCTCTTGATGACTGCTTGCATAACTTTACCCCTTGATGACTGTTTGTATAACTTTACCCCTTGATGACTGCTTGCATAACTTTACCTCCTGATGACTGATTGCATAACTTTACCTCCTGATGACTGATTGCATAACTTTACCTCCTGATGACTGCTTGCATAACATTACCTCCTAATGACTGATTGCATAACTTTACCTCCTGATGACTGATTGCATAACTTTACATCTTCGTGACTGATTGCATAACTTTACTTCCTGATGATTGATTGCACGACTTTACCTCTTGATGACTGCTTGTATAACTTTACCTCCTGATGACTGCTTGCATAACTTTACCTCCTGATGACTGATTGCATAACTTTACCTCTTAATGACTGATTGCATAACTTTACCTCTTCATGACTGCTTGCATAACTTCACTTCCTGATGACTGCTTGCATAACTGTACCTCCTGATGAATGCTTGTATGACATTAACTGCTTGATGACTGCTTGTTTCATTATACTCTCTTGATGACTGCTTGTATAATTATACCCTCTTGATGACTGCTTGCACAACTATACACTCTTGGTGATGGCTTGCATAAACATACCCTCTTGATGACTGCTTGTTTAACCATACCCTCTTGATGACTGCTTGCATAACCATACCCCCTTAATGACTGCTTGCATAACCATGTGTTTTTACGCTCACAAATATCTGCACTTCAGTCTAATGCATCTTTGCAGAGTTCATAATAACTATATTCAAAGTAACTTTTCTTTGATGTACCTGTTAAACTAAAAGTAGACTGGGTGCAAAATAGATCCATCTACAACTTGTTAAGTTCCTGATAATATTAGTGCAGTTGAAGATCAAAAGTCATTCAGAGTGTCTCGTTATCTTTTTGCTGTTGATAAATATTCAAATGTCAAAAAAGTTTGATAACTTCAATTTTCATGTTCTTGTTTACCTAACCTGTAGCAAAATTCAAATGAAATAATATTACAATGTCAAAGCTGAAATGTCCGGAAGTTGAGGAACCTTTCATTCAAATGAAGCTACCCCTGCTATATCACATTCTTTCATGCAGTGCTAATAAGTAGAAGAAAAACAAAGCACTGAAGGTATGGGGTGAAGGTTTGATAGGAATTGTGAATTTAGTGGTTTTTTTTAGAATGTCTTCAGTTCCGTAAATCCAGATAAAAGATCATATTTATATTATGTATCAATGGGCACATTGTCACATTCCATATCTGTACTGCAGCGATTTTAATTACAAAAAGAAGAAAAATGCAAACATTTTAATTCAAACATTTTACAGAACTCATCATTTATTGTTTAATGTTTAAGCATTTGCACCAGAAACACACATTTTACACATGAACAAAACTCCTGTACCTCATACTATACTGAGGAGAACAGCCTGATTTACCTCTAAACAATAGGTGTCCCCATGCTGACCTCGTACTGTACTGAGGAGAACAGCCTGATTTACCTCTAAACAATAGGTGTTCCCATGCTGACCTCATACTATACTGCTAAACAATAGGTGTTCCCATGCTGACCTCATACTATACTGAGGAGACCAGCCTGATTTACCTCTAAACAATAGGTGTTCCCATGCTTACCTCATACCATACTGAGGAGAACAGCCTGATTTACCTCTAAAAATAGGTGTTCCCATGCTTACTTATGACACTGAGTTCAACTATAATGTTTTGCATTGACAGTAATGCAATAAAAAAGTAATGGAAATACTTCTGTTAAACAAATGTTGAAAACATTTCGAAGGCAATGTCCGTTACATAGCTCCTACATTAAGCATTTTAATACAGAGACAGCCAGCAGAACAAAGAAAGGGACATGGGTACTACTGATCACTATCTGTACTCTATGAAGGCATTGAATCTGGATAATTTAATGCTTAAATATAAAGTTCTTCTTTAAATTTTTTCTTTCTTTCATTTCTTTTAAACCTTCAGTAATTTAACCCTAAAAATCGATCAGTCAATCTATTAATTCATCCGTTATCAATAGGGAGCAAAATATTTGAATGATTAAACAAAATAATGAATTACAAGTAATGTAAGAATATGTCTTCTTTTTTTAATGGATAATTTACTTCGGGCTTTTCTAATGAAGGATTCAGTTGGCAGTTTCTTAGAACTACATGGACATTATTTCCAATTGCTCTGCCGATACTTGAAATCAACAAAGAGTTACTTCCCCTATCATGTCAGACATGCAACTAGCTATTGTGTAACCTAATTGTGTAATCAGATGTATGCTTAGTAATACTGAAATACCTTCCATGTTTAGTTTTGATAAAGAGTGTTCATATTATATACAGAAGCTGTTATTCTGCATTTCTAAACTCTACTCGCATCTATCTGTTTTAGTTAAAATCGAACCCGTATGCCGTGACAACTGCGTCAGGGAATGGTGGTGTAGACCATCGGATTTTCATACTACTCGTGATCCATGAGTTCCAAACGTAAAGGTTTTCTTTTTCTGATGCACTTCTTTCTGTTAAGAACATGGAGTTCGTAAAGAAGTAGCAAAAGATTAAAGCGAAATGATTGGTGATGTGTTTGCACACATAATAAAACTCATACTCAATAAATTATTTATTGTTTTAATAATTAGCAAAGGCCACAGTATTTCGGACAGTACATTAGTGTGGGTGGAGAGTTTTTCTTGGCACAAATACCAAGATTATCATCCATCTGTTTACAATCCATATCACCCGAATCTCGGCAAGGATCAACAGTAGTTCCTCCACTGGGAGCGGGTGCATGAGTGGAACCATCAGCTGATGAAAAGAAAACATAAAAGTTATTTTCTCCATACAAAAAAGGCTTACTGGAAGATGTCCGTGGCAATTAAAAATCTTCAGTTATAAGAAAAAGATCAGTACTGACGCACGCTTCGAATACTTTAAATAGTCATCTATATCAGACCAAAAATTAATAGAATCTGGGCCTTAATTAAGGCCCTGATAGAATGAAATGACACTGAACCAGGTATTTAATTTTAAATTATAAGAATGTATGTGTTAAAAAAGCAAATATTTTCGATAAGTCTGTGAAACGCGACCGTTAACTTAAAATTTATAAAATTTCCCACAATCTGAAGCTAACTCACTGCTGCAGTATCCACAGAACTTCTGACAATAATGTCTCGCTGCGATTGTTCCAAGCGCACAGATATTTTGGGTGTCATTGGCAAGCTTGCAGTCCACATCCGGTGAGTTTGCGCACGCAGGTTTACACAGTCCACAAAATTTTGGACAATACAACAGTGTGGGTGGGGATGAGGTTTTTGCACAGATATTAAGAGTGTCATTCATCTGCTTACAGTCGAGATCACCACTGTCCCTACATGGGTCTGGTGTGACACCAGTCGGTGGAGGAAGTGTTGCGTGAGTTGAACCATCAGCTGGTCAAAGACAAATATTTAATATTTCAACAGATCTAAATTCGTATTACGGTTGTTTTTCGGTATATAAGTATAAAAACATAACGTGACAGTTAGCCCGATGGAGCGAGCTTAAATGACATGAGAACAATGCCACAATCAGAATAAAGTGGTTGAGTTTCAAAGAAAATCTCTTATTTAAAACCTATTGTTTTTTTATCTTGGGAACAAGCTCTTGCATGTTATATTAATTCCACCCGATTAATGCTTCCTGGCTTCAAACAAGTAAAACAAGTACTCGTGTCCAATGTGTGAAATGCAGAAAGTGACTGAAGAATCTTGACCTTATAAGCCTGTAAATAATACGTATAAATCTGATTAAGAAACCCTATGTCTCTTTGTACACACAGCAACAAATTGTCAAAAGGTCAGTATTGTGAATAAGAAAGAGAAATTTTACCTGAGCAGTAGTCACAGAACTTCGGACAATATTTTGTGGCAGCGATGGTTCTCAGAGCACAGATATTCTGTGTATCATTGGCCATTTTGCAGTCAACATCTGGGGAATCCACACAGCCACTTGCTGTTGTAGAGCCACTCATTGTCGTGGCAGCTGGTGACGTCATACCGCCACTGGGTGTACAAATTCCACAGAACTTTGGACAGTACAGGATGACGGGTGGAGAATCCTTCTTTGCGCACATATGCAGGGATTCGTTCATCTGTTTACAATCCAGATCGCCGCTGTCTTTACAGCTATCTATAGTTGTACCGGTAGGTGGCGGCAGTGTTGAACCATCAGCTTAAAAGATATTTAAACTTTTAAAAGTTTTAAAATATGACCATTTAGAATTATTTTCTTTCAAGCGTCTTTTGTGCAAACAAGAAAATAAAGGCAACAGAACATCGCAACTGAAACGTTGCCAGAGGGATGAAGATGAAGACTTTGCAACATTGTAAACGCACGAAAAAGAAACTTTTTAAGTGGTCCAAAGTCCATAAACTTCCTTCCGTAACAGAAAGATTCGATGCATCCGAAAAAAGGCCGGTCGTCGGGGGCTTGAACCGGCATTAGTAACCAATGCGCTACACGCTGAGCCAAAAATAAATTGTCTGTCAAGCTATTTATTTGCGTTCAACTATCGTCTTTACAGGTTTCTAATATGACAGGCGTCCCCCGAGGTGTTTAGATATTTCAGGTTGAGGGGATAATGCAAGATATAGAAAGCATTCCATACCAGATACACTTGTTGTTCGTTTACACGCTCAGTATACCAATGCATGCATCTCGGTTTAAAGTCTCAATTAGTATTAGTGAGGGACGGGAGTCGAACTTGCGACCTCTGGATTACCAGTCCCTTGCGTTACCGCTGAACCACTGCCCCTTTTTCTGACGCTGTAGTCACAAACTGAATTGATACTAACTACAGCGGGTACGAAGCTGGCCACTTGATTACCTTACTCTACAGAGATGTATATAGCTGCTATTTGGCAAAAAGCTGCACAAGTAATACTGAAATGACACTCTCAGCTGAATTAAAAATAATTTGTGGTCATTTTAAAGAGTCTGTACTTCAGATTTGACATAAAAAAAATTTTGCATAAAATATATATATAGATGCCATGAGATTTTAACAACATAATATTTTACTTCAAAACTGATTATAAAAGTCAAAATAGAATAAAAAAATATTTCCGCTCCAGCCTGATTTTGAACTCTGGACCCTCAGGTTAACAAAATATTTCCAACGCTTTTACTGTCACCACCATCGCCGTATGTGATATTACAGATATTTAGTTTAAATCTTATACGATATAGTTATACCGTCGCGTTACGGTATAGCACGGAAAAAAATCAATTTATAATGTAATTATTTGACTTATTTTTTGTCAGTAAGTTATTTTTTAAGCATTAGTCATAAATATTACAAGAAATTTATAATACAAGAAAACTTTCTTTTTCTTGTCATCTTTTGCCAAATAAATTGAATTGAAAAATAAAGGAGCACTACCTGAACAATAGCCACAATATTTCTGACAGTATTTGACAGCGGCAATCGTTCGCTGGGCACAAATGTTGTGACTGTCGTCTGCTAGTTTACAGTCTATATCCGGCTCGTCTCGACAAGAGTCAGCAGTCGTACTTCCTACAACGGTAGAGAATCAATACCAAACAAGTATTTTTAACGTAACAATTGCTTCTAGAAAGCAGGTACAAAAATGTAAAAATTAAAACATTCTTTTAATCAAGTAGGTTTTTTTTACGTATTCCTGGTAAGTAAATAACGTGTGGTTACTCTCTTTTCGTTGTTTTTTTTTCTTTTCTGTTCACTTTTTAACTATATAACATATAATGTAAACTGTAATTTGTAGATAATTGTCGAACTAAATTTCGTTCAGTACAATGCAGATCCACGTTTTGTATTGTGACATCTCTTTTTTTCTCGAGTCCTGTTTTGTTCTAATTTTTACTGTATGACTGCGAGAATGTAACCTTTTTAAGAATAAAATTGGAGTTATAAATACCGTTTTCACAAAGGTGTCTGTTACAACCCGGGGTATCACAACACTCGTTACATAACTGCGTGGATCGTTTACTAATCGTATTTAGCAGATCACATCTCTGTGAAGAGTTGGTCATATTAAAAATTAACTGTACAGGAGCATCAAATCTTTAGTATATAAACATGAAATTTTAAGTAAAGAGCAGTATTAGCTGACAAAACCAACAAAGTCGTAGAAAAAGGTTATCCACAGTCTGAGCAGTAGGTTATCAGCACTTAAAAGATGACCTCAGCTTTGACAATACTTGAAATGTGTTAATTTGAAATTTAACATGTAGTCTTTAATAATCCTCACTGTCGCCAGTATGATTCCTTGTAACGTCTGATTTCTTGAAAACAATAAGACATATGATGTAAACAGTTTTGACCTATAAACATTCGAAATTTAAATATTTCAGGCCTACCCGTAAGCAAGTTTCACTGACACTTGACGGGCAAGACAGCTGGAGCGTATACTGTACCGCCAAAATGTTACTTGGCGATGAACATGTATATGTTTTTGCCAATAAAATATTTGACTTGACTTGTAGGTGTAACATCATTAAATTCATATCGACTGATCAATCACCAGTGAGTTTTGACTAGCACAAGCTGTTGCATACCGTGAAGTTTATTATACAATACCTGTTTTGTCTCACAGCCAAGACTGTATTTGATTTCCATTTTGTCGGTTGCATACTTCTGAACAATGCATTGCTACAACAAAGAACACGTGAAGAAATTAATACCACAATCTGGTTTCCTGTTTTGGGAGACTTCGAGAAATGCTTATTTTGCAATAGCATGTTTTCTCACAGTTAAAAGTTTAGCTTCTTTTCATAAAAATTCAAAGTTAATAGTAGCTCAAGACTGAAGGAGAAACTTCTTCGTAAAGAAAATGCATTCTCTGTGGTTTCTTGTCAATGCCATTAGCTTCAAGAAATTAAAAAGGAGTGAAGTTTTCTTTTTTCATTTGATTTTGAAGGTTTTCGTATACAATGTATAAATTGATAAGAATATTATTTACAGGTGTAAGAAATACTAATTGTTAATCCTAGCTTGCTAGCGAAAAGGTGTCTATGATTGTATGTGCAATGAATTTTCTTTTGTAACAACTAAATGACTTACTTCCCCATCAGCGCAGGTAACTCTATTACTGCAGTCCTCGGGTTTGTCTACCTGGTCACACTGGTAACACTGTATCCCGGGTGACGAACCTGTTTCGCAGTTAAAAAGAATTTCATGTTTTCAGGCTTTACACCTTGCTAGTGCAGCAATGTTTTGCGGCCAGTTAAGCTCGTGATCAACGTGCACATACGTGCAATGTAGTCGTAGGCTACACTTTTCACTGTTTGTCTAGTTTCTGTTTATCCTATTCAGTCGATAAGTTTTCGATACATACACCTATGGATTTCGTTTGTCAATATAAGTAACGGACAAGTCAGATTAGATATGTAACAGGTTTAGGGTTATCATTTGTTTGTAAGGACCTGATGACAAAGTTCAAGAAACTTTTAAATGGATATATTGCAAAGAAAATGTGCAAACAACATTCTCTAACACGTGAAATGGTTGAATAAAACTTGCTAAGACGTGCAAACTCATTGGTACAAGGCACGAGATCAACAAAGCCTACTCCTGAACAAATACCAGGACTTAAAGTTGTTGTATTGAGGCTTCAACTTACTGTTACTGACAGGACAGAGTTCAGTGTTACAAAGGTCGGTTCCACAACAGCCTTCGCAAACATGCAGCTCACTTCTCTTGCCTTGTGCTGCTAACTTGCAAAGCTTTGAGAAAAGAGATGTTAACGAAAAGATGATTTTGAAAAAAAAAAGTGCAATATTATTTTTTTCATTTTTATTGACATTCACCTTAATAATATTCTTATTAAACACGTACTGTCTTTAAGAACTAGAAAATTAATCAAACACTGATGCCTCTAGTCTGGTCCCAAGCGTACTATCCACTGGGTACTATCAGGGGCGGTAATCCAGATTATGCCTCTGCCAAGATTATAAGCTGTTACTTTCTTAATAAATAAAGCCCCTGGAACAGAACGGCCTCGTGTTTAAATAGTTTAAAGTTTGTTTGTTGGATTTGTTGGAACCTCTTATTAGTTGATGGTGGTCATTCGACCCGTCTACTTGAAACTTACGTGAAAAGGATGGCAGGTGTTGAATATTTATTCTCTCGAAGAGAGTTTAAAAGATCTGTATCAAACCATTCTTACTTAGTGAAAAATAAGTCAGAGAAAAAAGTCTTTTAACGCTTTGATGTTTACCTGAGTCTTCTGACAGCCAGCATTATAATATACCATCGACTCTTCGCCTATAACTTTCTCTGTATGACATTCCTAAAACGGAAGTTCTTACTTACGATAACAACAATCTTAAAATATCATTTCACCAACGTCAACTTCTGACACCGTCTGTATCTTGACGAAGGCAATACGAGTAAAACGTATACAGCATGAACAGAGACACTGTACCAGAAATGGTTTTAGTCTAAATAAAGCATTTTACTTTTTAAAAAAAGTTTTAGACACAGGTGACAGTATCACTGATAATGCAACCCCTAAAAAACATTACAGAACAAAAACACACACACAAAAAAGAATGAAAACATTTTTTAAAAATCTGTTTCCTTATATTTCTACTAGTAAAAAGTTTTTTTGTTTTCTTTTTAGGAGTTGTACACACAGTTATACTGTCACCTGTGATTTTAGACCGAATCACAGTCTTTCTCATGCAAACAGAACAAAACGCGTACATGTCGAGATTTTGCTTTGTTCTAAGTAACCGAGTCTGTAAAAATACAAATAATTCGACGCCGCCAGGAAACAGCCTCGAGTATTTGAAATATATTTTCGGACATGCGAGGACGCACTAAATAGTTTTGTTGACATGTATTCAGAGACATTAAAATCTCAAAACGAAGACCCCGAGACCTGTGATTAAGTTTCTTTCAATGAATTCTGACAGTGATGATGAAAATGAAAAAAAGTGAGTTTTGATCATCGAAACTGTGTTACATGGTTACATATTTTACCTCGTCGGCGGCACAGTGTACAACCATAGAGCAATAATGTGGGTCTGTCACCCCAGAACACTGATGACATCTCAATCCTATATGCAAACACAAAACAATAATATAAGATACAGAAAAAAAACTACCACATATATATAATATACTACTTTTCCAGAGCAATTATTTTTTCAATTTAATTACGAGTACTTCAAAGAGTATGTTATACATATCTAAATACGGGAAAATTAGAAAGAAAAAATAAAAAAAAATAAAATGGCCTTACCCTGATTTCCGGTGACAAGCGACAACAGACAAATTAGCGCTGGTACCACAACTGAAATATTTCATTCAATCTTTTGAACATCGGAAGAGCTTGGCATATTGGTTACTCCAGCTATCCTTCCCATTTCAGGACATTGATATATAATTTTGCTTGGCAATATTGTTTAGGGAACATTATAAACGTCCAAAAATGAAAATGAATGCCCGAACGAGTAAATGAGACTAGCATATGAGTAAACATGCTACCGTAATAGACTTGCTTCTTACGTTCTCATCAAGTTTCAAGGATTTCCTCCCTCTATTCGTTTTTCTCAGCTGTGTCCCCCGCCCCCTCTCTTTTACACTTACCTTAGCATTTTACTTTTCAGTGAACATACTGATCGCTTAGTTCACTTTGGACATATCTGTTATCATCTACAAATGTATATGGATATAATCGCAATATTTACCGAAGGGATAGTGAACAGTGCAGGCCATAACCAGATTGCAAGGACGTGCAGTCTATTTATGGGAAAAATAATAGTCGGCTAAATGTTTAACTCTTCCATCCTTAATATCTATAAATGGACTTGTCCATATTTCAATTTGGACAGATCAATTAAACGTTTATTGAAAATGTATTGACTGAATGGCAAACATTGCGGACTATGATCAGATTGCATGGGCGTGCAGGCTGATCTTGGTCTGCATTGCTCGCAAAGGCAGTCATTGCCTCCATCACAGTAAGGTTAAATTACCACAGTAAGTAATATATGACTGTTTTTTTTTCTATTTCACTCAAATATGTCACTAACCCTAACCTTATAAAATGAGTTGAAGTAAAATCTTACCGACCATCCTTGTATGACACGCCATTGTTAGTATATGAAATTAGTGCTTCCTGTAGGCCAAACTAGCATATTTCTGATAACTGTAGAATACTTACACGTTCGCGGTAGACTTTTTTCAATAGGTCTGTTTCTTGGTTACCCAATCAACTGAGTACAGAAAAGTAAGTTTACATGCAGTGAAGCTTACGGGTGTCAACAGTTTTGACCATCGGTCTCATGTAATCTGATATTTAAGCACAGCTGTAGTTTAGGCAACCTCATGGCTTTTGAGTATTTACACGTTTTTGGCAGAAAAGCCATGGATATGTCTGCGATTTGTGTTTAAATCACTCATTCTGTTAAGCATCGATAATATTTACTATGCTTTTACTGGATGAATTCTACAAACATTTTGCTTGTGCATTGTCTAGATTATGTATCTAGTGGTGTTAGTATGAATCCCTAAAAAAATTCACTTCCGGTGCGTTCTTTTACCCGGCGATAATACTTGTAATTTAATCTGGAGATATCACCTGACAGTGTTTTCAGTAGATGTTTGACGACCAATGGCTGGAAGTTACAGAATAAATGGCATACCGCACATGTTACAATGAAATTAAAAGCCTCGTAAACTGTTATTTATGTTCTTGGTCGTAGAATAGAATGATAAGTCGGCTAAAACATCGGCTGATAAGAAATTAATAAGCCTACATAAAGACTTTCAAAGTTTGATAAACTTTGAGTAAGTTCAGAAGGTTTTAAATTTCATTTTCATATTCTGACCGTCAACGAAAAGTTACCACTTATTTAAAGTTTTATTGACGACTGATCACCTTGGATTTGGATGCCTTTGCGGTTTTAAAATGTTCAGGCATATTTTGAACCATTCACTACCAGAAATGTACAGTTAAATGCTTCACAGTTTATCAGCTTCAGTCGAAAATAACAAAGGTGTAAAGAAAAATAGCAAGTCTAATAACAGGTATGACTACCATTTGCATCAATGACTGCCTGGCATCTGCTGTGCATACTTCTGACCAGGCGCTGTTTACGGTATTAAGGTGCCGCCTCCCACTTCTCGGATAGTGTTCAACATGGCTGCTGATGTTACGTCTTCCTTCGTAGAGACGACGTTCCAGCTCATACCATAAATGCTCTATGGCACTGAGGTCGGATGAAAACGCCGGCCAGGGTAGAACAGCGACGTCGTTGTCCTGATGAAAGGTGGATGTAAGTCTGACGGAGTGGGACACACCGTTGTCATGTTGAAAGTTAGACGTCCGCGTGATTTTACAGGAACGGTATTTAAAACTGATAGCTGTAGAACCTCGTTCACGTAACGTTGTGCTGTGTAGTTGCCGTCAAAGATTAATAGAAGTGTCTTGTTTCTACAGGGAAAGCCTCCCCACTACATAACGTTTCCTCTTCCCCAACGTGGGGCCAGGCGTACACAACAGTCGGCGTACTGTTCGCCTCGACGACGCCAAACTTTTAAACACCCTTCTGGATAACGATGTGCCATTGTCTTTGAGGTCATCGAGCATGCTGTGTGCACCAACTAAGACGATTTTGCCGTCTTCCTCGCATCAACATTTTACCATATTAAGTTTTATATGCCTCGATTCCACGTTCACGCAAGCGACGGCTGATTGATGTCTATGTTAGTCTGTGTCGTTTTCGATGCTGTCTGGAAGCGACCATTGAGATGTATGAGCACTTTCTTGCGGTCTTGTTGACGTTACATTACTCTCTGGCGCCCTTGCCGCTGCCTGTTAAAAACAGACCCTCTGTTTTCGCCTCTTCGGCTAAGTTTCATCACCGTTTGATGTGGACACCCAAAATGACGTGCTACTTGACGGTTATCCTGCTTACGGCTTTGTGACGTTCGGCGATATTACGACGTCCAATCGCTGATCTGATTTCGTTTTGTGCGGATTTCGTTTAAGATCAAAAATATCCAATCTGAGTGATATCGGGTTCGTGTAAAAGAGAACTGGTTGCAAAATCTGATATTCTTATTTTGCACGTGCATCTACTGGAGAATGCATTACATGAGAAAAAAACCGATACACTGCCTGGACACATTTGTTTAGATAAACAAAAACAAATTAAATGTTCCAAAAGAGGAAAGGAAACAAAATACTCTTAAGAATCGGGGGTAAATAATAAAAAAGTAAATAGGGTAGTAACCTTTAATTGACGGTAAGTATATGTTTTGCATTTACTTTGAAACAAGAGCGCCATGTGTATCTATATCTATCACCTGGATACTACTCATAACTTACTGAAAACGTATTGATCAAATCTGTCATACGGATTCGACCAGCAAAACAGAGACAGAACTCTTTCGTCAGACAACCTATTTTTTAATTCCATGTAACTTAGTTTCAATTTTGAAACTTCATGACCCAGTTTCAACCTCCGACGAAATTCTAATCATGTCTAGCAACAAAAAAATAATTGATGTTTGTAAGACATATGCCTCCCCTAGCGCCTTATCCCTAGAGGCAGCAATAAAAGTATAGGAAAGTAGAAGGACAGGGGCTTCTGATGTCTAAAGCTATTTGCCATGGCAAGTAGACGAATGAGAGGAACTGTAGGTTATGTCAATGACACTTCGGTTATAAAATGTATAAAGTTCAATTACTGGAGAACACGAAAGAGTATAGGAGCTGCATAGGTAGGTAGGTAGGTAGTAATGTGGGAGGGTGTGTAGGTAGGAAGTTTTGAGGCAGCAAGGCCCTTGGGTCCTCCAGTTATCAATCAGAATCTTTTCCTCTTTTCCCCTGTATGGCCATCGTAAACTTGGCCTTTAACCTAGTGACCTCAAAGACAGTAGGGGTAATCTCCTGAGCATACCAACCTGCAAAGCAAGTCGGTGAAGCCAATTCTCTAGTTATTGGATTGGAAACCGTTTTTCTGTTAAAGGTCACTCTGACCTTGAACTTTGACCAAGTGATCCCAAAAGCGATATAATTAAGTCATCTACAGGTTATTATCAACCAGCATTGCAAGTTTAAGGTGCCAAGGCCTAAGCATTCTCTAGTCATCAGAAACCATTTTTCAATTAATAATCAATATGAACTTAACCTCTGATCTAGCGACCCTAAAAACTTTAGAGCTGATCTACTGGCCATGACCAAACTTCCAAGGCATTCTCTAGTTATTGGCCTTTGACCTAGTGATCTGAAAATCTACAGAGGTCATCTACTGGTGATGACCAACCTACATGCCAAAATTTACGAACCTTGGTCCAAGGATTCTCTAGATAATTATTGGAAAAGGTTTTGCTTTTCAATGTCACTGTGACATTGGCCTTTGACCTTATAACCCGAAAAAATATAGGCGTCATCAAATGTCATGAGCAAACTATATACAAAGTTTGAAGGACCTGGGCCCAAGGATTCTATAAAAATCCATTGGAAAAGCTTTTGCTTTTCAAGGGCCACTATGACCTTGACCTTAAATCTAGTGACCTCAAGGAAAATAGAGATTATCTCAGGAATAGACCAACCTTCATAGCAAGTCCGAGGAGCCAATGCCCAAAGGTTCTCTGGTTATTGACTAGAAACCATTTTTCTGTTAATGGTCAATATGACATTGACCTTTGATCTAGTGACCCTAAAAACTACAGGGGTGATTTTCTGACCATGACCAACCTGCCTATGAAGTTTTAGGAAGCCTGAGCCCAAGCATTCTACAGTTATTGATCGGAAACCGTTTTGCTTTTCAAGGTCACTGTGACCTTGACCTTGGACCTGGTGATTTGTAAAGCTATTTTGGGTCATCTACTGGTCATGACCAGCATACATACCAATTTTGAGGAACCTGAACCTAACCATTCTATAGTTATTGATCAGAAACCGTTTTGCTTTTCAAGGTCACTGTGACCTTGGCCTTTGACTTAATAGCCTGAAAATTATAGTGGTCATCTACTGGTTATGTTCAACCTACCAAGTTTGAGAAAGGTGGGTCTAAGGGTTCTCTAGATATTGATCGGAATTGAAGTGTCTACTGACCAACCGATCAACATACCGACCGACATACTGACCAACAAACATTCTGACCAAGTTAGATTTGGCCAAAATTGTCATCTCTTAGTAGTGTGATCATAATTTTTTCCACTGATCTGATCTGTTACTCTTATTTTGACCTCCACATCACCCTACTTCATCCTCATTCTTGGGAATGTAAAATACATGTACCCATTCTCTCTAAATATCATTAAGATAAATTGTGCAAAACATTTGGCCTCTATTTTCCTCTGATATGACCTGGTGACCTAGTTTTGATAAAACATGACCAGTTCAATCTCTTCATAGGTATCATCAAAACAAACAATCTGACTAAGATTCGATTTAGTCAAAAATGTGTTCTCTAGTGTGTTCACAAGGTTTCTCACTGATCTCATTTTAGTACCTTAGTGTTATGTTAGTAAACTATCCAACAAATTCTATGAAGATTTGGCCAATCTGTGACCTCTGTGTTCACGAGCTTTTTCCACAGATCTGAGCTGGTGCCTTGATTGTTGACTCAATGTGTCTTGGTTTCAAATGTGCCTTTGAGATTATTATAACAAGCATGTTTTATGACAATTATTGAAATTATGACCTCCATAGTGTTCACAAGGTTTTCCATTGATCTGAGCTTGTGACATAGTTTTTGATCCAATGTGACCCAGTTTCAAAATTATGGAAGAGATCATCAGGACAAACATTCTGAGAAAATTTCATGATTAATTGAAATATGTGGCATCTTAGAATGTTCACAAGGTTTTTCTTTGATATAAGCTGGTGACCTAATTTTTGAGGCCACATGTCCTAGTTTCCAAATCGTCCGAAAGGTCAACAATACAAACATTCAGAGCATGCTTCATGATGGCTGAAGCAAACATATTATCTCTGCCATGTTCACACAGTTTTTCACTAATCTCAATGGCTGACCTTGTTTTTGACCCAATGTGACCCAGATTGGACCTTTTCTGAGAGATCCTCAGGACAAACAATCAGAGCAAGTTTCATGAAGACTGGATAAAAAATGTGGCTTTTAGAACATTCACAAAGGTGTCCTTTGATTTGGATGGATGACAGTTTTTGAACCCACATGTCCCAGTGTCGAACTCATCCAACAGATCATCAGGAAAATCATTATGGGCAAGGTTTATGAAGGTTTGATCAGAACTGTGGTCTACAGAGTGTTCACAAGCTAAAATGTTGATGACTGATATCATGTGATGAACAAAAGCCTATTAGTTCTCCCTAAGCTAAAAAGTTATACATGTAGTTACAGATAGATGTCAGTTATAATTCTCAGTAAAAAGAACAGAGTTAACAGACTGTCCCTCAATTAGTATTTCTTTCAGCACATGATGGTTCAAATGTCCAAATTTGTCTTAAAGTCTTAATAGGTTTAGATAATATTGATATAATGTAAAATGCAAGTCAGTACCAAAAAGCAAGAAAATACTTTTAGTCTACCTAGAAAATGCTCATTTTACAAGGATATCTTAAGTTTCAATCAGTTTAACTAAATGCAAATGAAAACATTTATGTCTCAGGAATTCCAAGAACAAGAGCCAGGTTTACATGGCCATCCTCCACCAAAATGTGTTTGCATAGTTATCATTCTTGTGCACAGCACTCCTCCCCAGTGAGATCTATCAACCTATGAAGTTTCAAGTTGATAAGTAGGTCAGTAGGTCAAAAATAGAGGTCATGCCATGACGTTTTTGAATTCGAAACGAAAAACTGTGCACACGGTCCAAATTTCATTGCCACAGCTACAAAAACAAAAAGTAGGTCAGTAGGTCAAAAATATAGGTCATGCTATGACATTTCTGAAATTGAAACGAAAAACTGTGCAGACAGTCCAAATTTCATTGCTGTAGCTAAAAAACAAAAAAGTAGGTCAGTAGGTCAAAAATAAAGTTCATGCTATGACGTTTTTGAAATCGGAAGAAAAAACTGTATACAAGGTCCAAATTTCATTGCCATAGCTCCAAAAACAAAAAGTAGGTCAGTAGGTCAAAAATATAGGTCATGCCATGACATTTTTGAAATCGAAATAAAAACTGTGCACACAGTCCAAATTTCATTGCTGTAGCTCAAAACCAGAAAGTAGGACAGTAGGTCAAAAATATAGGTCATGCGATGACATTTTTGAAATTGAAATGAAAAAGTGTTGTTTTGTCTAAGTCAGATTCAAATCCAACCATAAATTACATAATTATGGCCAGTTTTAACAAAATTCAATGATTTGACCTTGACTGTCAAGGTCATTTAAAGGTCAAGGTCAAACTTGAAATAATCATAATGTCGGATTGGTCACAACTGTTGTTTAGTCCAAGTTTGAATTAAATCTATAAATAAATGAGAAAGTTATGACAATTTAAGCAAAAATCAATCATCTGACCTTGATGGTCAAGGTAATTTTAAGGTCATGGTCAAATCTGAGTTATTCAACATGTCGGTTTTGTCATTAGTGTTGTTTCGTCCAAGTATAAATCAAATCCAACCATAAATACCAATGTTATGGTCAATTTTAGCAAAATTCAATAATTTGATCTTGAAGGTGAAGGTCATTTATGAGTCAAGGTCAAGTTTAGTCTGGTCAGCTTGAAGGTCTTCTCCAAAGGGTTGTTGTGTCCAAGCATAAAGAGAATCCACTTATTAATAATAAAGTTATGGCCAATTTTAGCAAAATTCGATATTTTGACCTTGAATATGAAGGTCATTTATGAGTCAAGGACAAGTTTAGTCTGGTCAGCTTGAAGGTCTTCTCCAAAGGGTTGTTGTGTCCAAGAATTAAGAGAAACCACCAACTAATAATAAAGTTATAGCCAACTTTAGCAAAATTCAATATTTTGACCTTGAGTATGAAGGTCATTTAAGAGTCAAGTCAAGTTTAGTCTGGTCATCTTGAAGGTCTTGTCCAAAGGGTTGTTGTGTCCAAGTATGAAGATAATCCATCAAGGAATAAAAAAAATTATGATCAATGTTAAAGTTTTCGGACGGGAACGGGAACGGCAATGGCAACGACACCATGACTATGACAATAACTCTTTTTTTTTTCAAAAAAAGTTGAGCTAATAACTCAAAAATTATGAAAGGTAGTGAAATATATCCACCTATGAAGTTTCAAGTTTATAACTCAAACACTTTTCCAGTTATGTTCCAGACAAAAAATTAAGCATGAAAAATAACAAAGGGCAATAACTCAAAAATTATTAAGGCAGAGTTCTTGTGCATTGCGCTCTGCCTCAATGAGATCTATCCATTTATGAAGTTGTCAAGTTGATATCTCAATTACTTTTCGAGTTATGCTCCAGGCAAAAATGTGGGATGGAATGAAGGATGGAAACTGTAACCATATCCCCATTGCCTTTTTAGTGGGGGATAATACATGTAAACCTGCTGCCAGATTTTACATTTCAAGAGATGGTGTTAAGTGGGCAAGCATTTTTTATTAGATCTAAATACATGTATACATGTTATTTCCTAGATCATTCATCTTGCCACTCTATGGGTGCAAAGAATACAACACCTGGCAAATTTATTATAGTATGAATTTGTTTATTATCAGACTGAAAATATACAGTTCTACCGTAATCAGACAAAAATCAAAAGTCCAGACATAAACATAAACCAGGTTACATATACTCATATAATCTGTATCTTATACATAGAATATATATAACGAGAATTATAGTCAATAAAAACTTTTTAAAAAAATCACAGAAAAAACACACACTACTGTATCACCTTAAATGGCATGAACCCCAAATGCTGGTCAGTTTAAGTGTTGATATTAATGGGAAATAACTCCAAATTCACTTCTACACTGTACAGGGAGATCACTCTTATACTGAGCACAATCTCTCCTTATGATAATGATAATCAGGAGTTTTTTGATAACAATTCTGCAGTAATGATTTTTCTGACAATTTACCATATGTTTAAATTTAAGAAGTATTCAACACTACAGAAAAATTTATTATAACATTTCATTTCACTGACCAGCAACAAATTATTTTCAAGTGACTTGTTTTTTTCAACCAGCAGTAAATCTATCAATCATTATGTATTTGTGTTACCAAATCAAACCTTTATCAGAATGTTATTGAAAATTTAAAACACTGTTCTGTAAGGTCAATTGAAAATGTACTTGAATTCTGTGGAAATTTTTCAAAAAATTTGATAAAAAAGTAGTCAAAAAGGCTACAGAAAGTTACAAAACTATGATTTTTATGTTGAAAGAAACTTAGTTAACAAGTGTAAAGATGATCACACCTATACCCTGATAAATAAAGCCGGGACATCCTTAAACTGTATACTAACTATATATTGGTATGTAGCAAATTATAGCTTTTTCCACCACACATTTCATATAATAGGGACCTCAATACTGCTCACACAAAACACAGCTACAAGCTGACAAAAGGTCATTCTGAGGACATTTAATGTACTGTGTATTAAGTCAATACACAAACACTGGCTATTTTAGCATTGCATCCAAAAATGAACAAACTCTTTGATATCATACATGAAACAGAACAAAAAATTGATGAAGTTTAAGTAAAGAGATGTCTTCTGATTTTTGAGGTAATCTATAACAATCTATGCAATCTAGTTCCGACATGGAGGTTTCCTATCCCTAGTTCTGACATGGAGATATTTCTAGTTCTAGATAAAGAAATCATTGCTTGATAACCTTGATAACATGTGTTTCCTCTAGTAATGCAAGTATATTCAAGAAAAAAAAACAAAAAAACAGGGAAGATAATCCTTTTTTGTTACATTTTATTATTTTTCCCATTCTGCATGAATGACCCATAGCCTGCTAAATATCTTAAATAGACTTAACCATCTTTCAATTCAGACAGATCCATATACTGTTTACAGGGGTGCTTATTGTAAATCTACTGACTAGCGCAGACCATGATTAGACTGCACGGATGTGCAGGCTGAGCTTGGTCTGCACTGGTCGCAAAAGCAGAGTCATTTGCCTCCAGCAGGTTAAGGTTAAATCTATCAATCTGGAAAATAAAGAAAAGTTTTCTTTATTAAACATGTGCAGATTTTCTGAGAAAAGACATCATTAGACATCTGAAAAGAAGCAACTGTAATGATAAATTCTTTTACTTCAAAGATAAGATGGACTACAGAACTACTTGAAATAATGCTTATGTTACATCACATAAAGTGACCTAGATTATAACCTGTTAATACCTTACCCTTTCAATGAATAATTCTTTAACAGAAATCTGTGAATTTACTAAACGTCTGAGAGATTATGAAGAAATAAAATTTAGAGTATTCATCAGATGAAAGCACAAGGTAGGCCTCTGACACAATAAAAAGTTTGCTCTAAGTTGTTCTTATTATAAATATGCATGTTAGCTTTGAAGAACAAAATATCTTTAAGCAACCAATGTTTTGATCATAATTTAGCATCAATATTAATCTCTCCATGCTCTACAAGGAGCTATACATTTTAGACAAATTACAAACTGTCACTCTCAAGTCTCCTTAGTCTGTTAAAAAAAAACCCCAGCAGGTTCAGATTTCCTACACTGACCTTGACTCTGACCTTGAAAAAAAGTTGATGACAACTCTTCTAACATGTACAAATAACTTATAGACCTCCTGGCAATGTCTGGCAAAATACTTAACAATATGAATAAAGTAGTAATATTTTGTTATTTTCGTATAAAGCATATTGATGAGAAATGCATGTTCGCAGAATGTCCAAAAGCCAATAAGACATGATCAATATGACTTAGATTTGGCCACAGTTTTATGGTTACAAACTGTTAAAGGGACAAATTCATTCTGAACTATTCATCTTTTTTCATTATTGCTTGTTCTTTCTTAATTATTTAGAAAAACAACAACAACAACAAAAAAACAAAAATAAAGCAATGTGATGAAATGGAAACCAATCTCTCAACTGTCATATACATGTAGGCTTTTTACATCCAGAGAACAATTAAGCATGGACATTGTGTGAATCAAGAGACATATGGACATTCATGTATATGCTGTGCTGTAAGTCCTAGAATAGAAAACAGTATATTATTATTATTATTATTTGCTAATAGATTAGTTCCTAATTCTGAAGTTACTGGTCTTTTTTCTATAAAACAATACCTCCACGTGCAAAAATGACTGTTAGAGTAAAAATAACTAAAACAAATTCATCTAGAAATACACTAAAATAGTACTCCTAATTTATTGATATTTCTCAATTAAATATTAAGTAATTAACTAACATGATACTTATGTTAATGTAAACGAAACATTTACTACAAAGAAAGACAACTCCATAAGTAAACTATCACCTTGGTAACCTGTAAAACTAAAATGCACATGTTCATTTTGTGTCTTGGCATATTTATGTTAGTTTATTAAACAGAATACAGCAAAATTTACACAATTAATAAACAAGACATGACAAAAACATAACTGACAGTATACCGCTTAAGCTTACACTGCTGGAAACGGTAATAAACAGAGTATATCGAAATTTTAAAGGCCTACGAAGATATACAGGATCAAAGGAGTTTTGATAACAATAAAAACATTAAATAAAGACTAACATTAGCCTATGACAATGTATGTTTTGCAGAATTACTAGCTTACGGATGTGTATATACTATAATAATGAACAAACTGTCCAATACTGGTATAATACATTTCACTTTGTATCTTTTCCAAGACTTTCAAACCTTGTTCAAACTTGTCAAACAATCCATTTTCAACAGCAAAATCATGAATATTAATCATGCCTGCAGATTGTTATGACAAAATATCTTAAAACAATATAACAGTGTAAGAAATATGAAAAAATAATCCATTTCATTTGGTTGCAACAAAAATTAAGACTTTGACCATCCTAAATGTTTTCTTTGTGTGTCATTATTTTATTTCCTATTGTTATCTATATGGAATGCAAAACTGTGCTTTTAAAGCATCTAGTTAACAAACACATGTAAAAAGTGGAATTTTCAGACAGCACCTGCACAGGCAAATTCAAATTCTTTTATCATATGTAAGTAAAACTTCATTTAACATCAATTAGGAAGATGCATTTCCTATTGTTATTACATGTCTTGCAGAAAAATTGAAAAGGAAGTCTTCTTTATAAGTAAACATTACTTTATTAGAATACTGGAATTTACACTAATACATTAGCATTCACTTAATAAGGACATGCACTTTGTACACAGTTATATAAATCTTCAAACGGTACCTAAGAACATGGAAATCTTTAGGATGCATATCCACATTTTGTTTCCAGAACTTAATATATCGGATATTGCTTCTCACAGCCTGAAAACTCCACTTGAAACAAAAAAGCACTTAAAATGCTAACATTATGATATCAAATCTGCTCAGGAAATAAACATTCTGGAATGAATAAGCAATCTTTGGAATATATTTAAACAAGAGCTATTTAAAGCTTGCAGAAACAACTACATTGACAGAAAAATAAAACTTTTAAAGGGTCTCCTTGGATTCATTCGATATCTCATCCGCATGAAAAAATACAATATTACGAAAGGCCTCTATTGTTTATGTTACAAATTTCATTGTTTCATATTTGTTTTTCATTCTCCACCCTATGGTAGCAATACCAGTATTTTTTTGTTTCATTTTTCTGATCCTGTGACTTTCACTTTCTAAATCATAAAAGTATCAAAAATAGATGAGGCACTCCTAACATGCCAACAAATGCTTCCTGCAATCTACTAGTTACCTTAAATCCTTTGGAACTCAATAACCTGCACAAATATTTAATGAAAACTTATTAATATTCAGAGAACAATATATAAAAGCTACAGCATATGGAAGCTAGGGTGAAGTTAAACAAGAAATCGTTGAATATTGAACACTCAAGCAGGTCATTCATGTAAACACATATTCCATTACATTATACATATTAACATATGAATATGAATGTTAAGTGTGTAATGACTGACAAAACCGTGAATAAGCTAAGGTGTAACCACAAACAACACTGTTAACAGACACATGAGAACAAACATAAATGTGTGTAATTACAAACGACACTGTGAACACACAAATCAGTGATCACAGACACAATTTAACCAATACGTCCAGGAATGATGTGCAATAAATGATACAAAAAAGAAGTAACAAATACTTCATACCATTTTATTACATCATGTGTGAAAAAATACAGCTACAAATGTAAAATCAAATGAAATGAATGAACGTCAATTCAAACACTATCAACAATCCATCAAAGAGTTATTTGTATAGATGTTACAATAAAACATAATTTCTAATACAAAATATTAATTCACACTTGATTATATTGAGTCTGTAAATATAACATGTTTATATAAATAGATGAAAAAAGTCATGAATAAAGCTACATAGATAGCTATTATGAGTTTTAACGGCTTCATTTCTTCCGAAACTTTGAAGTTATATTCTACAAATATGTTAAATTGCTTATATAATTATAAACAATGAAATAATAATCAACAGCAAATTCAGGATGAAGGAAAACAACATTTTTGTTTTATCTGCAGATATGTCATCAACTTATTTTATTGGTGTCTGAAGTTCTTACTTTTTATCGAAACTTCCATACAGAAGTGTTTGTAACTGGATTCAAAATTCTCATTTTTATTTATATTGGTTTCAATCCCTCTGTACAATGTAAGTTATAAAGCCCTACACGGGTCCAGCCCATGTTATGTTACCCACTGACAAAAAAATATCACAATGGGCCTTGTCAATATACAATAACTACCCATCAAGGTTTAACCCTTAACCTGCTGGAACCAAAACTGATTAGCCTTTGCCACCAGTATTGAGCCAGGCCAGACTGCACATCCGTGCAGTCTGACCACGCTCTCTATACTGTTGGTAGCTCAATTTTTCTATTTTGATATTGAAATCCCTTAAACTTTAAATGGACTGTTCCAAATTCAAAGCTGGGCAAATCCATTACAAAAATTCAGGAGGTTAAGGGTTAAATGAGTTTTCTAAACGAAACATTATGCGCATATTTGGTCATCAAAAAAACTCAAGTATAAAGTTCACTGAGTAAGCAAATGAATAAATTCATTAAAGTTTATAAGAAAACATTACAAATACAGCATGTACATTAATTACGTATGTAAGTTTACATGTGATACAAAAAGCAAAAACAAATGTAATATATAATCTGCAAGCCAGTATTATAGATTCATTTTTTGGTCTGTGAAGTTTAAATCTATTTATAACTGCAGTAATGCATTTTGGTTGTTTTATCAATTTTTTGAGCCGTGCTGTGTAAAAAGCCACTTCCTTGGTAAAGTTCTAATGAAAAAAAATCACTACCCAGTGATAAGAGAAATACCCAAAAACTCATTCAATAATTATGGCTTTAAGTAAGTTTTCATGCCATGGGGTTTGTCTGCTGATTCAAGTTGAAACTAGGACACTGGTAAATCATTTCCTTGATTTATTATAGCTAAAATAAATGAATTATGGCTCAAATTAAGATATCAAATGCATATTTTATCTTTTCTTTGTTCCATTACAAAACTTAAATACAGAAACAGACCTTTAAGCAAATTGCTGACATAGCAACATAAAGCTTTCATATATTTACAAAATAAAATTTATAGAAAAATAAATATTTCTGCTACTGTTAATTATTCAACACCTTACACATTACTTTTAATAGCCTTACTAATGCAAATCTACCAAAATATCGGCAGGTTTACTATCCTATTAATTAGGCCAATGAGTAAAGAATGTTGAATTTCTCACTGCATAGCTCGAATCTGTTAAGGAAAACCTTTTTTCTCTGGTAAGGAAGACATCTCCAATCTTGTTTATCACTAGAAATCTACTTGAGGTGCTAAACTGTCAAATCACAATTGTAAAGTAAATATTCAACATGAATATTCAACATGCTGCACGTAACATTGTCACCAGTATTTTTTCTGGCCATCACAACATGAGCATGTTGTATAAGTATGCCTATTAACCCTTATCCTGCTGTTTAAAGGCAACTGACTCTGCACATCAATGCAGTCTGATCACGGTCTGCACAATTTGCTTTTCAGTAAGTTAATTTTCAATAAGCACCCCCATAAACAATGAATGGATCTGTCCACACTGAAAGCTGGACAAGTCCAATTTAGATATTTAGCATGATAAGGGTTAAGCCATCTCAGGAAGCTTTTGGTTTCTGTATAATACTGTCAACTTTCATTTCTTTAGATGCATTAACTTAAATATTAACTTGAATTAAACAAAATGAAATTTCCAAGTGACAGAGACACAGTCTGAAGGGACAAGGTAACTTGTTTGAAATCTTACAAACACTGTGGTATATAGATCAACATGTCACAAATACAGGGGTGAAAGGCCTTTGGGAGTGCAACTTTCAGCCCCCTAAATTTCTAACCTGTCCTTCATTCAATTTTGAACAAACCCATTTAACATTTACAGGGAAATGAACTGACAATTGATTGACTGATAAAACAAACAGTACAGAAGGCTGACCATGGTCTACACTGGTCACAAGGGCAAAAGGATCAGTATTAACTGGTAAATATTAATCTAAATTAATCAGCCATTGGAATGTTACCTGGAATGGAAAATCCGGGGTGCACAAAAGTTCTAAAGCTTGGAATCTTGCTTTTAAGCTAATTATTAACAAAGTATATTTATAACAGTAATTTCAATCCCAAACAGCTCTAAAAACAATTTTGAGAGTCTGAGGGTGGTTAACATTTCTTATACCTTTTAGCAATCAATGCTTTCTAATGCTAAGACACAAAAATGGGAATGCACAGCGGCCTGGTTCAATACTGGTAAAAATGCGAATCTACTGAACTGAATTATTGAAAAGTTAAACATTTTTACAAATCACAGCATGTCATGTTCAAACAGATGACATAAAGTCTATATGAACACATTTTATCTTGAAACAACTTGCTTACATCACTCCATCTTAACCAGTCTGGCAACGGATAAAACCCAGTTCCTATATACTGTCATTCATTCTAAGCCATTAGTGTTCTGCATAAAATCAGTCATTTTTTTTTCTCTAATGAACTATTCAAAATTGTTCTTAATTAACCAACTGTAGTCGTCTTGTCTGATATTTGATACATGTGCTGCTACAGAGAAGAAAAAATTCAATTCTAAATTCTAAGAACTAAAATTTTCCCACTGTCATAATGGTAACAATTTTGTATAAAAATTCCAAACATCAATAAAGTTAATGGACCAACATTAATTCTCTAAATTCTACAGCTTGTTAATAAATTAACACTAGAACTGTCTAAATAGCACATTTCTATGACAACTACTCTGAAAGGCCTGGAAGAGTGAGAGTTACCAAAAACCTTCCCTATACCATCTCAGCTGACTCTATAAGTAAATATTTACTCTATATTACTGCTAGAAAAAATCCTTCAGCTGGGAGTCTGAGGGACTCTGATTAGTAATGGAAGTCTTTTATTCTTTGTTTTCCCTGTATGGACCACCTCTTGTGGCCTTTCTTTTCTTCTGAAGCTATCTCTTTTTCAGTTTCCTTATTTTAAAGCCGAACATTTTAAAGCTTCCCGTTACTTTCTCTCTCTGTCTGAACCTTTTAAATTCCTAACTACTTCGTACTGAGATTGTGTACTTTTTCATGTCTGTTAGAATAGAGAAAAACATAACTCTAAAATCACAGAACATTCATACTATACTAGCACTGACAAAGTTTTATTGTACACCAACTGATTAAGTAGTACACTGTGAAATCTTCCAACAAGGTTTCAGAACAGCTGTCCTGTGTGTTTTAACATGGCTGAACAGAACTATGACCTACCCAATTCCATATCTATCATTATGCAGTGACAACACATTGGCTTAAGCCATCCTTCGGTTCTACACATTGAGACATATGTGTTTCAGATATTGCATATGAATGTAAATAAATTTTCATGCTATTATTATCTGCACATCAAAATAGCATGTCGGTTTTTTCCAGTTCTGCTGAGAAAGTATCTAGTTCACTCTCATCAGCCGGTAAGAAGTCTACATTTTCTGGCAAATCCTCAGGTTCCGGCTCAGGCATGCTTGTGACCTCGGGCTCTGGGGTCATGCCAAACTGGAATTCTTGTGTCTGTATCTTGGACTTGTAGCTTGTAAGCTCACCTGAAAGATATAATAATAAATACGAGCACATATGTTTGAACTGATATAGATAAGCTTTCTTTCTTATCATCTCTTTGTACATATTAAAGGACAAAAAAGGACAAAAAAACCCCCAAAAAACAAGAGCCATGTTACACATGGTTAATCTCCCCGCTGGGAAGAAGTTACCTGAAGGTTGTACTTTCAAAAACTAAATGTAATAATGCACATATGCAGTTTGAAGAAAATCCCTAAAAAAAAGGCAAGGTAGAGTTGTTGTTCTTGCACACTGCACTTCCTACTAATGAGCTATGTCAGTGTATTAAGTTTGAAGAAAATCCCTCAAGTACTTTTGGAGTTATGCTCAGGAATTGTTTTTCCAAGTAAATCTGATAAAGGGGAATAACTCTAAAAGAAGGCAAGGTTATTATTATTGTGCACTGTACTTCCTACCAAAGTGCTAGTTAGTGTATTAAGTTTGAAGTTAATCCCTCAAGTACTTTTGGAGTTATGCTCTGAACAAAACTTTTTTTTAGTAAATCTGATAAAGGGGAATAACTCTAAAACTAGGCAAGGTGGAGTCATTGTTCTTGCACTCTGCACTTCCTACCAATGTGCATATGTCAGTGTATTAAGTTTGAAATAAATCCCTCAAGTACTTTTAGAGTTATGCCCTAGACAAAACTTTTTAAGTAAATCTGATAAAGGGTAATAACTCTAAAAGTAGGCAAGGTAGAGTTATTGTTTTTGCACACTGCACTTCATCCGAATGTGCTTTTTCAGTGTATTAAGTTTGAAGTAAATCCCTCAAGTAGTTTTGGAGTTATGCTCTGGACAAACTTTTTAAGTAAATCTGATAAAGGGGAGTAACTCTAGAAGTAGGCATTTATTGTTTTTACACACTGCACTTCCTCCAGATGTGCTCTGTCAGTGTATGAAGTTTGAAGAAAATCGCTAAAATACTTTTGGAATTATGCTTCAAACAAGATTTTTCAAGTGAATCTGATGAAGGGGAATAACTCTTAAAGTAGACAAGGTAGAGTGATTGTTCTTACACACTGCACTTCCTTCCAATGTGCTCTTTCAGCATATGAAGTTTAAAGAAAATTGGTCAGGTACTTTTGGAGTTACGCTCCGGACAAAATTGCACGGATGGAGACCTAATATCCCTTCGGCCTTTGGTGGGGGAATAAATAAAAATAAGAAGGCTATGATGCCCTGTATGTCTCACCAATGTACCATTGCCATGACTGAAAACAATCATACTGACAACATTTCATGATGACTGGGTCAGTCATTTGGCCAATTCAGGAGTCTACATTGTTTTATTTTGATCTAAGATGGTTCAATTGCTTTTGAACCCAAGTCATCTGGACAAAATCCTGACCTTAAGATTATCAAAACAACTTTTTAGACTTACATTTGGTAAGATTTGGTCAAAAATAAGGCCACTGACCTAGATTTTGACCCAAATAACCTGGTTTTGACTTCTGCTAGAGACTATCAGGTCAAACATTATTAGAGTTTTGTTACTGAGTAAAAATGTGACCTCTAAACTGTTCAAAACGTTCTGAAATGAACTGAACTAGTGACATAGTTTTTGATCCAAAGTGACCCGGTTTCAAACTTTTCCAAGAAATCATGCAGACAATCATTCTGAATAGGCTTCAAATTCAAGGAGTTAGAGCAGTGATCTCCTGGTACCATCATCACTGGTTCAAATCACACTAGAAGATTCTCAAGTTCAGGTTCCAATCAAGGACAGAAAGTGTGAAAGATCTTGCTTCCATATTCATGTAAACTAATTAGGTTTATACTTTTTTATATGTACATTTTATGCAACTAGTACCAAAGTCAATATCTTTTTTAATGTGCTTGACTGGTACTATTTAACAGTCAGCCAGCTGTTTAAACATACTGGTACCAGTCATGAATAGTAACTTTACATTAAACATACTGGTACCAGTCATGAATAGTAACTTTACATTACATTATATGTACATTTTATGCAACTAGTACCAAAGTCAATATCTTTTTTAATGTGCTTGACTGGTACTATTTAACAGTCAGCCAGCTGTTTAAACATACTGGTACCAGTCATGAATAGTAACTTTACATTAAACATACTGGTACCAGTCATGAATAGTAACTTTACATTAAGGTATGCACTAATGGATTTTGTAATATGCTTGAATAGGTCTGCATTATATATTGATAAGTAATGAACTATAATTGAGTAGTTGTGACTTGTTGCATAAATGATTAGTCAAATAAGAACTCTCAACAAAATAAATCAATTTAAATTGCAATGTATGAATCCAATACTGATCCAAAACATAAAGATCTGTTAGTCGACACCATCACTGAAAAGAAAGCTGTGATGTAAACTGTTTAAATAAAATGATCTTATCATTTATAATACTTTCAAACACATGATTTATCATTTTATAGGGTAAACATTGCAGAACAAATTCAGACTACACATGCATTATGTGCTCATGGTTTGCCAGGTCACAAAGTCAAAATGTTTCCTAGCAGAGTCAATATGCACTCTGGTACCTGGTTCAGGAGTAGATCCAGGATTCTATATGCACTCTGGTACCTGGTTCAGGAGTAGATCCAGGATTTCAGGTTAGAAGGCGTAATATTTCGACTGAATTAAGGTCCATTTTCTACAGTGTCACTGTGCATAATAAGTATACGCACACTCTGCAATATACAAGCTGGATAAGACAAAAAGGATAGATCTGAGCTATGGCATATATTATACCAGTCACTAAGTGTCAGAACTGAATGATATTTCATTTTTGTGTGTCAACAATAACACCTATGGTTGGGGAATTTCAGGGGGTGGAGGTGCTAGTGTTGTTGAGTGACAGTTGTCTGTCTAAATTACTCCTTGTCACTTTTCAAAAATTCACTGGATCGATGTCTCAATTCACTATTTTACTGTTTTGTTTTACTCTGACAAAAGAACAGTTACTACTGTATGCAGACAGCATTTTTGTTCCAGGTACAGTCTGAAGCAAATGTCATTATTCTTCAGCTGTATTTATTGGAAAGCCCAATAGTAACTAGAATGGATGTGGTCCAGTGGTAACGCGCTGGACTGGTATACCAGGGGTCCCGAGTTCGATCCCCCGCTCCTCCACTAACATTACTAATAGTCTTTCGGATGAGACTTTAAACCGAGGTCCCATGTATCAGTGCTATACACTGAGCATGTAAAAGAACCAGGAGTGTCTCTGGAATGGGATGCTTTCTGTATCTTGCACTACCACCACCACATAAAATAACTAATCTCTCCAGGGGGCGTCGGTCATATGGGCAACCGGTACCGACGATAAATAAGCTTAAATAGATAGATAACTAGAACTATCGCTGAATGCGATTCATCCCCCCACCAATGTCCTTGACAGAAGACGACATGGAAAGGTGGTTAAGGGAATAACTTTAGTGGCACAAATATATATACATAAAAAGAAATTATCTCTGGTGAAAAAAAAAACAAATTGTACAGGTAATAGTATAAATATATATTGTCAAATCATGTTCGAAACAGTTACAAATAACCTTTCATTTTTGTGAATATCTGTTCTAGTTTCAGAAACATTTAAGTATTAATGGTTATATCAGAACATTTTCTAAGCCTAAAAGGGGCATAACTTGCTTGTAACTATTCATATAAATTTTAAGTTCCAAGTAAATATCTGTTCTGGTTTAAGAAATATTATAGTAAATAATTTTAAAGACATAAAAATGGACTTAACTTTGTCAAAATACAATACAAAGTTATCCCCCCCCCCCCACTTTTTTTAGTTATGAAACTTGACCTGCATATCTTACTTGGGACACTAAGTATATATTTGAAGTTTCAAATGATTATCTGTTCTAGTTTTAGAAATGTTCAAGTACATGTTAAAATTTCAGAACATTTTCTAAGTCAATTTTTGACCTTCAAGTGTGGCCTTGACCTTAAACTGGCACAAGGGTAAGATGGGTTCTGCACATTGCCCAGTTGGGGTGAACATTTGAGTCAAGTTTGAAGAAAATCCTTTTTAGTATAGAATTTATAGAGCAGAATTTATAGAGCAGACACGACATATTGTCTAGTATTGATTGTAAGTAAATTAAAAGACTTAAAAAGGGGCATAACTTTGTCAAAATGCAATACAGAGTTATGAAACTTGACCTGCATATCCTAATTGTGACACTTCATATATCTTTTAAGTTTCAAGCAAATACCTGTGCTAGTTTCAGAAATATTCAAATACATGTTAAAATTTAAGAACATTTTCTAAGTCAATTTTGACCTTCAAGTGTGACCTTGACCTTAAGCCGGCACAAAGGAAACATGGGTTCTGCACATAACCTTCTTGAGTTGAACATTTGAGTAAAGTTTGAAGAAAATTCTTCCATTAGTATAGGATTTATAGAGCGGACATGACATATCGTCTAATATTTGATTGTATGTAAATTTGAAGACTTAAAAAGGGGCATAACTTTGTCAAAATGCAATACAGAGTTATGAAACTTGACCTGCATATCCTAATTGTGACACTTCATATATATTTTAAGTTTCAAGCAAATACCTGTGCTAGTTTCAGAAATATTCAAATACATGTTAAAATTTAAGAATATTTTCTAAGTCAATTTTTGACCTTCAAGTGTGACCTTGACCTTAAGCCGGCAAAAGGGTAACATGGGTTCTGCACATCCCCTTGTTGAGGTGAACATTTGAGCCAGGATTAAAGAAAATCTTTCAATTAGTGTAGGACTTACAGAGCGGACACGACATAATGTCTAATATTTGATTGTTTGATATTTGACCTTCAATTGTGACCTTGACCTTGAGCTGACACATGGGCAACATGGGTTCTGCACATCCCCTTGTTGAGGTGAACATTTCAGCCAAGTTTGAAGAAAATCCTTCAGTTGGTATAGGATTTATAGAGCGGACACGATAATGGAGATGGACGGACGGACGGACCGACGGACGGACACGACAAAGCGAATCCATTATAGCCCCCCCCCCCCCACATTTTGTGGTGGGGGTATAAAAATATTGACAGTTTTCCTTAGAAACAACAGTAGTTTTATTGTATTTATTTTTCATTTAAAAGAAAATCTCATTGTAATTAAATTTCTATGACCAACAGGGGGCAAGTAATTAAAAATCTGCCCCACAATAACTACTCAGGAAGCTTTTGCTCTAAAACCAAAACTCATTTTCTTACGTACATGTAAGGAAATTTCCCTTACCCACTACCAAAGGTCTGTTTAAGATTGCATTTTATCAAAATTTATGCATTTATTGTATGTAGTTATATAAGTGATTTGATAAAGGTCCATTTATTTGTCTGAGTTTAGTGATATTGGTCTTGAGGGGGAAGGCCATGTCCTGTTTCATATTTTAATTTTTTAGTTGGCCAACACTAAATAGTTACGAAATAATCTACATTATTTATAATACCTTAACTTAACCATTGCATAAATACATGCATGCACCTGTGTTCAAGGCTGAACAGAAAATTCTTAATGTCATTCATTCAGTTTAGAAACTTCAAAGCTATATTCAAGAATAATTATAAATATTTTAAGACAGGTTAAGCACATTATCTCATGATCATTTTATATGTATTACACTGATCATCAATTATATGCAAAATGACATTTTTCTTTGCAAATAAAAAGAAAATGTGTAGGAGTAATTCATGCTTAATATGTCAATATTTTCAACAGTATGTGTAATACAGTTGTTTCCTTGAAAGAAAAAGAATATTGGTTTAACCGATTTATCATTTATAGGAGTATCAACTGATATAATGATTAAAAAATGAACAGTGCAGACTATCACTGATGCCTGCATGGTAAATGTTGAAGAGAACAGTTGAAAACACTTTGTGACATGACATCTACGGTAAATGTTGAAGGAAACAAGCTAAAACTGCTTTGTAACATGACCTCCATAGTAAATGTTGAAGGGAAGAAGCTGAAAATGCTTTGTGACATGACCTCCAGGGCAAATGTTGAAGAGAAGAAGCTTAAATGCTTTGTGACATGGCCTCCATGGTAAATGTTGAAGGGAAGAAGCTGAAAATGCTTTGTGACATGGCCTCCATGGTAAATGCTGAAGGGAAGAAGCTGAAGATGCTTTGTGACATGGTCTCCATGGTAAATGTTGAAGAGAAGAAGCTGAAAATGCTTTGTGACATGACCTCCATGGTAAATGTTGAAGGGAAGAAGCTGAAAATGCTTTGTGACATGGCCTCCATGGTAAATGCTGAAGGAAAGAAGCTGAAAATGCTTTGTGACATGGTCTCCATGGTAAATGTTGAAGGGAAGAAGCTGAAGATGCTTTGTGACATGGCCTCCATGGTAAATGTTGAAGGGAACAAGTTGAAGATGCTTTGTGACATGGCCTCCATGGTTAATGTTGAATAGAAGAAGCTGAAAAATGCTTTGTGACATGGCCTCCATGGTAAATGTTGAAGAGAAGAAGCTGAAAATGCTTTGTGACATGACCTCCAGAGCAAATGTTGAAGAGAAGAAGCTTAAATGCTTTGTGACATGGTCTCCATGGTAAATGTTGAAGAGAAGAAGCTGAAAATGCTTTGTGACATGACCTCCATGGTAAATGTTGAAGGGAAGAAGCTGAAAATGCTTTGTGACATGACCTCCATGGTAAATGTTGAAGAGAAGAAGCTTAAATGCTTTGTGACATGACCCTCATGGTAAATGTTGAAGGGAAGAAGCTGAAAATGCTTTGTGACATGACCTCCAGGGCAAATGTTGAAGATTAGAAGCTTAAATGCTTTGTGACATGGTCTCCATGGTAAATGTTAAAGAGAAGAAGCTGAAAATGCTTTGTTACATGGCCTCCATGATAAATGTTGAAGGGAAGAAGCTGAAAATGCTTTGTGACATGGCCTCCATGGTAAATGTTGAAGAGAAGAAGCTGAAAATGCTTTGTGACATAGCCTCTATAGTAAATGATTAAGGGATTAAGCTGAAAATGCTTTGTGACATGACCTCCAGGGCAAATGTTGAAAGGAACAAGCTAAAAATGCTTTGTGACATGGCTTCCATGGTATATGTTGAAGAGAAGAAGCTGAAATGCTTTGTGACATTACCTCCAGGGTAAATGTTGAAGGGTATGGTAGAGGTATTCTAGACATGTGCTACATACAAAATATGTAAGCTCTATGCCTTTTGGTTTCTGATGTGAAGATTTTTAGAACTTTTTCCTATATAACTCTATGTAAACAAGTGACCCCCGGGGTAGGGCCTATTTTGTCCCAGTGGCAAACAAACTTAGTAGAGGTCCACTAGACAATGCTACACAACAAAGATCTAAACTCTAGGCCTTGCGGTTTCTGACAAGAAGATTTATAAAATTTTCCCTATATAACTCTATATAAAATATGTGACCCCTGGGGCGGGGCCATTTTTGACCCAAGGACCATGATTTGAACAAATTTGGCAGAGGTCTACTAGACAATGCTGCACACCAAATATCTTAACTCTAGGCCTTGTAGTGATAAGAAGATTTTTAAGTTTTCCCTATATAAATCTATGTAAAATCAACTGACCCCTGGGGCGGGGGCACTTTTGACCCAAGGGCTATAATTTGAATAATCTTGGTAGAGGTCCACTACACAATATTTCATGACAAAAATCTAACCCCTAGCCTTTGTCAAAACAGAGAAGAAGATTTTTTAAGTTTTTACTATATACATATAAGGAAAATCAATGACCCCCTGGGGCCAGGCCAATTTTGACCCCAGGGCTATAATTTGAACAATTTTTGTAGCGTTTCATTAGATGATGCTACACACAAAATATCGAAGCTCTAGGCCTTGCACTTTCAGAGAGGAAGATTTTTAAAGAGTTCATTTTAAAAATCTATTTTTAGCACTTCTGACCCAGATGTTCAATGGAGCAGAACCATTGGAGCAGAACCATTTGAACAATTTTAGTAGAGCTTCATGCTAGGAACATCCAAGGAAAATTTCATCAAATTTGGCCCAGTGGTTTCTGAGAAGAAGTTGTTTGTATAAAAGTTGACCACGGACGTACTGACGCACGGACGGACATATTGTGATAACAAAAGCTCACCTTGAGCACTTTGTGCTCAGGTGAGCTAAAGAGGAACACCCTGGGATAACATCAAAGGAATAGTTGAAGGAACATACTTAAATGCTTTGTGATATGAAATCTAGTGCAAAGGATAAAAGCAATAAGGTTTCATGTATTTTTTAAAGAGTCTCCAGATCAGAAAAACCACATATTATTGCTAGATCCTGATGAAAACCTTAACAAGTAATCAATACTTAGGCTGGCAGTCAAATGTGTAACTGGTTTTAATCAAACTCAAACCTGACTGGTTACCTTTAAAACAAGTCAACGGCTGGAAAAAAGCAAGAGCAAAAAGTGTTATCTTGGGACAACTTAGACTTTTGTGCATCAGTTCCCACTCAAAACTCAGAGAATGCTTCTACCAATAGGAATGTCTAAACAGTTTATTATTAGGTAATAAGAATGTGTTTTATAAGTGAGCAAACCTCTGAAACTTGAGCTTTAAAAACTGGTGAGAAGCCTAATAAATCTGTTTATAGAATCACAGTTTTCACTGTATCACGTTTCATTCAAAGCAAGTAGTGCTTAAGAAACTTTCGCAATTGTGCAATTGCACTCTGACTGTAAATTTATTCAAAACCAACAAATAAAGTTACCTCCACTTGTTCCAATAAGAGTGTTGGATTTCATTTGAGTTTCGGGTTCTTGTGGGATCACTGGTGTAGAATCTTTCAACACGCCACCAGCAGGTCTCTCAGCGTCACCATTAACAGCTTCATCCTGTTTTAATATGTTGTCCCTCTCCTCGGGATGTTCCGCAAGGTATGTCTCCAAAGCCGAGTCTTCTCCTTCGTACTCGAATGTTGTGGTGGCATGATCATCAAATGATATCTTCACCTGCAACAACAAAATCAAGCTGATATAGAGCTTCTACTGCCTAGGAAAAAACAACAACCAAAACTTGGACAAGAAGCACCTTAATATAAGCTACCATTAGCAACAGCGACCTTGACCTTGATCACAGACAACTGGGTAGCAATCCCAAGCTGACTCTTGATATAAGCAACCAATAACACGTTTGGGGTCAATAGGTCAAATCAAACTCAAGTTATTGAGCGGAAACTGAATTTCTATTTTTTGCAACAGTGACCTTGACCTTGACCACTGACACCTTGGTAGCAATCCCAAGCTGCCTCTTAATATAAGCTACCCATACACCAAGTTTGGGGTCAATAGGTCAAAGCAAACTCAAGGTTTGAGCGGAAACTGAATTTCTATTTTTAGCAACAAGGACCTTGACCTTGACCACAGACACCTGGGTAGCAATCCCAAGCTGCCTCTTGATATAAGCTACCCATACACCAAGTTTGGCGTCAATAGGCCAAAGCAAACTCAAGTTAGTGAGCAGAAACCAAAAGTTGTCGCCCGCCCGCCTGCCCACACATGCCCGCCGACTACAGCATTACAATATTACAATTACCAGTTTTCATTGAAAACCTGGTTAATAAGAGAGACTTTAAACATTTCAACAAGCACTATGTTCGAATGAAAGTTTTGTGACCAACAAATACTAAGACAGACCAAAAACAATATGCCCTCCTTCACTGGGCATAAAAAGGGAAAAACACATATATTGTTTACCTTAATCTGCATCAACACACCTTTCTTAATCTGGGTTTTACCTTAATCTGCATCAACACACCTTTCTTAATCTGGGTTAACATTCTTATCTATTTCTATATAATCTGTAAGACAAACTGGTCCTTGTACTCTCTAGTCCATTTTCTGGTTGATCCCTGATTCCAATCAAGTTCTGCAGACATTTTACAACATGTCTTATTCATTGCCCATGAATTATTACAAGGCATCAGATCTTGTAGCAAAAATAATTTTTGTAGTCGCAGTTTCATTAACACACATATATAAAGGGTTTCTAGTATAAATTTTCAATTTCATTCTATGTAGGGAAGAAAGTCCTTTAGGCAAACAGTGCAGACCCTGATCAGACTGTGCATATTGCTGCATCTGATCTTGGTATGCACTGTTTGGCTGGGTCCATTTTTGTAGACGCTACGGATAAATGGGTTAATGTATTGACTGAAGAGCAAACAGAACACATCATGATCACCCATCAGACTATACTGACGTACAGATGGTCTACACAGTCGCAAATGCAAAATCAGTTGCCACCCGCAGGTTATAGGTTCAAGTATATATTAGCCTTTCAACAAAATATAAGGTGAGGTAGAGAGACAATGACATTTTCATCAATAATGATATAAACATGTTATCAAGATCAAAAACTTTGTGATGCATCTACTTGCAATTCTATTGTAAACATACTTCCTGTTTTTTGTTTGATGTGGATTTTAACATCTTAACCTAAAGGCAAACAACTTTGTACAAGATTTTAACTTGCTCATACAAACTACATATTGAAACACTTTCTCTAATCACATACGGCTTTTCTATTCATCACTGGTTGCTGCCTTGCCTTAATAAGAAAACTATGAAATGAAAACAAAATTTGTTACATCATTTCTGAGAACATGAGATGCAGACATCAGTTGGTGTTTAGGTCATAAGCCTAAATTAATTTCTTTCCTAAACTGACAACATTTCTTTAATTACGTCAAAAGCCTTACAATAATTTCTTCCCTAAACTGACAACATTTCTTTATAAATAACACCATAAGCCTTACATTAATTTCTTTCCTAAACTGACAACATTTCTTTATAAATAACACCATAAGCCTTACATTAATTTTTTTCATAAACTGAAAACATTTCTTTAATTATGACATAAGCCTTATATTAATTTCTTTATTTAACTGTCAACATTTCTTTAATAACATCCAGTGCCTTACATTATAAGTTCATGTTATTAACTGACAACATTTCTTAACTGACACCTTTAGTTCACAATTCTTCAATAATGCCATAGTCTTACATTGTAAGTTCTTGTCATTAACTGAAAACATTTCTGAAATCTACCCATAAGCCTTAGATTATAACTTCCTGCAAGCCAGTGACCTCTACACACGCATGGTTAACCTAAAAGTTGTTTAAGTTTCTGAACCTTGACAATCCTTTTACCTTAAAACAATCAATTAAATGTAATTAAGAATGCTGATAAGATGGTGACAAACTGTCCAACTGTAACTCAGTGTTTGACAAAATAGAGAAATGCACCTCTATAAAGAAGAGTGTAATTTCTACAAACTGACTGACAGTATTTCTAGATACTGATCTGTGAACAATCATTTAGTTTCTGAAAAACTGTTAGACCTGGTCAAACTCTTTTGGTCATAATTATCCAGTCAGTCAGACAATTTTCATGCAGTCTGATTTCACAGAATCAGTATCTACAAGATAAAATATACAAACATTATGATCATGAAGACCTTGCCTCCCTCTGACTTTTAATTTACTGATTATTCTGCAACCACACATTTCTCCCTTTATATTCTCCCTTCCTACAAGTCTACATCCACAATCTTCTCGTTCATTCTGTTTGTCAACAGTCGAGTGATAACTGTGTAATCCAAATTCTGCCTCCTTTCTGGCTGTTCCACAATTTTTTACATTCCATGTCTGTTTGCTACTAAAAATCTTTGATAACAACATACTAGTTGAATGGCTACAAGTCCAAACTCTTCAGTAACAGAAAACAAATCTGCTTGTTCAGAACAACCCTTATTCCTTTTTTTTCCAAGAAATATGTAGAATTCTAGCCATGTAATATAGAGAATCATAAATATGGTCACACCAACGACATTATTACATTGTGGCAATGTAACTATGGTAACAGAAATTATGTTTTATAAGGAAAATCTCTGTACAATTACTTTCAGGTAATATTCAATATCTAAACTGAGCTTGACAGTTAACAACAGCTGATTTACGAGCCATACAGGTTAATGAAGCACATTGTACCATAAAAACTTAGTTTGCAATTCTGTTTTGGTCCTAATTAATGCCCGTCATCACTTTTTCTGTTCAGTAGATGGGCAGGTTTACCTGTTGTTCAGTAGAAAGAAGAACCCTATCATCTGTAGAAAGTTTTCTCACATGAGAAATCCGTTAGGGCAGTAAGGCTTTTTGCCATGTTCCAACAAAAGAAATTACTGGTTTCCACAGAAAATAGTATCTTTTTATGATAATTTCCTTACTGTATCAAGTATGAAAACAAAATTTTAAAGAATTTTTCTCTACATTTCCTAATATATGTCTAAACTAAATAGTAAACTTCACCATTTTGTCAATGAAAATAGGTTCAAAAGATCTCTAATAAACCACTAGTCAAAAACATCATTCAATCAATCATGCAGACATTTGCTGGTTTGTGTTGAAAATTCAACTATCATGTAGGATTTTTTTTTTATCTAAGTCAGAGAAAATAACAACATGTCTTTCTTTAATTAAAAAATATTTCATTCGATTTCCTGGAAACCCTCAGTCATCATTTTAGCTAAAATTTGACATTTGCAGAATCAAAGCCATGCCCCCTAGAGACAGGAACTGTTAAATTTACACTTATGAACAATTATAGTCATTGTGAAACATTAAAATCCTTATTATGAGTGTTCTTTACTTCAAAAACCCATTCACAGCACAGCTGCAAACATTTCAAATCTAGATCAACAGAAATCAATTATTTTAAGTTTATTTGTCAAGTGTCAAAATAACTTCTTCTCTGGTTAAACGACTTAATGATGCCAGAAAAACGTACAGAAGAATGTACATGCAGTGCCATCTGAAAGTTTTGATATTATCAACATACAATAAACCATAGAATGATGCTGACTGTATGACAACATTATACATCAATCTTCTAACACCTGCGTCAACAATAACAACAATGAAAACAACAACAACAACAACAAGCTTAAGATAATCTGAAATATAGTTATACCTAATTACCTTATAAGGCTTATCTTGTTTACTCAGGACAATTAAAGAAGTACTGAAGTGTTCAGTTTGTGCTGCCGAAGTAAAATACAAGATGGAAAAAATGGATAAAAACAACTCCTCTGCAAGGATAAATTATAACAAGCACTATGGAACATGCTTTGTATCAAGTTTTCAGAGAGCTTTTCTAAAATATTTTATACCCAAGAACATTGAGATATCTGTGCCCCGCTAAAGCAATATGTAAGCAAATGTAAGTTCTGTAGACAAACAAAGTACAAGTCTGCACCACTTCTGCACTTTTTTTTACCTGAACTTCATGTGTCTCAGGAGAACCATCCTCTTTAGTTTCTGTGTCAACTTTCTCTTCATAGAAAGAAATCCTAGTGGCCACCAAACTATTTCTTCTCAAGTTTCTGTTTTGATTTACTGGAGCTGCCACATTCCCACCCGATGTATTCAGGAAACCTACTTTCTTTTTTACAGGAAGTTTGTGCCTGGGACCAGCAGTTGAATCCCAGATAAGTTTACACTGGTTCCTGGCCACATGAGGATCAAACATTGGTGCTGGTTTTACATGAAGCATGATCTGTCATAATCCAGAAATTCACTTCCTGTTTCAGTTTTAAACAGGTGTAATTCTATTTATTTATACATTTATTAACTAATTCTGTTTTTTTCAAATCACTTAATTACACAAGTTCCAGTACAAGCAAGCAGAAACTTTAGAAGGAGTTGTAGTCCTATGAGTATCCAACAAAAAACTTCTTAATTTTACAGTTACATAAAATGAAATATGGAGAACATTCAATCATTCAATATCATGTTTCAATAAACACTAAATTTTAGAAGCATTTCTGTTTAAGTGTCATAAAAAAGGTTATCAAATATTGACAATTTTCTGTTATCTGTCGAAACACAGAAGGAAGTATCCCTTCGATGATAACCCTGGAACCTAAAGGTTATCAGTAATATCCCAATTTTTTATATGAAGTATTTTTGCAGCCTATCTCATAAGGCATGTACGTTTCTTATTTCACAGAAATGTAAATACCATAAAATCATTATGAACATTTTCAGCTGAAGAATTGCTTCAAAATCATTTCTGAACTCAAATATATCCTTAAAAGTAGTATCTTGACATACAGTTTTATACAGAGACATCCCAGTAACATGCACACTTGTTTTAGTCTCACTATTTCTACAAGTTTATCTAGCATACAGAATTATTGAATGTAATGCCACAAATGTCTGTTTTCACAATGCACCGGAAAATTTCACAGCATATTCATTACTCTTTTCCATTTTGAATAAAACTACACATGGTCGTTCCAGTTTAAATTTCCTGTATGTTCCCCCAACATTGGTGTGGTGTTTTCCACACCTCTACTTAAACATCTCAACAAATAACCGGTAATTACGAATAATTGCAGTGAAATTCTGTACAAAGATTTTTTTCACAATTCACTTGTGTCGAATAAACTTTAGACTGTCTTAAGTAAAAAAGAAAACCGAAATTTGCAAGTAATGTAAAAGACTAAACTGTTGTATGAGTAGTCATAGTTAATTGAGAATACGGGGAAAACAATTTGTACAACCTATGGACCGTAAACTGCTAATTGTATTTGCTTCTGATATCATCTGTCAACTCTAGTTATTAACGGACAAGAAAGTCTTATGGTCTTGTTACATTTCTTTTACAGTTTTAAAATTCATCTTTCTTTTGTAATATCTGTAAGATTATTAGGAAACCATTCAACCAACCAATGTTTATCAAATTATTTAGCATAAATCATGTCCTGTCACATCTTTTTAATTATATCCTATAACACTTTGTGTTATAAAAGTTTTGAATCCTGAATTGAAAAAGGATTTTCTCATGTTTAAATTGGATAAAAAATAAATCTGAAGTACAGTCAAACCTGTGAACAAAAGCCACCCAAGGGAGAGACAATAACTGGCCTTTGTCCACAGTGACCTTTGTTCAGAGGTGCATTTGCACTAATAAATCAATACTGGTTTTTCAAAGTCTGGCCTTTATTCACAGGGTGGCCTTTATTCGCTAACACAGGTTTGACTGTATAGTGTGATGGCTGGAATATTTTATGGTATATAAAAGTACAATTTTTTTTCTTTGCAAGTAAATCTCTAAAAAATATCAGTTTCTGAAATATTTCAGCATATAAAGGAAACAGTAAAAACAATTCTATAGCAAAATGTTTATAAAGCCCAGGTGGTTATAAAGTGCACATTTTCATCTTTGTGAGACTGGTTTATCATTTACCGGTCTTACAGAGCAATTTTTAATTTATTGATTTTGTAATCAAACTGCAATAAAATTGAAACACAGACAATTACAACACTTTACAACACAATGAAATATGAAGACTTTATGTAATAAATTAACACAACATGAAACTGTACTTTCAAAAGTTTAGAGAGTGCACTACAAAAAACAGTATAATGTTAACAATATCTTCCTGCTACACAGTTCAAGCGGTTTTGTATGACAATCAAGGGGCATGAGTCGTTTTCCAAACAATTCAATCTAACTTCTAAAATATTTTCTTCTGAACTTAAAACCAATTTTGAAACAATTTTTGTGAGACCAAAATCCATCTGTCTTGCTTCAGATCCACCTAGATTATGGATGACAAAGCAGGTGGGGGTATATAACCTCAAACGCAGGTAGGCAGATAACATATAATTAGCTGTGATAAATGCCTCAGGTTACTTTTTCCACTGGATGTAAGCTAAGGAGATCATTACATGTTTGGGATGTGCAAACCAATTTCATGTTGAATTTCTTAAAGGAAATTCCTTATACAGAGAAGTGTAGCATCTGTTTTGTAGCCTTCTCTCTTTAAAGTGGGCAAACAGTCAGGCAAAGAAGATAATTAAAACAAGTCCCTCCTCCCACCCCCTAACATGGCAATGGTCATCACAGTCATGTCAGTTGGTAAGCTGATTTTATGTTGATCATTTGTGCCAAATGTTTTGCAGTCTGTGAACTGAATAAAGTACCCATATGTTCAGAGGTAAGACTATTTATTGTCCATTACCAATTTGCATGGCTGGTAAAAATAGTAAATTTCCAAAACTGATGTGTTTAAAAAGATACTGATCTAGTGTTTTGTGCCAAAATGTAACCACATGTCTTTTACAGAAAAAGTGTTTCAAAACAGTTTCCTACCTTTTAACTTTTGGATTTTTATGCTCGAGCTGAACACCATAGGGAAAATATAATTCAATTACAAAATTGTAAGAGTTGCACGCAGAAGCAACATTAATTAAAATTAAACGAAGGGCAATAACTCAACAAAAGGGCATAACTCATAACAAAAATGATTGAACTGCAAAAGCCTGAATATATGGGCTGAGGCACTTGATAATGATCATTCTGTAAAAGACTGGTAATAACTGCATGGGAAATGTATGAGGAAGTGCACACACAAGCAATATTAAAAATTTAATAAAGGGCAATAACTATGCCAAAAAAGTCAAATTTCAAAAGGCTGATAACATGCACTGTGCCAATAGATGGAAATTTAGTCAATATCATATGAGAATTGTAGGAGGAGTTGTGCTCAAGCAATATTAAGTAAAATTTAACAAAGGGCAATACCTATGCCAAAACTAATCGAATAGCAAAAGCCAAGCAGTATATACCCTGTGGCACTTAATAATGATCATACTATAAAAGTTTGGTGAAAATCACATTGGAAATGTAGGAGCTGCATCCAGAAGAAATATTAAGTAAAATTAAACAAAGGGTAATAACTCTGCCAAAACTTAACGAATCTCGAAAGCAAGAATAACAGCACTGCAGCACTTGATAATGATTATTATATGAAAGTTTGGTGAAAATCAAAAGAGAATTGTAGGAAGAGTTGTGCACAGAAGATGGGGATAGACAGACGGAATAAGTGACTGACAGTGCGACTACTATATGCCACCCTTTGGGCGCATAAAGACAACTTGTGAATGCTGTGTTAGGAAAAGGCAGGTGAAAAAACAGAAAGCTGAATTTTTTTTTAGGGATAAAATAAATCTGATTTTTTTTTTTAGGGGGTGGGGGTAAAATAAATAAATCAACCAATTGCATCGCCTATCTTTTTGTTGAAGCTTATAGCTACAAATAAAATAATATGGCCAAGAAACTGACCGGGAAAATAGGATCAAGAGAACCTGTCTTTGTACAAAAAATATTTCATGACAAAGCAATACACTGTAAATGACTCGTGTTTATGACTTTCATATTGATTGGGCTAAATTCAGCATGACATTACTGTTGTCAATCACTTCTAATTGACATGTTATAGCGAATTCTCTTCACAGGAATGGTCTTGTATGATTAGAGGGTGGACATTGCAAAACATGACAAGTCTTTATGTCAATCTTTGTGCTTCACTGAAAATGTCTTCCAGCTATTGTGTTCAGTTGTTCAATTGGTATGATCTGTGAGGAAGGTGATGATCACATACACAATCATAAGGTTGTCAATAAAACTGGTTATGTCACTTCTGCAATTTTTATCATATCTGTTATCATATAACTTTGCAGAGTCTTCCCTAAAAAAAGTCAGAGTGGCACAAACACAGTAGCCCCTTTATTTCTTGTTGCAGGCAACACAATCTAAGTCAGTTTTAACCCTTACTATGCTAAATATCTAAAATGGCCATGTCCATCTTTAAATTTGGACTGATCCATTACTTGTTTATGGGGCTGCTTATTGAAAATTTACTGAGTGCAGAACACGTTCAGACTGCACAGATGTGCAGGCTGATCTTGGTCTGCACTAGTCGCAAAGGCATTCAACTGCCTCTAGCAGGGTAAGGGTTGATTTAATTTAAACATTTGTTCTTTCAAAAAGAACAAATGACTGTGAAAGTGGTTCTAGCAACTTATATTTATTCAACTTGATAACTGATCACTTGTTTCAAATGAGAACTTGTCCCATGATATCTGGAAATGTTGAATGTTCCACAAGACTCTCTTCCCTCGTAGGATTCAAACCAGTGACCTCTAGATCACAAGATGGACACCAGGCCTTGGCCACTGTCTGCAACTTTCAATATTGAGGTTTTATCAAAGCTTGCTTAACACCAAGAATACAAAATGTACATCAGCCTTCTATGACTAAGCTGCTAAATATATCTTTAAACCACAATGTTATTGTCTAGATTTGCCGCAAGTGGTTTTATCATGTAATATACAAATGGGCAGACAGTTTAAGGAAGGTTTAATTTCCAATATAACTGTTAAAAGGCAAAACTCTCTGAAGTCAACAGGTAACTCCTTTGCCACAGTTAACAGTGCTGCTGGAGTTTTTCCCCTTACTTTCTTTAGGCAAGAACAGAAGTAGTCTCCCTTTGCAAAAGACAATATTCTTGCTGGAATTATTTCCCTTTGATAGACATCCATGCAGTCTCTTATATCAATATTATTTTCTCCATTTAAAAGACCAGTCAATCAGAAATCATTGGTATTGGTATCTGCAGATGTGTAGATTCAGAATTTTAATTTTCATTGGAAACAAAGGATCATATTCCTTAATTATCTATTTAACCAACGGTAATTTGACACCACTTACTAAACAAATGAAAGTAACATCTGTTCATTAAAGCATATAACTTTATTTCTTGATTCTGAATTAATATTACCTCCAGAGAGAGTCTGCTTGCTGATTGGCTGGGGCCTGATGAGTTTAGCCTAAGTTCCTGTATACATGTAAACTCTATGCAACAAAAGAATTAATGGATCTATTTCAAAACCAAACCATAATTATTGCTTAAGATTTTTTTTATAGTATACTTATTACTTCACTCATCAGATGATCTATGCTATACGGAGGGAAAAAAGAAAGTCATTAAGTTTAAGATTATGGTGAAAGGTTGTTGTAACGACACTCAAGATGCTCCCAGTCAACAAGTGACATCTCCAACTAAGATTAAATGCCATATTTACACATATCTGATCAACTCTCAACCGCAAGGTGCATCAGTCAAGATGACTCACTTCACTGCTTTCCTTAAACTCCATCTTATGTTTCTTGATTACTGAGATAGTTAAGGAAGTTTTGCATAATTAATCAAATATGGTTAGTCATATACACTGCAAAATATAAAATCATGCTCCAATATGCATCAAACCTGATGCATGTTAAAACAATTTATGAAACAACAGGGTCATGATGGCCCTGCATCGCTCACCTGACTACTTTGGCTGTGCGTCCACTGTTTAGTAAACATCAGAAGAAATATTACAGTTTCAATATTAAAAGGAAAGAGGTCCTTGCAAGTTACCAACATACTTAATATCGAAGATACTGGTCAATTAAGGCCTAAATTATGGTTTCTGACAATAAGATTAAAAAAAAATTTCTATGATAGTTTATGAAAAACCAAGGGATCTCTGTGACTGGGCCAATTTTGATCCCAGGGACATGGTTTGAACAAACTTGGTAGAGGTCCACTAGGGCATGTTGAACAAAAAATATCTAAACTCAAGAGCTTGTGGTTTCTGCCAAAACATTTTAAAAGTTTTTTTCTTATTGAAGTCTATACAAAATGTGCCTATTTAGGCCTTTTAAGGGGTCATAACTCTGGAGGCCATGACTGGATCTCCCAAATTCAAGAAACTAAGATCTATTGCTGTTCAATGTTTTGTATAACTTTGGTTGAAATAAAATAAACAAGAACTGTCACTGTAAGATGACAATGCCCCCCGAAAGTGGTGCTTTGACCTTTGAGCTGAGAACCAGTCATTCAGGGGTCAAGGTCGAATAAATATTGGTCAGTGGGAAGGTCTTATCCAAAGGGGGTTGTGTCCAAGTATGAAGTAATTCCACTTACTAATAAGAAAGTTATTGCCAATGTTAAAGTTTTCGGACAGACTGACAGATGGACTGAAAGTTCAAAAACTATATATGACTCCCTTCGGGAGCATAAAAATAAAACCATTTCCATGCAGACAAGGCAAATATGCCTGTTTTACACCTATCAGGGGCCATAACTATATAATGCATGATGAGATCTGGCCACAAGACATGTTGCAGACAGATGTTCTGTGACAGTTAGGTCATGCAGACAAGGCAAAATGTACCTGTTTTGGCCTTTTCTGGGGCAATAACTCTTAATGCATGATGGGATTAGGCTACTTCAAGAAAGGAACTGAGATATACTTGTGAGAAAAATTCTGTGCAAGTTTAATACAAATCAAATTAAAAATTAAACATTTATCATGCAGACAAAATTTTTTAGATGCACTTGTGCATCGACAACGGACATCAGGCAGTCAAAAGCTCAACATGACAATAGAGTAGTCAGGTGAGCTAACAAAAAAAACCCCCCCAAAAAAAACCAGCTGAATGGCATAACTGGTGCAATCAGAGCTATATGAATATCTATATGTGTAATAAATGTATTCACATATGTCAAAGCTGCCCAAAGAAAAATTTGGAAGTTTTATACTGGAAACACTACCAACCTTTCAGGCATTACCTTTACTGTATAGACTCCCTTATAAGATGCCCTTGAATATAAGATGCACCCTCATAACCTTCACTCTCAATAAGCATTCAAATATTGTAAAAAGTTTTGTTACCTATACAATCAATTTACTTGTTTCCTTTTAAGCATGTAGGTTTAAACACCTGCCTTATGATTGATTATGGACCACATAAACAGTAGCAACTATATGACATTTAAAACCTGCTTCAAATAACTTCTGTAATATTATGAGCTCTACACATACCTGATACTGAAGGAGGCAGTGTAGCCCTACCAGGTGGTTAAATTCTTTAAAAGCTCAAATTTGATAGAAAAAATTGCAAGTCATTTAAAAGTTGTCTTTTTTCACATTATAAGAATACCCACGATATGCAACCAATTATTTTGCTATTGTTCACTTACCAAGATTAAAATATTTATCAGAAAAGGAAAAACAAGAGGGCCATGATGGCCCTGGATCACTCACCTGAGTACTTTGGCTGTAGGTTTGCTGTTAAGCAGTATTTCATTTTTTAATTGAAAATATATAAGTGCCTACAAACCAAATATGTAAAATATCAGTCAATAAATAAAGGCTCTATGACAGAAAGTAGAAATATCTATTATAAGCTATGGTGACCTTGACCTTGACCCAGTGACCTCAAACCCTACCCATGGGTAGAGGTCCATGCAAGGAACCTCTATACTGAATATCAAAGATATTGGCCTATAAATGAAGGCTCTATGAGGTACAGTAGATAAATCTATTTTTAGCCTCCGTGACCTTTAACCTAATCTAATAATTTCAAAAAGCTTGATAAAGCTTGCTTCATGCCAAATTATAAAATTCTAGGCCTTGTGGTTTTAGACAAGAAGATTTTTAAAGATTTTCTTCTATACTGCTATTTAAAACTTGTGACCCCTCGAGCAGGGCCAATAGTGACCCCGGGGACATTTTTCAAACAAACTAGGTAGCGGTTCACTAGACAATGCTGCATACCAAATATCTAAACTGTAGGCATTGAGGTTTCTAGTAAGAAGATTTTTAAAGATTGCCTTTTTTACATATTAAGGGCCCCCGGGGTGGGGCCAATTTTGACCCCGGGGCCAACATATAAACAATACTGGTAAAGGTTCTCAACACAATATTCCACACCAAATATCTAAGGTCTAGTCCTATTAGTTTCCGAGAAAAATGATTTTTCATGTTTTTCCTATATAACTATATGTAAACCAAGAGAACCCTGGGGCGTGGCCAATTTGACCCAGGGGACATAATTTGAACAAACTTGATAGAGGTCTACTAGACAATACTACATACCAAATATCTAAGCTGTAGGCATTGTGGTTTCTGAGAAGAAGACTTTTAAAGATTTCCTTTATAAGCCCATGAAAAATCAATTGACCCCCAGGGTGGGGCCTATTTTGACCCAGTGGCTTTGATTTGAAGAAACTTAGTAGAGGTCCACTGGACAATGCTGCACACCAAATATCTAAACTCTAGGCCTTGCTGTTTCTGACAAGAATTTTTTTAAAGTTTTTCCTATATAACTCTATATAAAACAAGTGACCCCTGGGGCGGGGCCATTTTTGACCCAGGAGCCATGATTTGAACAAACTTGGTAGAGGTCTACTAGACAATGCTGCACACCAAATATCTAAACTCTAGGCCTTCCAGTTTCTGATAAGAAGATTTTTTAAAGTTTTTCCAATATAACTCTATGTAAAACATGTGACCCCCGGGGCCGGGCCATTTTTTACCCAGGAGCCATGATTTGAACAAACTTGGTAGAGGTCCACTGGACAATGCTGCACACCAAATATCTAAACTCTAGGCCTTGTGGTTTCAGACAAGAAGATTTTTAAAGTTTTTCCTATATAATTCTATGTAAAACTAGTGACCCCTGGGGCAGGGCCATTTTTGACCCAGGGGTCATGATTTGAACAAACTTGGTAAAGGTCCACCTGATGATGCTTCATACCAAATATCTAAGCTCCAGGCTTTGTAGTTCTGCAAAAGAAGATTTTTAAAGTTCCAACTTTGAAAATCTATTTTTAGCTCCTGTGGCCTAGAAATGCAATGGACCTGAACCATTTGAACAATTTTGGTAAAGCTTCATGCAAGTAACATTCCTGTCAAGTTTCAGGAAGATTGGCCCAGCAGTTCAGGAGAAGAAGTTGTTTGAAGAAAAAGTTGACGTCGCACGCATGCACGGACGGACGCCGGACATCAGGTGATCACAAAAGCTCACCTTGAGCACTTTGTGCTCAGGTGAGCTAAAAAAGGAAGATAAAACTAGAGCTATCACTAAATGTGATTAATACCCCGGCAAGACTGCTTCTGAACTGAGGAAGTTATTAGTAACAGAATACAGTACACGTTGCGCGGCCTTTGACTTTGTTAACATTGTGCGGGGGGCGGTATTATCTCCGAGTGGCCAGTCGCGGTGGACTGAACACCTGAAATTTCGGGTGTCCGCTAAAATGACCACCGCGACTACCGCTGAGGGGTATGATCATCGCGTGTCGTGGTGACAGAAAGCTGCGCGTCCCCGCGATGTTCTGACATGGAGATTACTGCATTTAAACATCTCAGCGTACAGTGGTTTTCTTTTTACTCATTCTTATTTTACTTACATGTATTTTGTGGCTACTTCAGTTGGTCAAATTAAAACCAAATTTCAAATACATTTGCGGTGTAGGTTTATTGTGTACTTTCGTTTTTGGAATTTTTGAAAAACACTTATTATATAGCAAAATCGATCAATAAGCGCCTAGACGATACAGATGTTGAAAGCAGTTAAACACGTGTTGATCTAAAAACCCAGACAATTCGTTTTCTAAAAATATGATCTGCTGTTTCCGGAAGCAACTGCTTTGAATGGTCATTTTTTGCGTGAACAAAAAGGAGCGTTCGTACACAAATGTATCATAATTAGAGCAGATTTGTTCGAATTTTGACTGTTTAAATTAGATCTATCAACTTTTCGCAGTTTGATTATCATTTGTAATTTAGTTGTATGTAATTTATTTGCGAGTGGATTAATGCAAGCGCAGCACCGACTGAAGACTTGAAAATATATTTATTGCAGCAATTAAAGTTAATTAACAAAATGGCATGTAGGTGTGTAAATCTATTCATAATCGGCTGTGTTTTTTTTTCTACAAATACCCTCAATCATACAACCAAACATCAAACGTCAACAAATAAAAGTTAAACCGGATGGGGTATTAAAAAGAAAAAGAAACAACTTCAACTGGTAATAATTACGTGTTTTTTGTAACTCATCTGAAAAAAAAAATTGGGGGAAAGTAAAATTGTGTTGTAACTTCGTTTTTTCGGACACCGCAAACCCCCGCGACCTGACACCGCTACATGGCGTGGTACTGATCACTGTGGACGGCCGCGCTGACCACCGCGATTTATACGAATGAACACTCAACGCGGTGGTCATTTTGGTCTTCAACGCCGACAGTAAAATCGTGGGGACGAGTGTTTGTTGTCAAAGTCTGCACTGCATGTACTGTACTTTGTAAAAGAATTGAAATAGAGTTATGGTTGTGGGCAATTAAAGATAGTTGTGGTTCTTGTACACTGCATTTCCTGTCATTGTGCTTGATTATTGTATGAAGTTGTATTGAATTCCAACCAGTAGTTTTCAAGTTATGCTCCAGACAAGGAAAACGGACAAAAGGCAATAACTCTGCAAATAGTGAAGATGGAGTTATTGCTCTTGTACACTGCACTTACTGTCATTAAGCTTGACCATTGTATGAAGTTGAACTGAAATCCAACCAGTAGTTTTCAAGTTGTGCTCTGAACAAGGAAAACAAATAAAGGGCAATAACTTTGCAAATAGTGAAGATGGAGTTATGATTCTTGAACACTGCACTTCCTCTCATTGTGCTTGACCATTGTTTGAAGTAACGTACTGAATTCCAACCAGTAGTTTTCAAGTTGTGCTCCGAACAAGGAAAACCAATAAAGGGCAATAACTCTGCAAATAGTGAAGATGGAGTTATGATTCTTGAACACTGCACTTCCTCTCATTGTGCTTGACCATTGTATGATGTTGCATTGAATTCCAACTGTTAGTTTTCAAGTTATGCTCCGGACAAGGAACAACTCAACTGACCGCCCAACTGACCGACCAACCACCGGGTGACTCCTATATACCCCCCAAACTTTGTTTCGGGGGTATAATTACAGAACAGCCTCTGTCAGAATGACTAACTGCATAAAACATATAATGACTATTACATAAAGGAGAACAGTGAAAATACTGGAACTAATAATTTGCTGTGGTGGCATAACATCACCTAAGGCAGAAAAGCAATATCATACAATTAAATTGATCAAAACCTCAATGGCTTGATTTTGATGGTATGCACAAATAAAATATCAGTTCCTCAAAATCGGTGTGTTACAACCCATTCTTCAGAAATGGCATATACTTCTACATTTTAGCGACAGAGTTTACACTGATTATGCATTATTTTATATAATATTTTTAGTGAGTATTTTTACACCTCATGTTTGATCCCCATTCATCATGAGAAACCTTAGGAAATAGACCAAATTAATGATTGACAAAATCATGAAATGAGCCAAAAAATTCTGCCCACAGTGCAATCATGATAAAATCAACACATTTCAATGTAGTCATTAGAAATATGCTCAGAGCTATTTTAACCACTTCAGATGAAATACTAAACTTGATAAAAGTCTCAGTGGTAACGATTGTTTAAAAGTGACAAACACATTTAGCTGAAAACCCTAGGGCGCAGTCACTTCTGACCCTGAGACCATGATTTAAACAATTTGATACAGAACCCTTAGACAATGGTACACACCAAATATCAAGGCTCTTGGCTTTACAGTTTAAAAGACAATTCTAAAACATCCTTTATTAGTTAAAATAAGCAGGGTTGTGTCACTTTTGACCCACAGCTATGACCTGAACAACTTTGTGATAATTTTTTCAAGACATATCTTGCCAAAACCCTAGGACAGAGCCACTTTTGACCCTGGGACAACTAAACATCTTGAAACAAAACCAGCTGACAATGCTTCAAACCAAATATCTAAGCTCTGGGCTTTACGGTCTTAGAGTATTAATAAAATTCTATTTCAGTTAAATTAGTGACCCCCAGGACAGGGTCCCTTTTGACCCCAGGTCCATGATTTCAACATTTTTGGTGGATGACCAGAACACAATGCCTGCTCACTCTGTAAATCTAAACTCTAAGTCCTTTTGTTTTTGACTAGAAGATTTATGAATTTTTCCATTATGGAAGTCTATAAATAAGAGACAAACAGGGGCAGAGCCAATGTTAACCCTTGCTTAATCTGATTTTAACAATCTTGGTAGAGGTCTACTAAACAATGAATGTTATGTACCAAATTCAGCTTCAAAGAAGATTTTTTTTTCTTTTCTTTCTATGTCTACCTAGTAACAACCGCGACACCTTAAAGTTAATTATAGCAACCCAAGGGACATAATTTGAACAATGTTCATAGAGGTTCTCTACACAATGCTACCTACCAAATTTCAGAACTAGACAGAGATTTTTTAAGTTTTTCGTTCTTGTTGCCAGAGCAACTACAGTTCTGGAATAGAATTGTTTGAACAGCTATTGTAGAGCTTCATACATGGAATATCCTAGTCAAGTTTCTTCAAACTGGACCCAGTAGTTTCAGAGAAGACGTCATTTGAAACAACTGCCGACAGACAGACAGACGCCTATCAGCAGAAACACACGAAGATGGATGAGAGACATCATACGATCACAACATTAAGTGAATTGTTTATATACTTTAAACGTACTGACCAACACTTCCTTAAACAATTAACAGAAGTCTTGACTATTAATCTGCGGAATTCATCAGTACAGACAATAATATAAACATCATTCAATGACTCATACATACTTGAAACTAAGTAAGACCCCTTTGTTTTTATACAACTTAAAGTCTTACATAATTTATTCTGCACTTACAACATACATAAATGTACTGAAAAGAATAAGTCACTGAAAAAAATCCAGTCACGTATAAAGGCATGTAAAAATTTTGTGTACATGTATAAATTAAACATTTTTGTATTTTAATAGGTTTTTGAGAACATAAATTTACTTGATTTTTCTTTTTTCGGTAATGTGAGTAAATTAATGGAGAATGGATATTTTCTATAATCGTTTTTTTTCTAAAATTTATTTATGGGACTTGCTTAATACTGACATTGTATATAAAGCTGAAATACCCAAACGAGGAAGGAAAAACTAGCAGGAGTGTTCAAAGGATAAATACTGCCATTCACTTCTAAAAGTATTGTCCTTTACTCTCTGAAAATAGATCAGATTTCAAACTTCAATCAGCTGTTTTCATATACTTTGAGATTTCTGAAGATTAACAATCTATGCCATAGAACAGACGTTGACTTATGCACAATATCTGATGACGCATTACGCACTTACAACTGATTCTCATCCTGAATTATTACATCATTAATTTATGTGCAGTACCTAAGTCTTACTGACGGTCATCAAAAAAGCCATCCAGTTACAAATTTAGCATTTTCACATCCTGTTCTATTTAATATATTTCTATAGTCTGACAAAATTGAGTAGCCTCTTTTGAAATTTAAGAATACCATTTTCTAGAAATAAGGGATCTTTAATTTTTTTTAACTGTAGGGCTGTAACCAGTCACAATTTTAAATGTTGTAGTTTCTAACAAAACAGTTGCCTGCATTTATGACTAGTAACAAGACAATTCGTACTATTATAGGTCACAAAATGTTCAAGTCACTCAAAATTTCTTATGCACATGAATACAAAAAAATCTACCATGTACACATAAACAAAAAAATTCATTACGTACATGTACACAAAAATTACACATTCAAATGAAAACAATTACACTGGGGACACAGAGTGACAGAATTTGAGTGCTTGGAATTTGTTACAGTAGAAGACCAGAATTTGCAAGGAAAGCACTAACTTAATAAATACTTCAGTATGAACTTGTAACCTAGACTTGGTGCAATGTTTGACAGGTCAAGGTAAAAATGTTCTATGCCATACAACTAGATCATACAGATGGCTTAAATGATTACTATAAAAATTCTTCCTATTGTAATCTTGTAAGACTGTTAGATATTATTGGTCGTTAAACTACTTGCCCATTTAAAACTTGAACAAATACTGTGACATGGATTAGATGGGAATTTTGAAACAAGCACAACTGAATGGGAAAGAAAAAATATATTATGTGAAACCTGTAAATATGGTATAGTAAACAAGCTTCCTACTCTGTTCTGGCTAGACTCTTGCATTCATTCCACCAAGTGTCAGAACTGTATGCTTCTCTAATGGAAACTGTTAAATTTCTTCAAGAGTTTTGCGAGTCTGCGGTGTCCTTTGACTCTTACTAGTAAGACGTTTATGCCATGAACACAGTCTGCGGTGTCCTTTGACTCTTACTAGTAAGACGTTTATGTCATGAACACAGTCTGCGGTGTCCTTTGACTTTTACTAGTAAGACATTTATGTCATGAACACCGTCTGCACAAGCCAGCAACACTCATAACTGGACCACACAGGCTGTTTATAAATCTATAAATTCAATCAAGATATTGGTTTAATCTGACTTTAATATACTTTAAAAATTTTATTTGCTCAGCTCATAGGAAACATAAGCCATAAGATTTTCCTCGACTTTAAACCCGTATCTTTCCTGGGGTCAGAAACAGGGCTTGGACTCAATTCTCTTACCGTAACTGATTTGAAAATATGACTTAAATCAAAATCTTCCAATCTAGATGGTACCATAATTACCTTTTTATAATGGTTTATATTAAAACTTCATAGAATAAAAAAACAACAAATGGATGTGGAGGCTGACCATAATTTGTACCAGTCAGAAATACAAAACTATGTTTAAGGTAACTAAACAAAAACCAAACTGCAGGCAGTGAGTGGATATAAAGACCGAAGACTGGAGTCATACGTTAGCATTCAGTTTATCAAAGTCATGAAATTACCTAACCTGATACAATCCCCATCTAATCAACCATAAGTTTGTTTGAAAATTTAAGGCAGCTTTTGCAAACCTGGCTGAACAGACAAGACAAAACAGGCACTCTGGTACAGACAGTATTTACAGAATTTAGAGCTGAAAAACCTAATCAAATTAAGATATTACGAGTGTAATCTGGGTGTACAGAGGATAATCTTTTGGTTTTAATCCTGGTTACAGTGTAGACAATCTTTTAAAGCAATTACATTAGTAAGTGTTGAAGTGTTTACATAACTTATCACCCCCAAGTCAACATCAGATCAACTCAGCTAAGACATTATATTCCGCTGACAAATTTCTTCTCTATCATACTGTATACAAAGAGTTGTTTGATTTTCAACTTAGTACATTGGTATTAGTCATTAATTATCCAAGTATAAAGTACTTAAAGTGTACACAGTATGAAGATAAGTGTTTATTTCTTGTACAATATTTAATAGGCACCTTATAACCTCTAATAGATTTTTTAATACATTATGGCCAATATTTTGTCTCGATTCCCTTTTGCCCTTGACTTCTTATCCCTCAATGACAGAATTTAAACTTCAAGAGCAAATTATACCTGTACAAGATGTGCTTCACCAGCCAAGGGTGTTAGCCCTTTCCAAAAAGGTGATTATAAAACTAATGCAGTCAAAATACAATCTTGAAAGAATGAATTGTTGGGGTACTATGAAAACATTCTTCAACTATAATGTTTTACTAAAAACCTAGATGTCACCAGAAAGATGAGGTACCACAGTTGATTTGAAGAAAGGTTTTTTACCTGAACTTCATCCTTCATTTTAAAAATGTCCTTCCATGCAGCTGTACTATCACTTTAGTGCAACAATGCTGAATTTGTGCCATTTATGACTTTCTTGACTGGTGACAATCACCCAATATATTTTTGTCAAGTCTTTATGAAATGCTCAATTTCCTTTTTTTTCTTTTTTGCTCTTCTTGCATGTCCATTTGCACAACTGAAATAATACTATTCTAGGGTGAGTGAATTCAGGTAAAAACATCCGTTTCAACAAGTTAAGTAATATCTGGTCAGGCCCGACCTGTAATCGAATTCAGTAACAGCTGCCCTAACCATGAGATCATCAAGAAGGAGCAGTTTAACCAATCATTAATAGCTTTTGTATCCATGACAAGTAAAAGAAGAACTGTCACTGAAAGATGAAAATGTCCCCAAAGTGGTGTTTTGACCTTTGAGCTGAGGACCAGAGAAGATCAATTGTAGATCCTTAAAAAAGTGTTTTTTTTCTTCTGACAATTTGACCTAAAGGTCAAGGTCATATATGGGTCAAGGTAAAAATTATATTTGTCATTTGAAAGACCTCTCCCAAAAGATTGTTGTGTGCAAACACAAACTTAATCTGTTGATTCAAAAGAGGTGTATGGTTCTTTTTTGACAAGTGGACCTCAAAATCAAGGTCATTCTGGGGTCAAGGTAAAAAACTTTTTTCTTGAGAAGACCTCTGACGGTTGATGTGTGCAAACATAGCTAAATCGATTGAGTAATAAAGGAGTTATGGCCAGAATTAGCAATTTTGATAACTGGACCTTCAAAGTCAAGGTCATTTAGGTGTCAAGGTCATATAAATATAAATCAGTGGGAAGGCTTAGTCCAAAGGGGTGTTGTGCGTTTAAGTATGAAGTAAATCCATCTACTCATACAGAAGTTATAGGCAAAGTTAAAGTTTTTGGACAGAATGACTGACTGGCAGACACACTGACAGATGGACAGGTCAAAAACTATGTGCCCTCCTTTTGGGGCAGAAAAAACTTCTGACATGCCTAGATGATGCACAAATACACCAAATCCATATATTGTTGAGGCCAGTTTAACCTGAATCTTACATGTACATTGTAGTTAACCTTAGTACTAGGTATGAGTTCCTGAGTCATTTTTCACACTAATGAACAGAACCAGTTCTGCACAACATCATAGAACAAAGAGACTAACTGAATCAATGTTTAATTTAATCTAATTGTAAGGTAAGTCCAGCTAGCCAACTGCTTCCTGTGTTCAACAAGTACTCAAGCCAACATGTGTGGCACGTGCTTAGTCACACGCATCTCTCATCCTAAGTTGAATTTGAACCTGCTATCATCGAATCAGGGATTGGGATGTTCTCCAATCCTGAACCACTACAGAACAACTGCTGCAATGTTGCACCATTTTTGGTAAGCAGACGGAGAAAACTGCAGCACTGGATGTTTCTTTATTAGGTTTAACAAATTTCTTCATTTACTATAATATCACTCCATCCAAGGAACACCCATGGTAATTTTATATTGATATCTCTGACTATCTTTTCAGTGGTTTATCTTAACTGTTACAAAGCAATCAACAGTACTGATCTAAATGTACACACACACTTGTTAAATCACAATTTCTAGCATTTATGACCTTCCCTTTTGATCATGGAAATAACCCAATGATAATCACTACCTAAATAGATTATAATCTGTAATTTAGTATTACAACCAAAAATATCAACACAGAAAGGTCATGAAATACCCCATTCTAACCAGATTTTTTGGCCTATTTTATAATAACTTTATTTTCAGAGACTTCAGATTGCCCTGACAATATGACTCTGTGTACAAACGCCTGTACAAATGTAAAACACCTTCTGTATCAAACCCACAGGTCAAGGACATCAAAAATCAAAAGACCTTGACCTATGTGCTCCTTATTGAAGATCAATGTAAATCACATGTCCAGTATCACATTAACAAGAGGGCCAAGATGGCCCTATATCGCTCACCTGAGAATCATTGCACAGAAACATAAAAATCAGGATGTAAGTTAGTAGGTCAAGACCAAGATCATCCATGGTCAAAGATTTAATCTGCATGCAAAATTATCTCATGTTTCATTGTTGTAGCTGAACAGAACGTCTTCTAAGAATAGGCCCTGTGACCTATTTTTTGACCCTAGATGACCCATATACAATACCATCCTAGATTTTATCAAGACAAACATTCTGACCAAATAGTAGGAAAATCGGAAGAAAAATACAGCCTGTATCACATACACAAGCTTTTTCTAAGATTGGACCCCGTGACCTAGTTTTTGACCCCAGATGACCCATATACAATCCCAACCTAGATTTCATCAAGACAAACATTCTGACCAAGTTTCATAAAGATCCAATGAAAAATACAGCCTCTATCGCATACAAAAGGTTTATCTAAGATTTGACCCCATGACCTAGGTTTTGACCCCAATTGACCCATATACAATCCCCACCTTGAACTCATCAAGACAAACATTCTGACCAAATATTAGGAAAATCAAATGGAAAATACAGCTTCTATTTTATACACAAGGTTTTTCTAAGATTTGACCCCGTGATCTAGTTTTTGACCCCAGATGACCCATAAACAATCCAAACCTAGATCTCATCAAAACAAGCATTCTAACCAAATATTAGGAAAATCCAATGGAAAAGACGGCCTCTATCGCATACACAAGGTTTTCCTAAGATTTGATCCCGTGACCTAGTTTTTGACCCCAGACGACCCATATACAATCCCAACCTAGATACCATAGAGGCAAACATTCTGACCAAATATTAGTAAAATCAAATGAAAAATTCAGCTTTTATCGCATACACAAGGTTTTTCTAAGATTTGACCCTGTGACCTAGTTTTTGACCCCAGATGACCCATATACAATCCCAACCTAGATTTCATCAAGACAAACATTCTGACCAAATATTAGGAAAGTCGGATGAAAAATACAGCTTCTATCGCATACACAAGGTTTTTCTAAGATTGGACCCCGTGACCTAGTTTTTGACCCTAGATGACCCATATAAAATCCCAACCTAGATTTCATCAAGACAATTATTCTTACCAAATATTAGGAAAGGCGATTGAAAAATACAGCTTCTATTTTATACACAAGGTTTTTCTTAGATTTGACCCCGTGACCTAGTTTTTGACCCCAGATGACCCATATACAATCCCAACCTAGATTTCATCAAGACAAACATTCTGACCAAGTTTCATAAAAGATCCAATGAAAAATACAGACTCTATCGCATACACAAGGCAAATGTGAACAGAAGACAGACGATGGACATCCAGCGATCACAATAGCTCACCCTGAGCATTCGCTCAGGTGAGCTAAAAACACAAAAGAAAGTAGTTTTTACCTGACATATGACTGTCATAAAGGTTTGGTGAGTTACTTCAGGCACACTCAGGGGCGTAGCAAGGGCTTTTGAAGGTGTTGGAAAAGAATCCTAGGGGGGTCCGGGGGCATGCTCCCCCGGAATTTGTTTTTCTGAAGATCGTCTCAGGAGCGTTTTGGCAGGTTTTTGGCATAAAATAAGTCATACTACCGCTTGCAAAACTGGTTAGAGTTTCACGTATTCGGAAACCGGTAAAAAGTGATGTTATGATGTCTATTTCAGTAGCTTAAACTGTCACTTTATTGATCATCCAATCACAGCGAGGCAGTTTTCTCAGGTATACCTGACAATAAAACTGCTTCTGGCAATCTACCCGCAGCCAGAAAAATGTGCCTAAGCCGTGCCAAACTTGCTTTGTCGAATTGTTGCTGTGTTGCTACCGTAAATCTTCACTCAATATTTCTTTTCCTAACCGCTTTTCAATTTTATACACAGAATAACACTTTTGACAAGTAAAAGGCGGAGTTTGAAAGTAACACATTGGGCGGCGTTTTAATTGATTTTTGACAGGTGTACCGACGAGTCTCTTTGTTTACCTAACAGTGTAAACTCAGTTTTGCAAGCAGTAGTATTTTTTCACCAGTTTTACTCGATTTTGTTTTACTTTTTCTCATGGAACATCTACTAGCAACTATTCAAAAAGATTTTGTATAATTTATTCCGGCCACAAATATAGGAAGACAACATTCGTACCAATTATCGATCATTTCCAACCAGCGTTTAAAGAATTATATAGACTGGAGTCAAAGACAAACAACGTAATTTAAACCGTGAACTCGACTTGCAATAGGCAAGCCCCATTGAAACGTAATTTGACATAAGGTTACTATCAGCAGAATTATAATGCGAACATGGGAGTTAACTCTACAATTTACCACACAGAATACACTTCTATACAAAGATAGCGTGACTACTGGCAAGCGTCATACTAGCAGTTGTTTTAATTGTTCAGCTAATTTGTGTCGAGTTAGTTTCACAATGATAGTTTGTGAAAAAAACCTCAGTTTTGTTTCATACACGTCTACCCCCCACCCCCCCCCCCCCCCCCCCCCCCCCCCCCCCCCCCCCCCCCCCCCCCCCCAAAACTCAGGCCTAAGTTTTTATTGCATTTTTGGCGTTTTTATTTTTATGATTTTCTGGACCAATGTGTACGCAGCTGCGTATTCTGCATACTGGTAGCTACGCGCCTGACACTCTTTATGATATAAGAGTCACTTTTTCTTCCATACAAAGTTTTCTTATGGCTACAGGAATATTTTGACAATAGGGTGACAACTTTTTCCAATGCTGTAGCAATGTTGTCCACACAGTAGCTATTATTTTGTTAAGAAGTACCCTCAGGAAAGAAGTACCCACAGGTAGTTAGTTCCTCATTGTGTTACACTTGGAAACTCCTGTCTGGTATGCAACAAAGATGTAATTAAGATTTAAACATTTAAAATAAAGCTCTTTACATTTTGATCATACAAAGTTATCTTTGAACAGATAACTATAAAATGCAAAGTAATTCAAAACCTTTTAAATTCTTTCTTAGTCATTGTTAAGCGAAAATGTTAAAGTGAAATTAATACTTTTAAGTGTAACATTAAAAGCTAAACAATGTAAAAACACCTTTAAATTCTACTGCAGACTGTTATCTGTATGATGAACACATTCTTTATCATATTCTACCAGTCATGATATGAAATTTAATCATTATAATATACAGCAAAAACAGGTAACAAAACAGAGATAACCTGAAGATTTTTAGGTTCTGTAACACTAGATACTTAATTTTTGTTGTTGTTTTTTAAAAGGCATGTACTTCCTAAAGGCTTCATTTGACACCATTTATAAAACAGTCATAAGAACATACTACAGGTTGAAAACACTGTAACTTAAGTACTGTTGCCAATACATATCTCTTAACACCATAAAACAAGGCTTTTTTCTAGAGCTACAGTACACTTTGACAACGAACACCCGTCCCCGCGATTTTACTGTCCGCAGTAAGACCAAAATGAACACCGCCTCGAGTGTTCATTCGTATAAAACGCGGTGGTCAGTGCGGCCGTCCGCGGTGATCAGTACCGCGCCATGTCGCGGCATCGGGTCGCGGGGGTTTGCGGTGTCAGAAAAAACAAAGTCGCAACACAATTTTACTTTCCCCTATTTATTTTCAGATGAGTTACAAAAAAAACGTAATTATTACCAGTTGAATTTGTTTCTTTTTCTTTTTAATACCCCATCCGGTTAAACTTTTATTTGTTGACGTTCGATGTTTGGTTGTATGATTGAGGGTAACACAGCTGATTATGAGTAGATTTACACACCTACATGCCATCTTGTTAACTTTAATTGCTGCAATTTATATATTTTCAAGTCTTCAATTGGTGCCGCGCTTGCGTTAATCCACTTGCAAATAAATGACATGTAAATAAATTACTAACTATCATTAAACTGCGAAAAGTTAATAGATCTAATTTAAACTGTCAAAATTGGAACAAACCCACTCTAATTTTGATGCATTTATGTACGAAAGCTCCTTTTTGTTTACGCAAAGAATGACTATTCAAAGCAGTTGCTTCCGGAAACAGCTGATCATATTTTCAGAAAATGAATTGTCCGTTTTTTAGGTAAAGACGTGCTTAACTTCTTTCGACATCTGTATCGTCTAGGCGCTTGGCAAAAATTATTGCTATTTAGTAACAAGCGTTTTACAAAAATTCCAAAAACGAAAGTACACAATAAACCTGCACCGCTCTGTACTTGAAGTTTGGTTTTAATTTGACCAACTGAAGTTAGCCAAAAGAAACATGTAAGTAAAATAAGAATGAGTAAAAAGAAAACCACGCACATGTACTGTACGCTGAGTATGTTTAAATGCAGTAATCTCCAAGTCAGAAAATCGCGGGGACGCGCGACGTTCTGTCACCGTGACACGCCGTGATCATACCCCTCGGCGGTTGTCGCGGTGGTCATTTTAGCGGACACCTGACTGGCCACCCGGAGACAATACCGGCCCCCACGACAATGTTAACAACAACAAAGTCCGCGCTGTGTGTACTGTAAATACTCCATGTCAGATAATGCAAGCATCGCACACAGTTAGATGAAGACATCAAAGTGCACTATGAACAGATGACCAAAGTGCTATTTAAGGCACATTACACTCTGTTGGTCTTTTCTTCTGAACAAGATCATCACCTTCAACACTTGCCATATGGCAACAGCCAATGATGAAATTTGCAGAGTTGTCAGAAAAGATATAATTACATATTTGATAATTTATTTATTAATTATGCACTACTATGCATTTTTTTTTTCAATGATATTCTTTCAAAATAACTTATTTACTTTATTTTCATTTTCTTATTAACAGCCATAATTTTACTCATGCAATCTTGCTTCACCATAATTTACCTTTTTGCTTTTCAGGATAAATCAAAGAAGTGGAGGTAGTTTCATAATTATTTAAGATGGAAAGCACTGTATAATGCTTATCATAATTCCTTATTAATCTTAAGAAAAAGGTTTTCAAGAACAGAGGAAGTAACTGTTGGATAATTCCAATCCTTTCACTTATTTTTTTGATATGTAAATAACATACTGCAATGTTAGGACTTTCAGCCCTTTGATTCACTTGTCTCCTACATGGATTACCAGTAGCAATTCAGACTGCATACCTGAGTTGTCCTTGTCAGGTAATTGTCAATATCAGAATATTCAAGATAAACCAAGGGGTTACAATAACCACAATTTACAAATACTTCAAATATTTGTGTACCTGAATGGGGCTACAAATTATTTACAATACAAGTGTAAAGTTTATCTAAATACAACCCTTAAAGTTAAACTGGTAATACTCCATACTTTCTGACTTACAAAGTTACATCCTTGATTACGTTGGTTACTGGAGCTTCTGTGATTATTTTATGTCATAGGAGAAAATATAAAGATCATACTTTTATTACAAACACTTACAGAAATCTGTTAACCCTTTTTATGGTATATTTCTAAAATGAACAAGTGTCCATCATTCAATCTGTTTTTTTTTAAAAACTCAAACCTTCCTCACTGAATAGAAAAACAGCTAGTGCAGATCATGTTAATGTACTAGTTGCAAAAGCAGAAAAAACTAGACCTTTCACTAAAAGTGATTAATACCCCCGCAAGACTGATTCGGAACTGAGGAAGTTATTAGTAATAGAATACTTTGTAAAAGAATTGAAATAGAGTTATGGTTGTGAGCAATAAAAAGATAGTTGTGGTTCTTGTACATTACATTTCCTGTCATTGTGCCTGACCATTTGCACTGAATTCCAACCATTAGTTTTCAAGTTATGCTCTGGACCAGGAACACCAACAAATGGCAATAACTGTGCAAATACTGAAGATGGAGTTATAGCTCTTATACACTGCACTTCCTGTCATTGTGCTTGACCTTGTATTAAGTTGCACTGAATTCCAACCAGTAGTTTTCAAGTTATGCTCCTTACAAGGAAAACAAGGAAAACCAACAAAGGCCAATAACTGTGTAAATAGTGAAGACAGAGTTACAGCTCTTGTACATTGCACATGCACTCATTGTACTTGACCATTGTATGAAGTTGCATTGAATTTCAACCAATAGTTTTGAAGTGATGTTCCGGACAAGGAAATCCAACAAAGGGCAATAACTCTGCAAATTGTTAAGAGAGAGTTATAGGTCTTGTACACTGCACATCCACTCGTTGTGCTTGACCATTGTATGAAGTTGCACTGAATTCCAACCAGTAGTTTTAAAGTTATGCTCTATACAAAGGAAAACCAGAAAAGGGCAATAACTCTATAAAGAGTGAAGATGGAGTCTTGAACAATGCATTTCCCCTCATTGTGCTTGACCATTGTATGAAGTTGCATTGAATTCCAACCAGTAGTTTTCAAGTTATGCTCCGGACAAGGAACGGACCGCCCGACTGACTGACCAACCACCGGGTTACTCCTATGTACCCCCAAACTTTGTTTCGGGGGTATAATAATGTCAATATGGTAAAAACCTTTGAGCTTGTATGTTTTTGTTCAATAAGGATCTTACTGAAGAGATAAGCTACATATAGGACTTCTCTACTGACACAGAGCTTAAAAAAAATCTGAACATGATTTCAGCTAGAGCTCTTGTTTTTTTTCTTTTTAAAAATCTGATTTATCATTCGTGAACATATGTAACCTTTCACAGAAATGGACATTAAGTCTGGAGACTCTTACTATTGGCTATTTAATAGTTTGACTTTATATTTAGAAACTTAATGATAGTTTTGTACTATCCTTGTACAAATTGTTGTCTTACAGAATTTCATATCAGACGTATTGCTATTTCGTTTGATAATTTATCAATTTATCATTACGACAAGAGAGAGGACACATGACTTGTAAGATAAAATGAATTTTCAACAAATGTGAAAGTCTGCATTTTGGGAAAATGTTATCATTCAAAGCTATATATCATCGAATGTATTTTCAGACAGCTGTTTTTTTTCTCAACAAAAGGAGCAGAGCATTGCACTCTGAACCTCTGGGTTGTGTTTGCATGCAGTCAAGAAAAACCAACTACCACGGCTATATTCACTTCTTTAACGTACGCAAGACCTGTAAAAATTCCAACAGAACATCACACTGAGCATAACAAAAAGAAAACCTATTGAATTTTCTTTTAGCAGTGACATCAGCTTACTTTGAATAAAGGTCATAAAGTACATGCTGTGCTATAACGGACAAATCCTGCAGTTATAGCACAGACCATTGAACCTGCACACTAGAAGAGGAAATATAAAAGGTTAGACACGAAAGAAGACTGCCATTACCTATAGTACAACTGGAGCACATATCTATATTCTATACACTCAACTTCAAGTTAGTGTTAATCTGATGTCTTTTTTTCCTTCTTTTTCTTCTCAAACAAAATCAAGCCATGCAGATTATGTCAAATACTAACATTAACACGGAACAGACTGGTTCCAGAGACAATACTGTTCATGATGGTGACTTTTAAATGAAGAAGACAAAATGCAAGAATGATCATCAAATAAATCAAGAGTTATCTAACTTGTTATTTCACACTTCCCCTCAGTTCAATATCATAAATCTTGAGAAAACACTAACCTACTTGCAAATATCAAGAAGTCATTACCATGAAAAAAAACCCCCAATAATTTAGACATTTCTCATTAATTCAAATAGTAATAAATTGTGTACAAATTTACAATGATGGATAACATGTAAAATACCAGTTAGCATGAAGAGTGCATCGAATATGTTAAAAAAAAATGAACAAGGAAAGCATGTCTGCGCATCTGGCTATACACGGCTTTAAAATCTACGCAACATCAAAGTCGAGTCTGAATAACATGTCTTACAAACAACTTGCGTTTAATGTATTTGTTACATGAAAACTTAACAACTTGATTACATAATTAACCATAAAATGTCAAACTTGAAATAAAACTAACATTAAGACATAAAAGTTTCAAGTTCTGCGTTATGATTTTGAGTTCGCAAAATCAGATCCTGAACCGAATGATACAGCTGTAGTCTCTGCTTACGACAGAAATTTCAGCAAGGTTAATGACTGACGTATCAACTTTTATGAATTTTTAACAAAAAGTAAAACTAAACTTCATGCTCTGTTAATAACATCAACATAAATTCACAGCAAGGTGGGAGTTTGTATAAATAAGTCGGCATAATCTTCAATTCATTCATTACAATTCATTCAAGTCCTTTGATACTGGGTAGTTATCATTGTATTTTGGGAAGTTTTCATGAGTTTTTATAACTGGAATGCCCAATGAAATTGGAGTACCAACTACATGTACAGATTTGAAACATGTCACTTAGAAGTACAACTGCACACAGACTATTTAAGTAGTAAATAAGATATCACAATGTGGTTCAGCTTTCACCTGTTCAGAGGATATGTCTGATACAATAACATGTATTATATATATATCACATATTTTCGGCCTACATTGTATATCAACTTGATTACTGTCTTGAGGAAGATTGTATGGTTTTCTTCGGTTTAAAATGTTTTAAAAGCTGTTCTGTGTTAGAACAACCACTTACATTCTCCCAGGAGAGTTTTGTCAGTAGCTTGGCTTCTGCAGAACAGGCAAAAACAGAGCAAAGACGTAGACTTCAACATGGTCCGTGACAAACATAGGACTACCAAACTATACTACTTTATCAGTAAATAATGCCACTCTAATTGGATATTATTAACTACTTACATATGTATCTATCTGCTGAATATAGGAATTCAATAAAAGATGAATGCAGACTGAATTCTGCAGTGAAGTCAATATTTATTCTCACTTGGAAGTCCAATATTTTGGTCTAGTATCTATAATATAATCTTGTCTTGCACAATACTTAATACCTGCTCAATATTGTACAAGAATATCTGTCATGGTTAAGTCAAACAGTTCATGGCAAAAAGATCACTTTTATAAACTCAATACCACAGTAGCAACATGTACTTTAAAATTCTAAATGGTTTTAGTAAAATTTTTTATCATTCAAAACTATGTAGATTATGATTTTCATAAGTCAGCAAACATTAAAACTGGTGAACAGTAGAAATACCAATTAAAGAACACTGTTCTTTTCATTTTCACTGTTTTCATGTATTTAAGAATTCTAATTAGCTAGTGGCAACTCCGTACAAACATACTATTCTTGTTCATTCTTGTCCTTTCGCTACACCAGAAATAGAAACATATTTCCCCTTGACAAAACTTTTCCATTTAAATACTACCTGTATCTCTTGTTTTAAAAAACCCATCACCATGCTGAAGGCAAATGACTTTGCTTTTGGAATCAGTGTGGACCATAATCAGCTTGTTCAGTTTGACCATGGTCTGCAATGTTCACTATTCCATAACTTTACAATAAATGCACTTATAAATCATCAATGGGTCTTTCCAAACTGGAAGACAGATAATTCCATTCCAGAACTACAGGAGGGTACGAGTTCAATTTGTGTACTAGTAAAAATAAAACAACCTACCTTTGTCTTTCCTGTCTTCTTGTACGGAGTCTTCTTAAAAGTGACTTCAGCTCCAATAAACTTATATGGGCAAGGTTTAATAACAGTTGGAATATATCCTGATTGGAGCTCACATTCTTGCTGGTCATCTGTTAAACTTGATAAATCCAACTTTGGCACACTTTTTTCAGTTTTCATATTCTGATTTATTTCTTCCAAAGTTTTCCTCGGGGGTTTACGTTTAGGTGGGTCTTTTTTTCGCTTGTTTGCTATTTTACTGGAATCAAAGACCAATTTAGTGGCAGGTCCAGATGTCTTTTTCTTTTGTCTGTTTATAACATTGTCAAGATTAGTTCTAGGTAGTGGTGGTTCTGGAGTGGCAGGTAAGGGAGGCGCTGATTTTTCCGAACTAGCCTCAGCATCAATAGAAGGACCGTTGCTTACTGGCCGTTCAGGTGCCTGTCGTTTTTTTGGTACTGGTGAAGGTGAGGAACCATTTGCCAGATGAACGGAAGAGGTTTTCAACTGGTTTTCTTGTTCTGGCTGAGTTTTCTTTAACCTGCTTACAAGAAATGAAGACATTCCTGACACTGGGGCATCTGTCTTCTCATTCATTACAGGTTTCATTTTTTCTTGTTCGTTAAGACTTTCTGCTTTAGTAAAGCTTTGTTCTTTCACTTTAAACATTCTTGACTTTGGTTTCTGATCTGATGTTTCAATTATGTTAGGTTTAATTTCAGTTAAACCAGAAGACAAAGTCGTATTCTTATTTGTAAATGGTTTAACTGGTGAAGTTTCCATGGCAACTTCATTGTCATTCTCATTCAATGTTTTAGTTTCCACTAAGTCCTTGATCTCTATAGAAATTTGCTTTGGCACATTGTTAGATATACTCTCACTTGACAAATCTTTGTTTTTGCTCTGTGGTATTTTTGGAGGTTCTTTATTTTTCTTAACCATATTACTTGAATCAAATATTTTTGTTTTTCTTGGTGAAATTTTTCCAGAATTTTTACTAGATGGTTTAACATTGGGTTCCTCTGACACAGTTTCTGATTCAGTACTTTCTGAAACCTCTTCAGTGATATTAACAATCAAACTTGCCTTTTTCTGCTTCCGTTCAAGTTCCTGCTGTTTTCGACGGTCTGCTTCATGTTTTAGTTCCAGAGTATCTTTAGGAACTATATGAGGCTTTTTAACAGAAACGGCAGGTTTTTGCCTCACAGGTTTATCTGCCTTTTTAGACAAAGATTTAGAGTCAAAAACCTTTGACACAGAGTGGGAAGGGGTTAGAGTATGTTGAACACTTGGACTCAATGGTCTTGAGGAGTTGTCTTTTTCTGAATAACTATTTCTGCTGCTATCTGATTTCCATTCTTGGTCCTCTGATCCTTTTCTATTAAACATATCTAGTGACTTCTGTAGCGAAGTTGATGTTGTGTCGACATTTTCTGAAGTATCTGTTAATGATGAACTATTTCTTGGAAGGGCAACGTTTGTGTCTAAGCTGGCAGAATTTCGTGGTGAGTATGTTTCCTCTTTTTTCTTTGCAGTGCATACTTTTGATGAATCTTCAAACACGTTATCGTAATTTGTTTGTACTGGTGAACGAGGAGTAGAAACAGGTGATGTAACTATTGGAGAATTTGTGTCAGAACCTGAGGATTTCCTTGGTGGTGATGGATGCCGCCATACATTCAGTGTGTCTAAAGTTCTAGTCGTTTTCTCAAATAATGTCCTGAACTGAGAGACTGTATTGGGTTTTGGTAATTCATTTTCAGCTACCACTTGGTCCTTTTCAGCTAGAGGTTTCACTTTTCTAAAGCCATCTGTTGAATCTTCACTGGTATCAATTACAGTTTTAGTCTTTTCTACAGGAGCAGCAGTTTCTTTAGACTCTATAATAACAATATTGTCTCTGCCAATCTTTTCCAAATCTGGTGCAACTTTCCAGTCATGGTGCTCTGGCTTCGGGACAACATTATCTGAACTGGAATTCCTTGAGTATCTTTTACCTCTGGAAGAAGAATCAATAGAATGTTTTGTTGGCAATGGTGGTTTTACACTACGGATAACATTATTTTGCCGAAATACTTCAATTTCTTTCTTTTTGGACTTTTTTGGAGTTTCAAGTTCACAACTCCCAGGCCTGGTTCGTATCTGTGGCTTGTATCCTGCTGGTTTAAGGTTTCTTAAATCAACCTGGGTCCTGGAAGTTGACACTGATGCATCATCATTCATCCATTTTCGACTTTTGCTAGGAGCCTCACTTGAGCTTGAAATACTCAACAAATTTTCAACACTAGCTGATTTCTTTGAAAGACTTACTTTGTGGCTTTTGTTTTCTAACTGAGCAAACTTTGAGCGTAGTTTATTAACAAATCCTGAATTGACATGATACTCCTGTTCTGTGTCGTCGTCACCACGATCACTACTAGCTGAGCTTGGAATGGAAGGCTCAGAGTCATTAGGCTCCTGACGTGTAACATTTTGATGTAATCCATACTGGCGGATGAAAGGATTGTCATGGACTGAGGAAAGGTGCTCAACACCATCTGAACTCATCTTGGAATGGCTCTTGTTTGGGGAAAGCTGTCAACTACAAAGAAGAGCAGAAACATACCTAAAATGTTTAAAAGGATATCAACCTTTATCTGTCTGATTTTAATGCTGTTCAAACAATAATTCATTCAGGCTTCTAAGCCTAGCCTGTTTTGTCCTTAATCTTAGTACAATTATCTTGAAGCGTTTATGAAAGTGACAGTATGTCCTAATATTATAGGTAGGAATTGGTTCTATTTTATCTGAAACGAACCCAACCATTGCCTTAATGTTGATTTGATGTCCCTTTTCACGAACATTTGTAGATGAAATGCACTTTTTATTTATATATTTTTGCAATATCATTGAAAAAACTTATAAATTTCCATTAATCTTAAAATTAGTTGGTCTTCCATATCAGACCTAATCTTGTTAATATTTTTTATAACATCGTCAGTATATTAAGAAAAAATCTCTCACTTGTCAACACAAAAAAAAGTGTTCTTAAAACTTAAATATATTTAATTAACCCATTATTCAGTTTTGAATGAACTGAAAATTGTTCTGTAAAAAATTATCTTAATACTTATTCTATATAATGTTTTTATTAAAAGCTATCCATTCTTCTCCAATAAGGAAAATATCAAGGGGTTAACAAAACTTCCAATTCAGAGGCAGCTGGTTTGAGTCCCACCAGAAGTACAGGTGAGGTTCTCTAGTGAGTTTCCACATTTCACACTTTAAGCACAAGAGCTGGTTTTGAATCCAGGAAGCAGTAATTGAACAGTATTTATGTAAGTTGCAATTACTTGTGTCAGAAGAGATGTAAAATAAAATTCATATTTTTACCCAATGATGAGGATACATATAAGTGACAGGACAAAAGACTGAAAATAATATATCCAAACAACTAACACCACCCCTGGAATTTTTCTAATACATGTGTAACATTTTAATAATCAATCTTATATAGTTTTCAAATGACTTTTTCCACAAACTTACTGTAGTCACAATTATTTTTTAAATTGTGGACAAGCATGAAATATCAGCCCATAAAATCAGTTCACCTTTGGAGGAGAAATCAGAGACATAGATAACAGAGATAAGCAGCTTCTATTTACTCCATTGAAATAGCGCACATGCCTCTCAAAAAGTGAAAAATTAGGCATTTTGTAGCAATTAAAACTCAATGGCTATTTGTTCAACCCTTTTAAGGTATCAGGGCCGGATCCAGAAATTTTTGACTGGGGGGGCTTGGGGGAAGGTACGGAAGGGGGTGACCCCCTTCTGTAGGGGGGGGGGTTGGGGGCCTCCCCCAAGAAAATTTTCTAAAAAGGTGGACTAAATGGCCCATTTTGGTGCATTTTAGGCATAAAAATATAATGAAATTTGTGTGAGAATTTAAAAGAAATATACTGGTATTTTTTTGAAATGTTCAACTAAATCAAAAAACATATGACAAGTTTTAACTTTTTTTATTTTATATTTATAAAGTCCTCTGAAACAAATAATTTATCAATAAATTAATTTTCATAACAAATAACAACGTAATCACATTATCCAATCTCCTCGCAGTGATCTCCCCTTCATTCTTGGAAAGATCTCTGCAGACACGGGTTAACCTTAGCTGGATTTCAGCTATATAAACATGTATGAACTTTTTTTAAGAATTTATTTTTTTCTCTGTTTAGTATAGTTACAATGGGAACTGCATCTATTAAACATGCCTGTGTGTAATGAAATTTTAAAAAATGTAACTTGAAAAAAAGTTTAAAATTCTGTTTATTTACTTTCGACCATCATCACGTGACATGACTTTCGGCAGTAAGTATGGAACCGCTGTGTGGAGTTTGCACCATTCGGAACACCTCGGGCGACTTCAATATGTCTTTATACGAAGTTGTCGGAAAAGGCCGAGTTGTTACGATTGGAGTTTGCACAATATCGTCAGGCAACTGATCATGGCCAGCAGACGCTCATTTAACAACTTTATCAAATACGTCAAGGTTACTAGACGCTTGAAACTATACATCTTGATGAGTTTGGAGAATTCTCTGATAATCCGTGCCGCCGAATATACGGTACATTGTGTAATATACACGGCAATAAAGTTGCAAACTCGTTATCAGTTGTGACGCAATATTGCATGACCATTGCAAATTGAAAAGTTGACTGTGTTTCTGTTACGAGGTGAAAAGAGTTGAATAAAATGTTTAAGAGTCTTTGAAAATGAGCCCTTTTATTTTTTTACAAACGGGCCAGCTGGGGGGGCTTGGGCCCTATAAGCCCCCCCGGTAAATCCGTGCCTGGGTATACATCATTTGAAAGCTTAAACAGTCGTCTATAGCTGCAAGTAAGAATATTGGTAACTTTCTAGCCTCTTGGCAGAATATACCCACTATCCTAGTTTTTCACCATCTTTATAGTTTTGTGAAAAATGATTAAGTTGCAGTTCTCTTTAAAACATTTATTTTTACCAGGACTAAAATTATTTTATCTGCAGCAATAGACAAATGACTAGGTTTTCAGAAAATGTATAATTTGTTTCAATTTGGCAACTAGTTAACAAGTTATACTTGCTACAAGACACTGTCTTAGAAGGCACGCATGAGACCTTAACTAGCTAGGAAGTTGCCTATCTCTGTTATCTATGTCTCTGGAGAAATAGTGAAAAGAAAATGAACACTGGCTAAAAATTTCAAATTTACAAGGAATCAGAATTTGCTTACCACTGTAGAATGAATAGTGAGTGATTTCGACTAAACAGTCAATAAAATAATTGTTTACAACACAATTTCCCCAAATTTGTTTTAGCTTTATGGTGACTTTCGGTATTGTCTTGATGAGTCACTTTCTTCCTCATTCTGTCAATTCTGAATCCTATGTTATTTTTGCTGATTTTTCATAACTTTCAAATCAAAAGTCTATTTCTGACAACCAAATAAACGGCTATGCATCATTCATTAATATTTTACAATAACAAATTGAATCAACTGACATCGGGGTTGGAACAGGGAAGAGAAACTTACAAATAACAACGATTAGCCAACACGGGTGTCTCCTGTTTCCTCCATTACTGATGTGACGTCATATTGTCAGGTGCGAGACTCTAAAAATTGATTGACAAGTCGTACTTTCAGTTTTGAATCCTAAGTAAAATAAGAAAATTCAGATGTTCTTATCATAGACTTTCTAAAGACTCTATGTTATCTTGAATTTATCTGTAAATTGGTCTTTTTCATTTAAAAATTCTGAAATAGTTTCGAGTCTTTTATTTTCAGTGCTGATCGAGCGAAATGCATTAAAATCTTTTTAATAACATCTAACCTAAAATCCTAAAGAAAATTTAAAAATATTTTTTTCACCCTTGTAAGGACTTTCCGATTTAGTCAAAATCCTTTTCAGATTCTTTTATTTATAATTGACTAATTGATTGCAAATAGTATATTCGCTGCGAGCCGTTTAAATATCCAACCGGAAGTATCCGAATACTGGTTACCAAGGGTGATTTACGGGAAGAGACGACGCTAAATCAGCAAAGAGTGAATATCAACTGATCCACTATTTTCAAAAGAAGAATAGACTAAAGTTTCATTCTTTTTGTTTAGTACTGTCAGGTCTAAGGACCGGAGATGCTTGGAACGAAGGCAGCAACGACCATTGGTCCGGAAGGATGGAGAAATTCAACTTTGAAAGGGATAAAGTTGTCACAAACAATTGTTCAGAAAACTGACAAAAATTGTGATATTGGGCGCTCTATGGACCCCCTCCCACAATTAAGAGACACAGTTGCCCAGTTAAGTAATGACGAAATTCATCGTTACACTCGGGAAGTGAGAGGTGTTGTCGCAAAACTTAGAGAAAGTCTTTTGGAAACAAATGAAGAAATAAAATCCTTGACCAGAGGTAAAGAACAGTTGGAAAAGTCTCTAGAGCATACAAGAAAAGATATTCAGTTGAACAAAGACAGTCAAGAAAATCGTCTCTCTAGACCAACAAAAGAACGGGTATGGAATGTTTGTGTTGCTGTGTTTTCATATTAAAGAGTGTTCTTGATTAGTATCATTTTAGACTGTAGATGTTATAAAGGGATTTATTGCTGCACATGATAATTCTCTACACACATTTTTTTATGTATAAATAATGCTACACTTCTTAAATCACCACAAATTCCTGTTTTATTGGAAGGTTATATACATATACAATTACATTTCATGGACATTTTATTTTTTCAGTTTCAATATGAAATAAAAATGGTTGCTTAATTGACAACACTCCTGATAGGTTGATGTTATTATAGCTTTTTTATTTTGAAAAACTGTTGATTTCAACCTTTAAAATACTATGCATTTATGTAATTCTCTGATATTTGATTATATTGTATTTTTATCACACTTATTTGTTGCTTAAATATATTTTCATTATTTACTGTTTTGGTATACTGAATTGATTTAATTATGTAATAAGAAAGGAATAGTTTGATTTATACATTCTTGTGTGTGAAATACAGAAAACACTATATACATGACATCAATAAAAAAACACACAATTAAAAAGTATTAATTCAGAAGTGAAGATGTGTATCTATATGAAGTTCTTAGTTACAATAGCACAAAACTACTCCTTATCATTGACATTGATTTGTTGTACTGGTATTGTATCATACATAAACCAACTGAATTTTTTTTAATTCCCACATTATGTTGAAAGTTGACATAAATAAATGTATATGTTCATAGAAATACTGGATAACCAATAAAAGGGTCCTTTTTGGTTTTGGAATCATTTGGTATTTGAAATAAAAGAGCCAGTAATTCTGAGTTGACTTTCTGTACTGTAAACATTGTTCTTTTTCAAATATTTAGCAGTCTTTTTTGGGTTAAAAATCTTGCCTTACAGACATAGAAAGAAGTGAATTGAATTTAAAGTGACCTACTCAGAGATTTTAGTTTAAAAATGTTTTTCTTTAAAATTAAAGAGAAATTAATATGCTATGTAAAAAACATAATTTTAGTGATCTATTCGCCATGTAAATTAAAGGAAAAAAAGATTTTGACAGGATTCAAACCCATGCCCTCCTGGTCCAGGTCGGTGAATTTAAGAGAAGCAAATTAAATCACTGTGACATGGGATCTTGTTTAAACCATGTTACAAAATTTATGATATAAACAAAGTATCTTCCTGTGACTAACAAAGTAAATTTTTTACTAATAAAAGTGTATAAAATTTTATATTATGATGTTTTTCTGTAACAAAATATGAGACAGTAATGTAGTTTTGATATGTTCTTCACAATTCTATGTATAAACATTTTCTTTTTTATACATCATTACTGATCTCTGAGTCAGTTTGCTTTAACTATAATCAAGATATCTTTAAGTAGGTTATCTAATGCCTTTTGGATCAAAGTCTTCCAGTAAAACTGAATGGAAAAAAGAAAAAGAAAAATACTAATTTAAGTTAAGCAGTAAATCACCAGACAGGATGGATAATGAGTAAATATGGAATTTGCATAAATATTGTGAAATAACAAAAGATGGCAACAATGATTTAAAGCCTAGGACATGAATATTTACTGTTGTATCACTTCCCAGGCGTTACAATATTTTACCCAAAGGCGTGCATAGAATATCATAGAGAATCAATATATCTCTTGTTAACAAAATGTGAATAATTGATAATGTGTGTTTTGTAGGTTTGGCTTTAACTTTCTCAGTTGATTGCTGCTAGCAGGTGAAGGTTTCTAGAGTCATAGAAATATGGAATTGAAACTTGATCTCATAATTCTGCTGACCTTGTATTTATTGTTCATCAGAGAAACAGTTACTTGCTAGTATTTCATGACAAAAAAGGGAATGAAGTAACCTAGTTTTTTATGTACCATAAAAGTTTTCTACTGAAGCATTTCTGAATATATTAAATGTGAAAAAATTCCAAGAGCTATCAAATAAAGTAGAAGATAACACTTTATCACATTCAGTAGAAGCTGCTTCAGCTTACATTCCTTTTCAAAAGTGTTTGCTCTTTATTGTGAAAATATATATTATCGTTTATTTGCAATACTTTTGTTGGTTTTAATGCAATGTAGAAACTCTTTCGGAATATATGCAAGTGTTAAATTGAATTTTATGTAAATATACAAATGTAATAGACTGCAAAGCGACTTTAATGTCACAAAATTTTCTTTATTGATTCAGTATAGTTCATGTTATTTACATAGATTTTTTCAATTTCAAAAAACAATTTTGAGGTATTTTACTGTTGCATAATGATTATTTTATCGAATGTAGCAGATTAAGTTGCCATTTTTGTAGTAAACAGTTAAAATAAAAAATTCTATTGTAGGGGCTAATAAAAAATTTATACTTCTTTTTGTAATGATCGTAATTGTTCGTGCACTTTACATGTTAAATGTTGCAGCATTGTGATGTAAATTTCTTGCTTATGATTTAGAAACAGCTTTTTCTCCAAGTTTCCAAGTTTAGATTTTTCTTTTTCTTTAGTTATTGCAACTGAGTTATTATATATTTAATGGTTTACATGTATATTTATTATTATTCACCCTTTAAAGTGACTAACTCACACACAGTTTGCTGATGCATAAATCTGTGAGTCAGCAGCTTTAATTGAAATTTTAAGATTTTCTTAGTGACAGATCTTTTTTTGAGATGTAATGTATTTGTATGTTTACAGGATCATGATGGGGCAGATGACTTGTTAAATGCAGAAAGGTCTCATCTCCTGAATTGTAAAAAAGCTTTAGAGGCTCAGCTCAAGTCTGTTCAACAACAGTTACATGTGAGTTCTGACTTTCTTAATCTCAAGTTTCACCATATAATGCATAGAAGCACACTGTTATAGGGAACATATCTTAACTGCTTTTGTTTTCAGAACCAGGATTTTTCCAAAGTCTGCCCGGTATATAACGCGGACTGAAGAAATATTTTAGTAGTTAAGAAACACAACTCATAATTACATGTATGTAACAGCACTGACTGGCTTCAGTGCAGAGATTATCTTGTAAATTTATTATTATTATTTTTTTTTTTTATGTATTAGAGTGAAAGAACAATCTACTATTGAATATGTCATTCTGCTCTCTGGCAGGAGTACAGAGAAAGAGCCGCTGAGAAAGTTTCGTAATCTATTCAGCTGATATTGTATATGCCACCAGGTTATGTTCAGGATTAGATTTTAAAGTGTGACAAAATTTATATATTTACTTGACTGCAGGATAAATTGATTTTTAACTGCTACCTGGATTTACAGCTTGAATATTATTGAAAATATAAGTTTACAGAAGGATTAGTAAATCAATGCTTATCCTTTGTTAAATATTTGATATTCTTTGTTTTGCATATTATCCACACAGTCATTTTCTTTAATTTCTTTAAAATAAGAGGGATTTTGTATGTTTTACCAATATGAACAAACTACTTTCTTGAATGAAATATAAAATGATATTATATTGATATCTTTATTATTAAAATAAATCTTTATACTGTATACAGGTTTTAAAATCTAGTAATTCTTAGTTTAGTATTTATTACAGTTGTAATTTAAATATTTCATTATCATAGTACATTGTACTGATAATTAGTTCATACAGGAACAATTGGTCCTCATTTTTTTATATAATATGTATATTTCAGACATTAGACCAAGCACGGAAGAGATTGTTCAATGTTCTACAGGAACGTTCAAGAGTCCTTGACCTTCTCTGTCATGCTCTGTCATCAATTGCAAACAGTGCTAAACACAGTGCACATGGTCCCCGTAGTCGTACCTCTCTGGACGGCAGGCTTTCCCGTCTTGGTCCTTCAGTCACAGATCCTCTCGGAGCATACACACCGGAGACTGATCAAGCTTTAGCAGATGCACAAGATGCTAGAGCAAGATCAGCATATCTCCGCAAGGAACTGAAGGAAGCCATTGAGAGAACAGACAAATTGACAAGGGCTGCCCATAAATCTGTAAATGATGGTATGACACAGAAATTGTCAGAGACAGTCACATTGAAGGTAAATAGTTTTTGCTATGATATGTTACTATTTTCCATTTTATAAAATTAAATAACTATAATACTAGGCACTCTCAACTTTATATTTTTCTGCATTAGAAATTTAGAACTTCATTATTAAGTTTAGATTTGTTCTTATAAATACAGTTGGAAAAGGAGTAAAAAATTCACAGATTTAAAAAAAAATGTTAGGAATTTATAAGGACTATAAAACTTGAAAATAATATGTGCATATTACAGCAACATTTGACAGTGAGCTATGGAGAAAACAGACATGCTATCCAGAGAGCTCAGCGATGGTACGATGCTACTGAACGGGCCAGGGGTTACACAATGGTAAATTCCTTATATTCATTATGGTCCAGCTGCTTTCCAAGACTTTGTCTGTGTCAGATTTATTTCACTTTGTTTAAGCTGAAATTGGTAGAATAAGCAATAAATGTCACAAATACAAAAATTTCTGAATATTTAGAAAAGTGTTTCTGAACACCCAGCGATGTATATAATAAAAATTGCCATGTTTATCATTCCTGTTGATTGGAAGTGCTTTTAAGTGTGGTAAGAAGTTTGAAACAAGAATAACTGTGTTGTTTAAACTCACAAGTAAATACCTAGCACAATTCTTTCAGGGTCCTGTTATGAGCGCTGATTTGACTACTCGGGAGAGACTTGACCGTCCTATGGTGCGTGTGTTCCAACGGCATCCAGGCACCCAGCTACCTGAGGCTCAACAAATCATTGAGGTAAGGCTGACACCCAAATTCTATGTATACTGCATTTGTATAAATAAAAAAAATATTAAAAAAGAAACTTTTAAAAGAATAAAGTTTTTTTCTGTTTTGACTTGTTCTTTGTGTAAAACAACACTCAGCCTGGTGTTGGCTGTTGATATTTTACTACCACTGTTTTTGCATAATTAGTTAGGAAATCTTCAGATGTATTTCACTTTCTTTTGATAGTTTTCTTTTGTTAAAAGCCTATGAAAATGATGTATTGTTACTTTTTACATCAAAGCCATAAAAATTAGTTGTGTCATACAAGTCACATAACGAAGTGTCAAGAAAATAGGTCTAAACATCTTCCTTAGTTTTTACCTTCTCTCAAAAGGGAAAGGCTGGGGTGTAACACTGAAGTCACAGACAGCCTCTTAAGTTATCTGACTATCATTTTAACAAAATAAAATAACTGAAAATTGTTTGATTGAAATGAAAGATAACATTTCTGGCAGTAAATTTCTTAACAGAATTCACATACGGATTTATAACAGACAGTAAATTTTACGATGATGTCAGGTGAGGAAAACATTTTTTTCAACATGAATATTTGTTTTCCAGGGTGGAGATGGTTTGCTTCAGTCACTCACTGCCACCAGTAGGAACATTGGCCTACTTAGACTCGCCAGTCTACGCCTTGATGACGACATTCGTAGCAAGAGCGCTGCTGCCTCCACTGATGGCAGTATTATACGACTTCGTAGACGAAAGTCAGACCATAGGTGGACGCTGGGAGCTGCATTTTAGCAGTTACCGCCATACCAACAAAAACTTTTGTATTTCCAAACTAGTATTACGTTGTTAATCTTGCACTTGATTAAATCAAAATGTGGTTGTTTTTTATATACATTTTATGTAAACCTGCACGCTTTTGCATTAAATATTTAAAGGGTCGAAGGTTGTCAATATTTTGCTTATGGTTTTGATTTAAATTTTTGTTGTCAAATACAATACCATCAGTATTAACAGAATTTAAGCATAAATGCTCAAATTTTGTAAATAAATGTTCGAAATTCATGAACAGCCAATACCAATATGACGATTCCAGAACTGATACATCTGGCTGCGATGGAACACATTTACGTTGCGTAATATTGTTCGCAGATATTTGTAAGACAGAAAAATACTTTTAAGAGAACAAATTAAAAAAAAAACAACAACTGTTTTCCAGAATACTTTTGTCAATGGTGGTTGGGTTTGTGGTACAATTTTTTAGTAATGACCTGATATGGTTCATTTATATCGTAATCAACTGTAACATTACAAAAACATCTTCATAATTCTAAGTGGTGTATAAGTGTTGATTTTTAAGTCTGCGTGATGTATTTTTTTGCCGAAAATTCTAACTGTAGCATGTAACCAGAATAAGAGTGGTTATGCTCCAAACCAGCCAAGGACATGAGGTCCATAATTGAAATATATGGATCAGTTATACGTAGAACTCGGCCTTTGTTTATGATTGCTATACAACTTTTTTTTTTTTTAAATCATCAAAACAATATTGAAAAAGGTGGTAACTATAGGAGAAATGTTAGTTAAAAGAAATGTTCATTTTTGTTTGTTTGTTTTAGTTCATTTGAAGAAAAAGTTACTACAGTATTAAATTGACATGCATGGTTGTTGAATTATACATGCTAAAGAGTGATTGCTTTATGTATTGTTGATTTTATAGATGTTTATTATAAGAGAGAGAGGTTTGTCCTGGACCAAGTTGACAAGAGTGTCTGTGGTAGCCATCATTCATTTTTCATTCATTGATGATTTATACATCCCCGATCTCTCCATGGGAAATTGTAGTCCTTTCTCCGTCAATTTAGGAAATATTTTGGCCTTTAAAATTTGACTATGTGCAGACTTTGTAATCTTATTTGTCAGTTTGAATTAGAAATAAGGATTGTTCTTTAAATTAAAAAAAAAAAGATGGAATATGTTTGCTTTTTTTAGGCTGTTTGAGTAATCCAAGTAAGAAAATACTGAAAAAACAACAACAACACTTTCATCTTTGTTTTTGTTATAACATGCAACATTTTTGACATTGTCCTCACTCTACATTTCAGTATTTTGTTTCATGTAGCAGTATTATTAATTTATCTTGCTTTGCAAATCTATGTTTTGCTTTTAATTGACAGTATAATTGGAAAGCAGCAATAATCTTTATATGAAACCCCTCCCAAACCTTCTGTTTAAGGACCTGAGAATTTTGTGTTGATTTTTCTTTTTTATCAAAACTGGTAAAATTTCACATCTGAATTAGTCTTGTGATATTTTTCTAATATTTTTTTTTACTTTTTGTGTGTGCTGCTCATAGCCATTTCTAGTTATATATGTAAAGCTCAGAAACCTATAGAACAAAAGTTGAAAATCACAATAGGTTCAATAAGCAATTTTCGAAGGCTGCCAGGAAAAATGTGTGATAATTTTCTCAGTGTATAATAATTACTGTTAACAGTTTATGTTAGATGTTGTTTTTTCTCTTTCTTTGTTCTGTAAATGAAAAAAAATGCATGGAAATCACCCTCGAATACAATATTCTTAATGTATGTGTAGATTACACTATTTAACTTACATTAAACAGCGCAACAATTAACAATAAATGATGCAAATAATTTTTGCTGAATATTTTATAGGTTTTATAAGTATCAAACCAATTTTAGGTTAAAGCTTGATTTTTTTTACAAATGTTAGGCACGGCATAGTCTTTAGTCACAGAGTATTTGCAAAGTTTTCAGGAACTAGTCATGTACATTTCAATTCTAGGTATAGACAGTTGATGTCAATGTTTCAGTTACATTAGCAATGGAGTTACCTACCTTTGCACAAGAAAATTTGATGATGAAAACTCATTTAAATTTAAGCAGTGAAATGCTCTTATATATCGAATTGCTTTACAACAGGTATGCTTAAGTATGTTTTTCTTAGATAAAAAAGTTAGATCCTTTTCTCATTTCGCTTTTGTTTTTTTCCTGGGAAGATAGGGTCTAGCTTTCAGAAAATCCAGTCAGAGCAATTTTGCTTTTCTCTTATGTAGCCTGTAGTCACTGGAGAGGGCAGACGTTATACAAATATATGTATAATATAATAGAGCATTTTATTTAGTTCTGAAGCACATATATTCTTGCTGTTTACATTTACATTGGTTCTTTGAACAGGCCATCACATTGTCAGTTGAATAAGTGTATTGGTTAAGAGGTTTCTCAGCTAATGTAAGTGAAATATATGGCATCAGACTAAACAAAAAAATAGCCATGCTAACCCTCTTAGTTTCACATATTTGTACAAAATGTAGGTAGAATTTGTTAATTCATCTTTACTAACAGTTATTACTTAAGGCATTACATTACTTAATATTACAAGTATTACATTTTACATATAAAATTTATTCTGTGTTTTCAGTATTACTGGATTGTCAAGTATTGACGTTATAAATTTTCAGTATTTTATCCAATTTTACAATTTAAAAAACAAATACCACACTGTCCCATTGTATAGGAACTGTTATAAGTAATGAGGACAAAGAAAATCTTGGTATTGACATCAAAGAAAAATGACACAAGCTTTTTTTAAAAATGTTTGACCTTGTCGACAGCAGGTGTTTATGCCTTTGCTACTGGTGCAGATCATGGCTCTATGCAGTCTGTCAGTCTGCAAGTTTTTGGTTATATTTCTCTAGATGATAGATGATACCATCAAAATTGCATCATTGAAAAAAATAATAATCTGTATTTCAAAATTTAGCAGGGTAAGGACTTATATCTTCTGAAAATTATACCGTTATCATGCTCTGCCAGGAGGTGATTTTATCAGTTTTCAAAGTTATTTGAAACATTTGTTGATATATGAAAAAATAGAACATTTGTTAACTTGATTGATGTTAATTCTTTTTCATTCTCTGTTGTATATTGTTTTGTTTTTTATGTTTATGCACCAAATATTTATGCAAGTATTCTGTGATATACACACAATTTGTGCTTTTCAGTATTATATTAAACAGTTACACCCTTTTGCATCAATTTTTAATCATTTCAGTTTTCAACAAAAACACTAGGAACAAGTGTAAATACCGGTATAAATTGATTTTAGATGGCAAAACCCGTTTTCTATCCTTTATACTTCATACTTTTACAAAATGTCATACTTTTGTTTTTTTCACTGATACATATGCAGTGAAGATACGCATTCCTACAATCAGGGTTCTCTCTGCTCAAAGATAATGTGTCCTAACAAGGTTGCTCACTTGCCAGTTAAGATTTTTTTAATGTTATATTCACTAACAAAGAAATAATCTGGGGTTCAGTAAGAACTTTGTTGTTCATAATTTTACTGAGGCATACTAAGTTGAGAAACTGAAGCTATGTATGAAATTTTATGTACAAAGAAATTGACTTAAGATTAATATCTTAATTACTTGCATGTATCTATAATTTCGGTTCAAAACTTTTAAAACCCAGATCAACTGCATGAAGAAGTTAACAAGATTACTTCTGGTCTAGTGTAGATGTTAAACCATTTCAGTTTAGAACACAGAATATTTCCAAGCAATGACACTATTTAAATGTAATAAATAAATGGATGATTTAGTTGTGAAGCGTCAAAACATGGATTTGCGTCGACCTTTTGCATTTCAGGGGGTCAGTTTATAACTGTTGTATCCGCATACAAAATAAGGAGATGTAATTATTTTGAACTAATCCCTCGATTTGACAACTGATGTTTAAAGTGAAGATTTGCAGTTCCTGTAGCCTGTTTAGGAATTCACCCGTGTTTTGTTACTGTAGATTTAGAAACATTGTTATGAATGCGCCTGTGATCATTTGCAGAATTTCTAGAAGATTGTTATCGATTGATCATTCACCTTGTTGCTGCCCTGTATTACCAAACATTACGAGTGCTTAATAAATACAAAGAAAAAAAATTGTGTGTTTTTTTTTTTATGTACAAGATTAAAAAACAGTAGGGCCATGATGGCCCTGGATCACTCACCTGAGTACTTTGGCTGTGGGTTTGCTGTTAAGCAAACATAAGAAGCAGTATTTCATTTTCTAATTGAAGATTTGGAGGTGGCTACAAACCAAACATCTGAAGTATCAGTCAATAAATAATGGCTCTGTGGCAGAAAGTAGAAATATCTATTATTACCTGGATCACCTTGACCCAGTGATGTCAAACCCCACCTATGGGAAGAGGTCCATGCAAGGAACTTGCATACCAAATATCAAAGATATTGGTCAATAAATAAAGGCTGTATGAGATCAAGCAGATGAATCTATTTTTAGCCCCAGTGACCTTTACCCCAATCTAATAATTTGAACAGGCTTGGTAAAGGTCCACCAGACAATGCACAATGTCAAATTTTAAAGTTCTAGGCTTTGTGGTTTCAGACGAGAAGATTTTTAAAGATTTTCTTCTATATTGTAAACTTGTGACCCCTTGGGCTGGGCCAATAGTGACCCCAGGTACATTATTTGAACAAACTTGGTGGAGGTCTGCTAGATAATGCTACACACCAAATTTCAGACATCTGGGCTCAGCAGTTTTAGACAAGAAGATTTTTTAAGTTTTTCATTCTTGTTGCCATAGCAACCAGAGTTCTTCATGAAATGAAATTCTTTGAACAACTTTGGTTCCTGCAGGGAATATTCCTGCAGAGTTTTATTATCTTTCACTTAGTGGTTTAGGATATGTTGTTTAAAGTAAAAAGGTGACGGAGCACGATGGACATAGGGTGATCACAAAAGCTCACATTGAGCACAAAGTGCTCAGGTGAGCTAAAAATGTAGTACTGACATCAGTCAGAGGAAAGTAATATCTGGTGTAAGCTGTACTTGATAGATTTATTTCAGCAAGTATCTGCCAAGTTTGCTAAAACAGATTTGCAATTTTTGCAAAGATTACTATCTGTATTCTTAATATAATGACAAATTCATGTTTCAATATGTCTCTATCAATATCTGGACACTGATTTTATATAAACAATGGTGTAATTTTGTTCTAATAAAAGTTATTTTTCCATTAAAATAATTTCATTTATTTTTAAAAGAATTATATTTTGCTTTCATTGTTAATCATTTGGCTACCTCGGCATTTTTTATAAAGCAAACTAGTCATTAAGTAGACTGGTTCCCGTTACGAATGTCTTTGGTATTACCTTTATTTGGTATGCTGGGAACCACATGATTATCAGACGATATATAACCCGAAAAGCCCATGCAGGCCACCTCAGTCGTTTTTTACTGCCGTCTTCACATCAACTCTTCAATTATCCCGCCTTCTGCACCCTGTCTTTATAAATATTCCCTTGTATGATATCTTCTATGGTTCGGAAGACTGTTATATTTTCATGATTTAGTTTTACTTTAACAGAAAGGCTGCTGTGAGAAGTTTTTGTTTTCAGGAGGTTGTCATGTCACATGTCATGAATGCCATAAATGTGTATGTCTGGTCAATTCATCGTAGGGGAATCACCAGCCTACAAATAGAAACTCGAAAACATCTAAAGTGTGTGAACATCCTAGACATTCTGAGCCTCTCGTCGATTTCCAACTTGTATCCAGAGACCAACCATAGTGTTGTTGAAAATTCAGATTTATGTGTAAAAGTCTAGTCCATGTGTTGCTGTTTAGTGAGAAGACTTCCTTCATGTTTTCTTCTGGATTGTTATATCATTTTAATTTTTATTCAGTGATTATATTCACAGTCTTCGATTAGACTTTGAAACGTTATTCAGTTATATATTGAATGTCACTTGAATTTATCTTAAATTCTTTTGCGGAAAATTCTTTTGCTGGAGGGCTATTAGGTGTGTCTCTTATCATTTGACTCAGACAGCGTCCTTTCTACTCGAACAGATAACGTGAGAGAGGGAGGGCTGAAAGTCTGAGAAGGGAATGTATAATGTTAGTGTGTCTGTTATGGCTGTTTGTTACTTAGTTACCTTGTGCTGTTGCTATAGGCTTTACTCAAGAGTACTATGGTAATACCTATTTAGCTATTTGCTTATGCCCATTGCCTATCTCGCAATGTGCTATGGTTTCTTCCACGCTATTAACAGATAGCGTTTTTAGACGTGGAACTGACCATTGTGCACTGCGTGGACCGCTGAACGGTTAAGTGTACAGATGTTCTGTTCACTCTCAGGCTGGACTGTTGCTTCGCTGGTTACTATTAAGTGCACCAGGCTGTTGCGCTCAGCATTCTTTTAACAGTTACCGTTAGTAGTTTGCGTTAATGGCATGTTGCTTGTTTGCTGTCAAGTACCTTAACTCATGGTGATTTATTCGTTCAAGCGTGTAGGCGAGTCGCCCTAACTTTATTACAAGACACACCTGGTCGCCCTTCACTTAGTTTATGGTTGTTACTGTTTCAAGCGGCCAAGATTATCCCAACCTTATTTCTCATGACTGGTTTTGTTATATTGAAAGCATAGCATCAAAATAAATACCGAGTTGACCTGCACGTTAGTTTGTTCTTTAATTTCGAGTTATATAAAATAAACAAAATATAAATACATCTGACGGTTCAAATCTATTCAGTGGTGAGAGTGTCCTGTGACTTTCAGACCACGACAACTGGTTTGGATCCATGGAGCAGCCATCAAGTTGAACTTGTATAAGTTGAAAAACTTGCTTTCCCGAATCAATGTAGAAACTCACAGTTCATATTCTTTTATTATTTCATATGTCCTATACATCACTCATACTACAACATATACATTAGAATGTAGGAATAATAATTTATAACAATAAAATCATATTGCAACAAAATCACTAGTCACTATAAATCACATACTTTCATAAACAGTAAAGTTCCACACACGTCAAAGAAAAAATTCATGTATACTTGCACATGTAGCAAAGAGAAGCATTTTTAATAACAGCTTTAAGAATAATATCAATTTCCTTGTGAAATATTCATATACCGCTACACCATATGAATTTTAGATTAATTACAAGTGTACCATTTAAAACTATATTTCAAGAATATTTGCACAACCATTTAAAAAAGAAGTGTATGAGTACTTTCAGAATCAACTTACATTTAGTGTGTTGTGTGGGTGGTGTAAGTATGTCATGTTATACCATTTCCCTGATAAAAATGTTGTGGCTTGTATCATTTCATTGGGTAATAACGCAAAGCAAATGAACCAATAGCTGAAATGATTTGAAGAAAAAAGTTACTTTGGTTTGAAATTTGAATATCATTTATCAGAATATGACCAAATTATTGCAAACAGAAGATTTGGTAGTGAGAACATATGATCTTTTGACTGATTTTATTTAATTTTTTTTCTGTTGTTTCATGAAAAGCAACACATAAAAGCAATTTTTCCTTGCAATAAAAAAACTGACTCACTGAAAGAATAAACAAGTCCATGGTAACTAAAATTCAGTTTCATTATCAAGGAATAACAGTGCTTCTGACAAGTATATTGGTAAAACAATTGTTTCTTAGGATATGGAACATCCAAGAACTTTACAATATTTACATCATTCTTTAAGATGATAAACACTCTTCATGTTCTGTAATGTTGCATTTCTGATTTTAGACATCTGTCTTCTTATCCTTCAAGGTTTAATGCTGAATCAGCTATACAATCTGGTATTTCTACAAGGCTGAATTTAAGCATGGACAGAGTCTGTGAGGTTACAATGTTAAAAAGCTTCTATCAATCCAGTCTTACATGAGATTTACTTATCTTAATGAAGTTATCTGGCACATAGAAGTTCTTGTGACTTCCAGAAAATATTATAACAGATATATTTCTGATTTTACAGTAATGGAAAGAATTTTGTTAAGCATATTTTGTGTTTCTTATATCTCTTGCCTTTTATTGAAATTCTTTGAGTTATTTGCCTATATGTTTTATGGGGCAAAACAAACTAATGTTTTTATGAAGGAAAAGAAAACTAACATTGGCCAGCTGATGCAAATATGGGTGTTTTGAAATCATTCTGCAATGAAACACTCCCAATATAAGCATGTGCTTCCCCCCTGACATAATGATAAACATCATTTCAGGCTTATAAAGACACATGTAAATAAGTCCAGCTGGGCATCATCGCAACAATTGAATGTTCCCTTTTCCTAAACAAGGAAGCTTTAAATCTCAAATTCAATGCACCAATTATATAAATGATCCTTCTCTTTTTATGTAAATTTTTAAGTTCAGAATCCAAGAGCCCATATAAACATCACTTACAGCTGTACTAGTGAATAACAAACAATACAGTTATACTTTACATCACAATGGTTTAATCTGGGATAAAACATAATAGAATAAAGAAACGTGTGAAATAATTTAAATGTGAAATAAACACTTCATTTGTGACAGCTGAGATGCAAATAAATATCACTGTAAAATAAAGTGCATGTTCACAAACTCATTGTTACAACTGGCATCAATGTAGGAACACTTCCGTCTACATCAATAACAAACATCTTCCATCAATGAAAAGGTCATTTTATAATAGAGACTTTCGTATAAGTGGGTCGATCAACATGTAGCTCTAAAATAAGATAATAGATTGTAAAATTAAACAAATTAAAGGAATGATTTCACTTTACTATCACTAACTAATGATCTCACTTTACCATCACTAGCTCACGACCTCCCTTTACTGTCACTAACTAATGATCTCACTTCACTATTGCTAGCTAATGATGTCACTTTACTATCACTAGCAAATATATCAATGCAGTAGGTTAAAAAAAATTCAAACTCAGATGTAGTTAAGTCAAATGATACAACATGTGACACTTAATTCTGTAAATTAACACAGACAAACAGCACTAAAATATGGTTCTCAGATATCCATTATATTAACAGCAGTCACTGAAGCAACTTTCTTTTTTTGTTATTGTTACAAAAGACTCATGTTAACTTTTATCTAGGGATAGGAACGAATGTTTGAAAATCGACCGAATATTTGAATCTAAATATCAAATTCGAATATTCTATAATGACTTTTTTTCAAATAAAGCATTGTTGATTTTTATAAATGTAAACATTCAGATTATGCATATGGTAAAACAGTACCAATGTTCGGATACCAAAATTCCGGTAACTGACTGAACTGAAAAAAACAACAACGAATATTCGAATATATTCGAATATGGCAAGGTGAATATTCGAATATCGATATTAGTTTTTGTTCCGATCCCTGCTATTATCTAAGCATCAGACCTACACACAGATTAGTTCCTCCCTGAACAAATAATGAGCTGAACACATTCACCTATAAGTGATTAAAAACTTTGATAACATCTCAAATTTTTGTTTTGTTGTCTTACATCTACATCAGGTGTCAACAGACCAAAAGTTTTGTCACAGCTTTAGAGGCGATGTACATTTTAGATTTTTTAAAAACTAGACTTCCATTCATATACTGAACATGTATCAAAATGGATTTCTAAGTACACAGGTAGCAAAACAATTTGTATTGAAGTGTGACAATGAAGATATGTGATATAGATAATTATGAAACATGTTCATTTAGAGAATTAAATGATAAAAAACAGAGTGAAAACAATTTTTTTTTTCAATCATTTGAAATGCCAAGCTGTGTTATTTGTTATGCATTGTCTTGAGATAGCAATTTAATAGGTGAAAAAATAGACAAACATCTTTCACAATGTAGTGCACGATAAACAAATAAGTGTTTGAATCAAGTTGTCTAACAACAAATAGTAAACATGGCTTTAAAGAAATCCAGTATTTTGTTTGACATAAAAATAAGTACCTATGGCATCTCATTTTATAAAACCCAAAGTCTTATTAGCTTCAGGTGGATTAACCATACACACATTCACTCTATAAACTTGTTAATTAAGTCATTTTTTTCTCTATAAGAGTCCATCTGTATTAAAAATTCTATTGATTCCCATTTAGAAAATAAAAAGTACAAAATTTGAAGTATACACTATTGACAGAACTACAAAATGTTGTCTATATTTGCAAGCTATTCGTAACATTGTACTAGTGAAAACAATGGTCCCATTAAGTTACTTGGTTAAAAACAATTCTGAAGGAAAGTTCTTGAAAACAATAACATTTTTAAGCATTACAATACCTGCACTTTACATAATGTAAAATTACAGTCCCATTTCAAGGCTTTTTTGCCCCCATCTATAAGCAATCAATCCTTGTAAATAGGAGAAAAAATGTCCTTGAAACAATTTTAGCTTCTGCTCACACAAAGTACAATTGTTATTGATCAAATACAGTTACATATTTAGGCTTATCAGCAACCTTAAAACACTACCATCCAATCTCACATTTGGCTTTCTAAGTACTTATATCAGTAACATTTTATCAGTAACATTTTATAATCATAGTGTTTATCGCAACGGTAACGGTTTATTTTCCACAACTACTGAGAGTTTACATTCCATACCTGGTAACAATTTACATTCCACAATTGGTAATGGTTTCAATTCAATATTTCATGTTTACTTCTCTATATAATGTTATAAAATGGTTATATGCAAATGTTAAAAATATGTTTTCAACTACCACTCATATATATGTAAGACAACATTTTCTCAACTCAATCATAAATACAACACACTTATCTTTATATACACGTACATAAATAATAGCATATATTAAAATCATACCCTAGACACAATGCACACATATGTTATTATCACTTATACTATCAGTACTTGTATGCTTAAAAACTAAGAAGCTCTGAGCTCTGAAAGAAAAAAGAAAATGGAATGACATTTTCAAGCTCTGAGCTTGTTTTTACCAATCAGTAAATAAAGATAATAAGCTCTACTTATGTCTTGCGTATATTCACTTTGTCCGACCTTTCTGACCATTTTTTCTATATCCATATGATTCCAATTGAAGATAAACTATGAATAAATGATCTATACCAGTTAAAATTCATCAGATCAAATTTCACAATTCTATTAGTTACAGAGTCTGTTACTCTAGACAGGTTTGTTTAATGAATGCTGAATGCTTTTGTCATGCAATTGTTTATATTCAATTGTTGTCAATTGCTAAGTGAAGAAGTTTTTAGTACTTCTGTTTTCCATGATTTTTATACTAAGTTTTTAGCATTCATCTTGACTGTCAAGCACCTCGATAATTCTAAACACCATTAAAACTTTTCTAAAGAAAAAAAATGAAACAGAGGAACTATAATCAAACTTTATTTACTGCTGTTTTTTCTGATATCAATCTCAACAATATAAAAAAAAGATTTCAAATACAGTAACCATGTATCCAAATTCTTTCTTAAATAGAACTATTTCAACTTTCTGAAAAAATTGAGGTCAACTTTTTCTTATGAAAAATCAGTTTATATTTTGTCACTATCTACACAAAATGTCAAGTTAAAGTGAAATTACACTAGTGTAACAAAGTATATACATGACAAAGCCACAGACAGATGAGAGAAAGTGAAATGATTCCCATGGCTTCTTTGAGTGTTCAGAGCCTTTTCATTTTCATCCTCGCATTTATAAATATGCTTTGAAAATGTCATAATAATGATTAACCTGCTGAACTACAACAATTCTCAAGTCAGAACACATGTACATGAAGCATTAAATCTTCATCACTATGTTATTAAGTGACTAGCACTTTCAAAGTTTGTTCACAATTTTTGAAATGGATTTGTCCAACATTTAGCTTGGACAATACCATTTATCAATTACAGGGGTATTATAAATTTAGTTTGGACAATACCATTTATCACTTACAGGGGTATTATAAATTTAGTTTGGACTATACCATTTATCACTTACAGAGGTATTATAAATTTAGTTTGCACAATACCATTTATTATTCACAGGGGAATTATTAATTCAAACTTGAACAGAGAACACAACAGACCCTGTTCAGACAGCATGGATCCTAATAAATGGTTAACAAAACTAATACCACAAAAATGAAGAAATGTGCAACCAAAGAACCAGTTTAAAAAAAAACAGCTTAACTTAAAAAACAAATTCATATAAGCCCATGTCTTTGAAGGTAAGGTGAAGGAATGAATCATTCTTTTTTTTCTATTTTCTAAATTGACACCAGATTCCATTTTTCTATTAAATGTCTCAATTTGAGAAATCAACAATATCTGTTAGCATTTATTTTATCATAAAACTAGACACTGAGCCATCTTGTGGGCAAAACAGTCTGTATAAGCATAGACCATGGGCAGCTGGATGCTTGTATACCGTTGTCTGTCCACTGCAGTGTAGACTTGTTGCACAAAATAAATGAGTATAATGTAACAGAATGTTTGTTATGTTCTATCATCAACATGAACAACCTTTCTCGCTAGGCTGCTGGTCCGTATTGAGGGCATTGCGAGGGGTGGCTGGCTTGTGCTGAACACCAGACTCGGCAGCGTTCAAGTCCAAACTGAAATCAAATCCAAGTTTTTCCTTAAAAGCACTCTTTCCCAAGCAATAATTTTTTTAGTTACCTTTAGGAGTAAATGACTGATGTAATTTAAAATTATGATTCCTGTCTAATTACTGAAAGAAACAGTTTTTAAACATACTAAATTGTTACTAATCTTTGATTTTATATAATGCCCATGTCTAGTATGAAGCCGATAACTCATGTTAAAAGCTGACACCAGGATTTGCATTAAAACTTTGGGGTTTAATACCTAGCAGTAGCAGGTAAGACAGACAGAATGATTTAAGGAATCCAACATTTACACCACCACATAAAAAACATCTTACCTGCCATCCTGTATATTTTGGTATATTTTCTTTGCAGTGTCTAAAAAGGCGTCCTCGACATTGTCTCCCCTATAAAGAAATGAAACATTCACTTAATGACCATATAAATCGATAGTGACAAGAATAAGCTATGAACAAATGTGTACATCTATTATACACAGTAATATTTCTAAAGTTTTTACAAAATGACTCTAACTCTTCCTAATCCTATTTCAGGAGATCAGAAAAATTTTGGCTATAAGAAGACCTGGTAATAATCATATGCAGTGTTAATTCAAGTTTATTTTAGGGAATTACAGCAACTCCTGCAGAATAGTTATGAAAATCAATTTAAACTTATAAAAACCGTTACAAACTATCTGTGCATGCACTACTTAATGTCAATCAAATCTGAAATGTGAACTATCTGATGGAAGACGTACTGACATGAGACACAATTTGATGGCCCTGTACAAATCCTTTTTATTCATTTTGACTTATGATAGAATTACAATAGTATTACATTGCTGGGCCATCAACAAGTTTGTCAGCTATGATATTTTGTGAACAAAAATATTATTTCACTTCTTTGTAATAATGAAACTTACGTTTTAGCACTGCACTCTAAAAACATTAAGCCTGAAAAATAATAATGGATTTAATTCAATATAAAATTTCATCATTGTTCAAAAACCGTAATTTCATCCAAGATTCTAATAATGGTTTGGTATCATTCTTTCACTCGAGATTTAATCTATCCATCCGTATGATTGTGTTATGTTGACTATTTCAACTTAACAGCATGCATAATAAAATCACAAAATGAAACATTATGTTATCATCAGCTTATCTGCATTCAGTTTTACATATATGATAAAGTACCATACCATTCTCATCAGCAAACTGTTTAGCTTCTTCGTATGTTACATCTCTCTGTGCCTCTAAATCTGACTTGTTCCCAATCAAAAATATAACCTGAAATATATACCACACTTCACTATACCTAGCTCCAATTTCAAGCAAAAAACTCAATCAGTTTTCTTTTTCTGATCACATCTATATTGCCTTCTTAAGTAAACAAATTTGCCTATTTTTGTTGCTATGAATAAGACCTTGTTGAAATTTGGTATGATTGTTTTGAGCCATTTCCTGATCAGATATTAGCTGTAACTGTGAGAACCAGGAAGTTATTTTCAATATTTTGAACATTCTTCCAGTCAATTTTATGGCGGTCTACATGCACTGTAAATATTGGTTCAAATCAGGAATAGCAGTGCAGATTTCATAGAGCAGCTGTTGCCAATGGCAACATATTATATCTTCTCAATGTTTTGTGTGTATATGTTCTAGACAAAATTAAGGAAAGTGTAACAGCCTTACAATTTTCATTCTTGAACAGATGAAATCACTCAGTTAAACTCTTAAGATGTATTTCTTTTATAAATCTAAACATCTGACAAATAGACGCAGAAGATATTTTTGGTAAGGTTTTCTTCAGATATTTAATGCTCTCTCATAAAAGAACCACTACTATCCCACCTCTGAAATACTGTAGTCAGACCGCTAGCAGCTGGCTTGAATTAAGTGGTAAGTCAGTGATCTAAGAACTTGACAGGGGAATGGGAAACAGTTTACCATAAAAAGCAAATGAAGTTATATAAACATTTTATACTTACTGTATTTGGATTAGTTAAATTTCTGGCATCTGTTAACCAGCTACTTAAATGGTTATATGTACTTCTTCTGCAAAAGACAAACAAGAAAATTTTCCATTCATTACAATATAATTATGATATATAATCACATCTTTCATTTAAGGAATGTTCTGACTTTGGTAAAAAAAAAAAATGAAGAAAAGAATCAGAAAAATTAAGTTAACAGATATGTATATCTGAAGGGTTTGGCTCTTAAATGTCTATATGAAATAGTTTTCAACTGGTAACTGATTCTTGAATTTCTATCCTTTTATCTACAAGTTACTTGACTGTTAGAAAAGCATTGATTTGCCTGTACACCCATTTAAAAGAAAGTTACTCTAAATTCTTAAAATTACAACTGAATGAAAGATAGGCAAGTGAATTTTAAAATAATTAATGGCAGAAGCTTACAGCAGATAAATCAGGTCAAAAGATTGATTCACATCTCCACAATCTGAACTTGTGGCAAATCGCATACATACATATAATCATTTTATAGAAAGACCATGAATAATCACTGTTTCACATTTACTCATACATACATGTATCTATTCATTATTCATATGGTATTACTAATAGAGATTTCCATTTGTAGAATATACAGATCTCAGTAAAATATAAAGCTATGTGTGTCACTACACTCAGAAACTTCTACAGAACAAGAACAGTAACTTAGCACAAGTTTCAACCTAGATGAGAAATACTCGTTGTTTTAATTCTCACATATGATCAAACTGAATATTTCAGTAACAGTACAATGTACATTGTACATCTCAAATCATAGAGGTCAAGTGGTCAAAATGATCTGAAGTAATTAAAAAAAAAAAATCAAAAAAGATGTGCAGCCAAAGACAAACTAACAATACTGAACTTCTTACTTAAATATATTTATTGAGAAAAAGTTTTACTTCCACAGAGTGAATCGGATTGTTGAATATTATATAACCCTTAAATGACTCAACCAGTTCTAAACTAAACCTTCGCTACACTGGAAGGTATATTTTCATGTATCTCTGAGAAGTGAGAGAAGTATTAGTTACTTCTGATTTACAATATTATTTGATTACCCAGCTTGTACCCAGCATTTATCATGACCATCATGCATCTTTATCATTCTGAACATATATAAAACTTTAACTTACCTAGTAATATCATAGACCATAAGTGCCCCTGCGGCACCTCTGTAGTAACTTCTTGTAACAGCTCGGAACCTCTCCTGGCCTGCTGTATCCCAAATCTGCAGCTTTATTTTCTGCCCCGATACTTCTATAATTCTGAAACACATAATTTATTAACAATAATTCACCACTATGATTAAATACAAATTAACCACCCTGCAGAATTTCTTAAATGAATCTGTCAATCCTTCTATCTTGACAGTCCCACTCATATTTTACAGGGTTTTTTTTACTGCGAACTTACTAACAAATAGACAAACAGTGCCAGTCATGATCAGATATATGATATATCATGATCTGTACCAGTTACAATGGGAAAAGCTATTGCTGCCAGCAGGGTAAAGGTCAAGGTTATTGTCTGATCTTGACCTATGTTACCCATAGGGCTGACATCCTGATGAATGAAAAGTAATTAGGAAGACATTGAGTACCATGCTATCTCTAAGGTGAACTTCTGTTTATCAATTATAAAGGAAGTTAAAGAAAAACAAAAAAATATGTAGATTTAGCTGGAATATGTGAAACTACAAGTCATTCTGAACTAACAACCACATTTACCACAACCAGTTCCAACAGATCTTTAAACTGACTGTTTAATTTTGTTATGATGTAAATTGTTATGATGTAAAAGGGGTCTCCAAAAATCAGCTTAAATATATGTTTTGCAGTTTCAATAAAAATAGATTATTCAGTTGTTAGCACACATACTTGATACTGTAAACAAAATCGCAAAGAAGATTTTATATTTCCAGTATTATGTATGAATGGAGGAACTCACCTAGTACCAAATTCAACACCTATAGTATGTGGACAATCAGCCATAACTGAAATACAAAAACAAAACAAAAAACAACAGTAAAATCATCAACATTGTGCTTTGTGCATTGAAGAATGAAGCTGCTGAAAGCTTGGAAAATACTGTTTTTATAATCAGACCTGCAGTGCTCTAGGTAACACAAAACATGGTGCAGTTCCCTGACCCTTAATGTTGTGCATGTTGAGCCTTTTATTGTGCATCTTGCTATGCCCTTTAAAGCGACTGACTCATAGAATTTAGCTTATTTTTTTTTGCAATAATATTTAAGAGAAGTTAATACACTATGGAAAAAACCATAATATTATGCTTCTTTACACCATGAAAACTGAAGAAAAAAACTGAATTCACCAAGATTCGAACATATTGTTGATGTTCCATCAGTAAAACTAATAGCGCGGTGATCTGAACCACTGAGCCACAGAGACTAGTAATCAGAAAACTGATAACATTAATAAAGTATCTACCCCGTGACTGATGGGATAAAAAAATTAAATGATGTGTTTCTTTAACAAAAAATGAGACAGAGAAAACTTAGTTAAGATATGTTCTTCACAATTACAACTACAATTTCTATGATATATAAACATCACCTATTTGTGAGTCAGTCCCTTTAAGACAGGACTTTACATTTATCTATTTCTTTGAATTTTAACAGTAAACAGACACTGGTCTTGAATCAAAATGCACCAAGGCTTTGAAAAATTAAGGACATCTCTTACTCAGTATAAACTAGAACTGTGTCCATAGGATATGGATGCCCCCACTATGCATAAGTGCTCATAAACAAGAGCATGTATATCCTGTATGTAAGATTTTTTCTGTACATATACCTAAAATGATCTACAGGTAACCTTATGTACATGTTAAATTAAATTACAAATGTAAAATTTATATGTTCAATTATTTATATGGTATACAGTGAAAAAATCAGCAAAGGGCCATAATTCTGTTAAATATGGTCGCAGCAAAAATTCCTTCTTTTACTACTATCTACACATTAAACTGTTCATCCCTGGAAGTTTAAGCAAAATCTGCCATCCGGTTTAAGAGGAGTTGCGTTCACAGAATTTTTATATGGTATATAGTGAAAAAATCAACAAAGGGCCATAATTCTGTTAAATTTGGTCGCAGCAAAAATTCCTTCCTTTAATTCCATATACACATTAAGGTTGTTCATCCCTGGAAGTTTAAGCAAAATCTGCCATCCGGTTTAAGAGGAGTTGCGTTCACAAAATTTCTATATGGTATATAGTGAAAAAATCAACAAAGGGCCAAAATTCTGTTAAATATGGTCGCAGCAAAAATTCCTTCTTTTACTACCATCTACACATTAAGGTTGTTTATCCCTGGAAGTTTAAGCAAAATCTGCCATCCGGTTTAAGAGAAGTTGCGTTCACAAAATTTCTATATGGTATATAGTGAAAAAATCAACAAAGGGCCATAATTCTGTTAAATTTGGTCGCAGCGAAAATTCCTTCCTTTACTACCATTCTACACATTAAGGTTGTTCATCCCTGGAAGTTTAAGCAAAATCTGCCATCCGGTTTAAGAGGAGTTGCGTTCACAAGATTTCGGGACGTACGGAAGGACGGACAAGTGCAACGCTTTATGCTCCCCACTTTGTGGAGGCATAAAAATAAATGTTTTTCAAATTAATAAATCTGTGTATGCTATTCAATAATTCTTACAGTTTTTATTCACGATTCAAGTGCCCCTTTTTTCACCAGCACCCCGCCCTTCTTTAAATCTTAGCTAGGGCACTGAATTTGTATTAATACTACATGTTCGTTGTATTTGCACTGCTATGATGCAAATAACTGTAAATATTATACATTGTCTTTCTTGCCACTCATCAGAAAAGATCTATGATATTCATACACGTAAGCCTTAGTACTGTAAATGTATATTACGTTCCTGATAATTGATCTTTAGTTACCTTAATAGTTATATTCCTCAAAGTCATACTCTGGTTGACACAACAGATCAGAGAAAACCAAGTCTATGACAGCATTATCAGTAGCAAATTGGCTACTAAAGATTTCCAAATTTATTTGAAAAAGTTAATACTTATTTCTGGTCCAATGAAAATCTGATACTTGTTTTATTTTTGATGCCAACCTAGCAAGTGAACCTTGGGATGCTTAAAAGAAAGCTCTATAGTTTTATCAAAGATTCACTTACATTTTTTCTCTGTGAACTGGTGCAGTAGACATGACTTGCCGACTCCCATGTCACCAATGATTATATATTTAAATATATATGAGTAGTTATATGGGCCTGCAGCCATCTTGTAGCTGCCTCTTGTCTACAACCACCTGAAAGTTACAATAACAACTGTGAGAATAGCAGGCTGCCATTTCATATTATCATGTAAATACTATGATAGCATTCCTAGAAATAGAAAAAAAAGAGAAAATTACTGTAAGCATACCCAGCAGTCAATACTACCACTGGCTTAATAAAGAGTTATAATTATATGAAAATGACGCTTCTTTCTATTACATGTAATATTAAATTTGATACATATTTTTGAAATCTGTCTTTAAGTTCCATTTTTCTTAGTGTCAATCTACTATACTATTAACATTCCTAAAGCTTGAGAAGTTATGTGAAAAAAACTATTTCTGACAAAAATACTTTTAACTGACTTGTCACTGTACAAATTCCTAAGAAAAAAGTATAACATATTCAAGTAAACTGATACATCATTTTGAATTTAGTTTAGATGATTTCATTTATATGGATGCAGTGGACCTTCACTGGAATCTCGGCAATAACAACTGTAAACTAGAGCTATCACAAAATATGATCAATACCCCTGTAAGACTGCTTCGGGATTGAGAAAGTTATTAGTAACAAAATACTTTGTAAAAGAATTAAAACAGAGTTATGGTTGTGGACAATTAAAGATTGTTGTGGCTTTTGTACACTGTATTTCCTTTCACTGTGGTTGACCATTGTATGAAGTTGCATTGAATTCCAACCATTAGTTTTCAAGTTATGCTCCGGACAAGGAAAACCAACAAAGGGCAATAACTCTGCAAATACATGTATCTATGTACTGAAGATGGAGTTATGGCTCTTGTACAGTCTGACTATAATTAACAAAAATTCATAGTGCATATCAATGTCAGTCTGAGTTTAATAAAGTCCTTCTCATTTTTTTTCTGGTGCACTTCCATTTCAAGAACGAACTCTTTTACACTAGTAAATAAATAAATAAAATAAATTTCTATGAAGTAATGGCAATGATCTTTGCATTATATTCAAGAGACTTTCAAAACACTGTTTGCCCTGAATAAGACCTGCAATTCAGAATGTAAGGCATTTCACAGAGAATCTAGATATATATGTACAAATTAATGAGTGAGGTAGTAGACAAGTTGTCAAAATAATTCAAGTGACGTCTTAGCAAATTCTGAGATATTTTTGTTATGGGGTCAGAATCTCGCAGAGGCGAAATATTGACCCATACAAAAATTACACAATATCTTGACTTGCGTACAATTAGTTGGACTAGTAGACAAGCCGAGGTGATTTTACTGGATTTACATAAATGACACACAACCTGAATCGAACAAATTTCCAATTACAAGACTGCTGTCATGTTCCTAAAGATTTGACTAGTAGTGTTACTGTGAATTGACCCCAGGTCAAGTAATCATTGCAGAAAAAACAATAGCCTAGATCAAGAGCAACAGACCCTCGAAATTTTGAAACCCTTGAATCCTTTCAGAGCCTCAATTCTTCAACCTGGTCTAGTAAAAACCTATGACAGAGTAAAAAAGGTGGCATTCTTTTTAATACTTGTAGACCATCATGAAAAAATAGTTCAATGATTACTTTCTCACATGACGCATAAATACTTCGCGAGACATTCTCCAACTTCCGTGTAAACACTGAGACTTTCATTATTTTCACGTAAATACAGCCTGAAATCTTGCCGAAAGAAGCTCTCTATAGATAATGTCTATTTGATTAAACTTGTATCCAACAAGAAACGAACAATAGGAGGGTTGAAATACCTAAATAAGATCGTAAGTTCTATGAAATTGCTTTGGCCAGGTCAACCACCAATATGGCTGTCAAATGACGTCATTGGGGCGCTGCAAAGGGAGGTAATCAAACGGTGTCTTCATAAAATCTATCTATCTATCTATCTTTCGATACTGCCTAGACTCCCCTCACGGGTATTACTGGCAGGTGCGCGTCTGTGCAAGATAAAAGTTGTTTATAAGCATTGAAAGGAAGACTTCAAAGCGAGAAAGTGAGATGTGAAGTAAAAAGTGCGAAAGTGTTAAAATATAAGGTGAAATGTATTTATAAGTTAAAAGTTGGTTTAAAAACACTGTTCCGCGCGATCAGGGACGGCTGGTGAGCAGAGAGGGGCTTAGTCAACGCTTAAACCCCTCTAGATCTGCCTGCAATACAACAGAAGCGGGTAGGCTGTTCCACAAAACTACAGTGTACGGAAAGAATGAAAATTTGAAATAGTTGGACGAGGTTTGGACTTGTCTGAGGGATAGGGGGTGCATGTGACGCGACACCCTCGTAGGCCTCTCAAGATACGGAGGCAATGAAATCGCCACCAAGCCATACATATAAATCTTATAAAACATTATCAGTCTTGAAAGGTCACGTCTGTCTTGTAAGGTCTGCCAGCCAAGTCGGGACTGCATGCTGGTGACACTGCTGTAGTACGAATAGTCTTGTTTTACCCAACGGACAGCTCTACGTTGAACTTTTTCTATTTTATCAATATTAGATTTAGTATGTGGACACAGATGATGCATATTCCAGTTGGGGTCCTACTAACGTCTTGTAGGCAACTTCTTTGATGTTTTCTTTTTTGGTTAATATATTTCTACGAATGAAACCAAGAGTTTTATTTGTAGTTGTAGTGATGTTATCAGTATGTTTGTTCCAGGAAAGATCTTCTGAAATAGAAACGCCTAAATATTTAGCACTATCTACAACTTCCAGGGTTTGTCCGTGTAACCTGTAATTGAAACAAATTTTTGGTTTTTTCTTAGATATATTTAAGACAACATATTTATTTGGGTTGAATTCCATATCCCACATTTTTCCCAGTGTACTAACTTGTCTAGATCATCTTGTAGGGTATAACAGTCTTGCAAGTTGTTTAATGCCAAGTATACAGCAGTGTCATCTGCAAACAAACGAACCTGTGAAGAAATGGAAGTAGGGAGATCATTAATGTATAAATATATAGAGGATATTTGTTTGTTTTTGTGGAAGATGAGAATTTATTTCATCGAGTGAACACCATATGTGATATTTTCACGAGTGGCGCAGCCACGAGTGAAAATATCAACATATGGTGTTCACGAGATGAAATAAATTCCCATCTTCCACTAAAAAACAAACAAATTTTCTTTTTATTTTATGCCAACACGTCAAAAATGGGTTTTTTTTATGATATTTTTAATCAGGGCCTTCAATAAATTCCCCATGGTGAGCCCCAAATCAGTTAATGCGTACTTTGGTTACTCCGCACAAAAAAAGTGCAGACAATCTCCAATACATATGATAACTTTACTTCTGCTGAAATAAACTTAATACACTTTCATCAAATAACATTTATTTTTGTCTACACAGTTTATCAATATTTATTGAATTTTTGCCATACATACTTTAATTATAAAAGCGGATTAATACCGAGTAATATTCAATAAATTGAATTGAAAGTCGGCCATATTGGATATTGTCCATGTGAGTTATGTAAACAAATCAGACATTTTAAATAATTTATGGCGAATTTCATCATTGTTCACAACTAGTTAGGCTCAGGAATTCAATATTATAATTGGATTTAACAAGGTAAATACATTTCACTCGCTGTCACAGTCTGAAATACAGCGGATTCTCTTGTGGTGGGGAAATTCCTGAAGTTTCATCAAGCAGTAGTTCCGGCACAAACAGTGTATTATCAAAATGGTAATTAACTGATTCAAAACAGTGTATTATCACTTTTATCTCACTGATATTTCCCTATATTTCATTGGTAGGCATAAAATAAATACACGTTACTATTCTATCTAATCTACCTCTGGTTACTGCCAACTCCTCTTTCGAGTGTTATAGGCAGGATTTTTTTGTGAAACTGTTAGTCTCTCTCTGTCTTTCTGTCTGTCTGTCTGTCTCTCTCTCTATCTCTCTCTCAATAGTCTAAATATTGACTGCGCTTTGACCGAACTTAGAGAGCTGTAATAAATTTTAGCGCGCTAACACGTTCAGAATCTGTGTAGCGACTGAGTTAGACTGGCCGGGTGGTAACCTAACCGCAGTACTTATCGTCCTAGAATGGGGGTCTGGGAGGTAAAAGACACGCACCGTGAGTTCTTCTGGAAATAAATCGTTTCATCCACAGGTGCTCGGCGCGTTGATTGGTCAGTAAACTGAAGTTTTTTTCATCTAAAATAGGTTTAACTATTTATTATATGACTGTCATACAATTTTCTTCTCTTCCAAATACAATTTTTATATGGTACATTATTATATAATAGAGTATGTACCATATAATTTTTTTTTGGAAGAGAAAAAAATTGTATGACAGTGAGTCATATAATCATGAACTAGTTAAACTTATTTTAGATGAAAACACTTCAGTTTACTGACCAATCAACGCGCCGAGCACCTGTGGTTTCATCCACACCAGGTAGAGATCTATACGTTGACTACCCACGTTAAATGAGAAACCTTTTCCCTTAAAAACTTCATATTATTCCGCACATCAATATTTGCTGCTCTCAACCAGAGACCACGGTGCATAACCATATCGGCAGTCTCTCTGCGAAATCTGTCTTTTCGGTGGTCTCTCTGCGTCGGTACCGGTTAGAGACACTATATACTTTTTATATCTCTGTCTCAACCCTGATCAATGATTTGACACGGGGTTTTTCAAGTGTTTGAAAGACCCTGTTTGAACGGAGGTTCACATGATTCTAAATCTATTTATCTATTTGAGTTTATTAATCGTCGGTACCGGTTGTCCATATGACCAACGCCCCGCTGCAGGGATTAGTTATTTTATGTTGTGGGGGATAGTGCAAGATACAGAAAGCATCCCGTTCGAGAGAAACCCCTGGTTCTTTTCGCGGCATGCTCAGTGTAAAGCACTGATACAAAAAGACAATTAGTAATGTTAGAGGAGCGGGGGATCGATCTCGGGACCCCAGGGTTACCAGTCCAGTGCGTTACCACTGGACCACTGATCCGCTCCAAGGCACAGATTTACGGGGGGGGGGGGGGGGGGGGGAGCTTATGGGGCCCAAGCCCCCCAGCTGGCCCGTTTGTAAAAAAAATAAGAGGGCTCATTTTTAAAGACTCTAAAACATTTTTTCAGCACTTTTCTCCTCGTAACAGAAACACAACCAACCTTTCAATTTGCAACGGTCATGCAATTTTGAGTAACAGCTGATAACTTTATAGCCGTGTATATTTAAGAAATAATAAGTATCCAGGCGTGGTTTATCGTAGAATAACCCACGTTTTGAGTTTTTAAGCGTAGGAATATATCACGAAGGCCGTAGAAAACCAAATCCGTGCCTTCTGATCAAGATCTGCAATGTTTGCTTTTTTGATCAGGAATAACCTAATAAATGAAAAAGCGAACAGTGTAGATCCTGGTTAGATGGCACGGATTTGTCGGCTGATCTGGATCTACACTTTTCGCACATGCGATAAAATGTGTATATATGGAGGAAAGGGTTAAGAGAGAGACAGTTTGAGTTTCTCTAGATTTTGGCTGTCATGATTTTATACATTTTTACACTAGAAAAATATTTTGATTCCTTTTTTCTGCTGCAGGATTCTTGTTTTAATATACCACTTTCTGTAAAATGCAATTGAATTTGCGCACAAAACATGAGAAAATGTTTCGAGTAGAATAAGTAAAAGGTTTTCAGCATTTTTGTTCTGCTTGAAAATGTTAAGTACTGATCTTTTGTCGCGGCAACTTTCTTACAAGGAAAATCACTTACATACATATATCATTATTAAGTTGTATAAGGTACAGAGTACTGGTGTAGGATTCCTGTCAAATTAAAGAAAAAAAACACGAAAAAAGAAGAAACACCACGTAAAAAAAATATACTCCCGCGAGCCGGATTCGAACCAGCGACCTAAGGATGTCAATTGTTTTCCACTACAGTCCTCCGCTCTACCAACTGAGCTATCACGGGAACTACATACATCGGTTTTTAAACAGTATAGAAACAAAATACAAAACAAAACCATTAAAGGGAAACTACTAAAACTTCTTTTTTATGAACAATGCAGTGTTACTTCCCATTCGTTGACAATACTGAAAATGTAGTTTGGATATAACACCACTGTCATATATACTTATGTGGATTATTTAAGAATAAGCATCCTTTAATACACAACTGAAACATTGTATAGCAATATGAAATATGATGAATGACACAGAAAGTGGAGCTCAACTATATAAATAAGTAGTACTGTACAAAATAAAGTATATGCATACTGTATATGGCATCTCCCCTCTTCTTAATGATTTAAATACATTTTAAATCAGCTGAATTACTTTAACAATAAGTGAAAAGTGTTTCAAATTTAAGTCATCATTTAACAAACTCGTTTTACAGTAATAAAGTCTGATATTGTTTTCCCTCTCTCTTTTTTTTTTTATAATTGTGTAAATGTCAACTAGAATAATATTTCCACACCTATGAGTATCAGTAACAATTTCCCACGAAGCTGCGGAATGTTGATATAACAGAATTAATTATAGCTTGTAATCTAGCTTTGACAGTTCATTTACACCAGCTTTGAGATAAAACAATTACATGGAGATTATAATAACAAGCAAAATCATGAGATATATCTACATTGTTATGTTAAGCTTAAGTTTCACTTAACCTTAATAATGGCAATTTATCTTTAGAAAACAGTTTCAATATTAAAGCAGTTTTCTCACAGATTCAGGATTTTAAAAAATGCTTTATTGAGGTATAGTGAGCGGTTACGAGCACATAATTTGCACCATATTTTCCTAATTCACTTTATTCTCGTAACACTTATATCACGTTAAGTCTCCGAAATCTTGCTGGTTTCTTCAGTGTATCATCTTTCACAATTTGTTCTTTTGAAAATAGAGACTCGTAGTCGGTGTCCGGTATTACTTCCGGAACTGGTTCGACTGATTTCTGTAGATGTGCTCTATTTCGACGTAGTTCCTTTCCACTTTCTGTCACAATATTGTATGACCTTGGTGCCTCTTGTTTTTCTTTCACGATCGCAGGTTACCATTTGCCTTCCTTGAAGTCTCGTAAAGAATCGCCTGATTCTAACGGTTTCAAGTGTTTTGCAGTCTTATCATGATAAAACTTTTGCTTATCTTGAGTTGCAAGCAATTGCTGGCGTGCATTTATGGGAATATTTGGATCTAAGTTTGATCCTCTAGTAGGTATTTTGTCCCTTAACCGTCAACTGAAAAGGAGCTGAGCCGGCGAGTAATCACACCCGGTTATCGCTGTGTTTCTTACTTCCAGGAGATACTTTCATTTTTTGCCTTGTTCGTGTGCTTTTTTTCAGCAAAGATTAGGCATTGTGTCCAATGTTCATATGTCTCTCACCGCTGATTCAGAGTAGATCATTTGGGACCAGTAGTCACTCACTTGCAGCCAATAAACAGATTCTGAAGCTTTTGATTTTAACTTGCCAATACCCAGATGGCTCTCATGCAGACGTTTTAGTATGTTGTCTCTCATTGATGTTGGCACTATGATTCTTTCACCAAGAAACAAAATGTCATCTGCTATATAAATATGACAGAATTAAAATGCCAGTAAGGCCTGATACATTCAGAAATTTGTTTCACGTGATTTGGCCAACAATTTTTCACTGTTTCTCGTATAAGACATTGTTTCACGTTCACTTTGTCAGAGTTAAGTCTCATACCCTCTGCCGCGAAGACATTCCCCATGTATTTCACAGAAGGCACTTTAAATTGAATTATGTCCTTATTAAACTTGCTGTTTAATCGTTCAGCCCTATTCAACACGGTTTCTAGGATTTTATCATGGTCTTTATTGTCTTTTCCAGCAATGAGCATATCATCAGCTATCATGAAAACACTTTCAATGTCACCGAATGCCTCGTAATTTTTCATCTGGAATATTTCACTTGAGCTTCTCAGTCCCATGGCCATGCGCAGATATCTAAAACGCCAAAATTGTATTTGAAAAGTGCATAGCCGCTATGATTGAGCTTTCATGATCCAGTTCCACTTGGTGGTAGCCGTCCTTTTCATCTAGGATTGAGAACACCTTTCTACTATTCAGCTGTGACGTAATATCCTTAAGCGTTGGTTATTTTATAGTGATGTCGTTTTATTGCTTTGTTTAAAGTCCTTTGGATCAAGCGTCACGTGTATATCTCCATTTTTCTTTTCGGCAACAACAATATTATTTACCCATGTCGTAGCCTCTTTAACAGGAATAATTACTCATTATTGCACCATGTTGTCGAACTTCACTTTTAAATTTGGCATGACAGTGTGCGGAACATTGCGTGGAGAGTTGATAACAGGTGTAACAGTTTTGTCAATTTGAATGTGGTATTTTCCTGGAATTTTTAATGAGCCATCAAACACATTTGCATGTTCAGAAAGTACAGTTTCCGGAATATATTCCTTGTCAACTGAATCAATCCTGGATATTAAATCCAATTTTTGACAACCTTGTAATCCTAAAATTGGTGAACATCGAGATCAACAATGTAAAATTCCAGCATTTTCTGGTCAGTATTTCCTTTCAGAACATTACACGAGAGAGTTGCTTTACCAACAGGTGTTATTGCATGATAAAAGAATGTGGATAATTTCACATTTGTTTTTCTGCTGAAGTGAAACCCATATCCTTGTACATCTTTAATGAAATAATATTGGCTTCTGCACCGATGTCTAATTTAAAACTGATAATCATACCCGGTGCATTCACACGCGCGTACGAACCTTTATCAATTGCTGATACTTTCAATTCACTTGTAAATTTGATTGTTTCTGAGTCTGAATACTCCTCATCAATAATTTCAGATTCATGAATTTGTTTTGACCTGCACACTTTAGCAAAGTCCTTCATTTTATGGCATATAGCACATTTTTTTCCTAAAATCTGGGCAAGACTTAGGCAAGTGTTTGGCTCCACATTTACCACAAATAGTCTGCAACTTGTTATCAGTGTCGGCGCCGGTTGCCTTCGTCTAAACCTTTTTGCTCTTTTTATTTATCCTTTTGACAAAATCTATTTTCTCGGCAGTTATGATTTGCTGGTTTGCGCTGCTCTACACAAGTCGATCGTTCGTTCTAGACTCGGGGCTGCATCTTCGCGTAGAAAACGTTCCTTTAGTCTAACATCATTAATTCCAAAAATGACCCTTTCACGAATCATACTGTCTTTCTGGTCGCCAAACTGACAGTTTTTTGCTTTTGTTTGGAGATCTGTCACAAATTCATCTATAGTCACGACACCTTGCGAAATGTTCCAAATTTTGTATCTTTCTATGAGACTGTTTTTTTCTAGGTTCACAGTATGTTTGGAATTTTTCAAAGACTTTTTCAATATTATCCTTATCATCGGCATTGTCCCATTGAAAGTTGTCAAATACTCGAAGTCCATTATACATATATTTTGCTTTTTTTTCAATTTTACCTCTTGCGACAACATAGAAATTAAATTTCTGCGACCATCTTTTAAAGTCTTCAACCAAGTTAGGATTGCCTCTGAACGATAGAGCTTGCGGCGGTTCAAACTCAGCACTGGATGCCATTTTAATTCCACTGATAAGAAACAGCTTTTAAACACCTGAATATGAAAAGTTCACTTCTGACACCATGTCATATATTCTTATGTGGACTATTTAACACTAAGCATCCATACAGTTAAATCTTTAATACACAACTGAAACATATGTATAGCAGAGAGGCACAGCTCTCACAGTAATATGATGTTTGACATAGAAGGTGGAGCTCACCTATATAAGTAGTACTGTACAATGTAGGGTATATGAGTACATGACAATCTCTACCGGGAAATTGGAGTAAATTTGCGAGAAGAGAATTTTACTGTTACCTTTACTAAGGTTCGACATAAATCCACTTTTCTTTGCCATGCAGTTTTAAAAAATGAAGATAAAATAAATAGCTTAACTGTTATAATGTAGATCTATTCGAAATTTGTAAGTAAAAAGATTAAAAGACAAGGCCTCGGCAGAGTGATTTTATTTTACGCAAGTCTTTGCAATCTAGTAGAGCTGGTTTGGGTATCAGTGGAAACTGAAGCAGTAATTTATTGTTCCATGACTGTAGTTTTATATAAAAATGACAAATAAGACTCTGTCTTCGTGAATTTTGCTATCTAGTAGAAATTGTCATTTACTTACGTATCTTCAGTGAAAGCGGTATAAACTGAACATGCAGTAGCACGTTAAACCATCATGTGAATGTTCTGCTGACCAGCGGGTCTATTTTGATGACTGAAAATTGTTGGCTATATGTTAACATGCCGGGACAACGTTCCCGTGCGACACCAGCCGGTAATGTTAAGAAATTTTGTTTGGAGCATATCAAGTTTCGATTTTGAACAGCAAGGTTCTTACATTATTTTTATCATATCATTTTTTTTTGGAAACTTTAAAACTGACACGTTTGATCCATAATTCAATGAATATGAGTCATACAAAATATCAGCTCTCGGGAAGCTGTTCTAGCCTATTCTTGAATGAAATTATGATCACCTATTCCAACGCCCTAGCCAGAATCAAAACATAACTCGTACCTGACATGAAAGAACGACAGCTCCCGTAAAGAAATTAAAAATAAACACGAAATTTACGGATTTTATAATAACATGAAGTAGTTTTATTTTGTCACATAGCAAATATTTCATGTATTTTCATACACGGGCTTTCGATTTCGAAAAAAATATATATAGAATACACCTCTGAAAATTGAGGCCTGAAGACTTTTGAGTCATGTATTTTTCAACTATTCTACTTCTGCCAGTATGTATGTCACCCCCTTTATAGAATGTCGCGAAATGCATTTCAAGTGTTGACATTAAACAAGTGGAAGACCTTTCATTCAAAGTATTAGACGTGCATTTGATGCCTGTAATAAGTATTAAGGCATTTTGAAATTTCACAGATAAATTATACTCTGAATAAGTAACATGTAAACAGTTGATGGGATGCAAACTTTTCAGTGAATGTTTACAATCTGGCGGAGAATGTTTTCGAAAAGTTCGCCTACATTCAAGTTAAAGTCTTTCGAATACAACAGGTTTGCATGCTTGTTTTTTTTCTTTTTTTCTTTTTTGTCATGGAATGGACTGTTGAATGAGAAAACAACACAAAAACAACAATACAATTCAAGTTGTTCAGTGGACGGATGTGCAGTGATTAGATCAAGCTACATTTGCCCTTTTTATATACATTGTTCTGTAAAAGACAAATTAATATATGGTAATTAAAAAAAACCTAAGTATCATTCAACACGTTTTACAGGCATCAAGTCATATATTTCATCGTAATGCCACCTGGCATTTTATACAGGTAGTTCATACGTATCTGTTTGTGAAGTCTATTTTAATTTAAGCAGCTGGTTCTGACTCTATGTAATTCTGTTTATATAGATTATGTTGCAGGGTTATACTGCAAAATTTGGGTAGTAATCGTCTTCATTTAAATCTGGAGACGGGTGTCTCCGGCCACATCCGCCCGGTTTTGTCAGTCTGTCTGTGATTCTACGCACGGTTCGCCGAGACACGGGGTCACGTGGTGAGTCTATCGCCTGCAGTCCTTGTTCATACTCTGTAAACACGCGCTTATAATGTCCACAGCCACGTGGGTTCGACTTCAGTTCCGGTACTTGAGTTAAACGCGCGACGACTTCATCAACGTAGGTTTTGTCTGCTACTCTAAAAATAAAAATAAATTAAATATTTAACGTGTCAGTTTATCAGAATTCGCACAAGAACAGCAAAAGAAAATTACATGAAGCAGGTATCTTGTTTCGATTTCGAAATAATGTTATGTAAAACAGTTCCGGAAATAGTTTCAATACTTTATCCATAGTGTGATTCTCTCGTGCCTCACTCTGAAAATTCACGGAAACAAATTCAGTAACTGATCAATTTCTAAACAATGTCATTCGTATGATTTATATTATCCAAGAGCCTTAACTAAATGTATGATAAGTCTGGTTCCCAGCATTCTTTCTACATAAATGACGTGTCAGGCGCAACTAATCAAGACTGAACACATAATGTTATACCAGCGGTGATTTCCATAATTTATGTTATCCCAAACATGATTATGACGTTATAATATCGGTAATTCCCAGGATTTCATTATCATGTGACTCACCTAAATGCCGGGGCCCGGGGCACTTCTATATTGAATTCCGGTACAAACTCCATATTCGGATTCCTTCTTCTTTCTCTGCGCTTTTTGAATCTGTCACTAGCTTCTATTTCTAGTTCCAGAAGTTCTGGTCTGTAGAGTTTCTGCCTAGGAACGTCTCTGTGCATGGTTTTCTCGCGTGTCGTGTACAAATGATTCAAGTTTTTCTCTTGCAGATAGCCATATGAAACATTGAATGCCATGACTTCCTTGTAGAACTTTCTTTTTATCACACCTTTTTGTCTTTTCTGTCTTTATTTAAAGAAGAGGTAGAGATAACTTTTGATACACTGTTACTCTGTCTTGTTCAAAACCTTTTCAGGTAGCATGCGAGTTAATCTATGTCAAAATCGGTACCCTTCTAGTCTAGAAGTGAAGTAGTTGATCTAGTTCCATGTGAAATCTTTAAACTAATATTTTCATGTCAATTTTTGTCACTTAAAATTAAAGCCTGTTTTCTAAGAGGAATATTTACCCCCACTCAAAACTTTAAAGCGCTTTAATCCTTGTGGATAAAATATGCATGTAAAAGGAAAGGTACATATTGTCGCAAATGAAGAGGTCGTGCTTTTGCTGTTTTTATTTGAATTAAGATGTCTTGTAATAAAAAGAGTCTTTAAATAAGCGACACTTTGTCAAAAAAAGAAAAAAAAAGAAAAAAGAAATGTCAAGATGTAGCAATAGTCGAGTACCTTGTTATTTACCCAGAACAACGATTTTAGACGGACGTCGGGAGCTGTAAATGTCCGAAAAATTTGTTTAAAAAGTTCTTATGAATATTGTCAATTTAACGACCAAGTGTACATCCGCGAATTCTTTTTATTCTGTTAACGATATATATGAACTTTGACAATGCAACAGCTAAAATAAAAAGTATGTTTCGAAGATAACTATTAATATCAATGACATTCCAATTACTCCACAAAATATATCACAAATCTAGCTTTCACACAAAGATTCCGGTTAAAATTACGACTTTCACCCCTATTTCTTGAAAACAAAGTGTTAAAGCTTTAGTAAGGAATCAGATGTATATTAATTACAAATCCCGAACTCGAGTGCCTTCAAAGTTCAATGAATAAATCTAAAAAGAGTTTAACTAAGCTAATTTGTTCTCAGACACCATCGTGAACTCGAGTACGTTTTGTGTATACAAACTTTTACAGACCCTTTTACTCGTGTATGCATGCTTTAATTCAAATATCTTTCATTCACTATACACATACACAGCTACTTCAGTTATTTAAAAAGCAATTTAAACATTATATTTTTCAATTAAAAGCCTTCACCACTGCCTATATAAACATTATAGCAATTTCCATATCTATATAGGTTTTAATCCTGACTATATTAAAATTTTGCTTTCAGTTTATATATCTTACATCTTAGCACACAATGACCTGTTCAGTTTTGAAGAGGTTTTTTTTCTTTAAGGAAGAATAAGGTTGTTATGTGCATGTAGATGTATTCGTAGCCTCTGCATTTTCCCATTATTTTTGCACGGAGTTCACGTGGTTGGTATGAAGTTACCAGGCAGTGTTACAGTTTAAAAAAATTCAATACTTTGATGCTAAAATTCAACTGTAGTATGACATTTAACTATTACTACCGTTAAACTATAACATCCCAACAATCGTTCGACTATAATAACAATTAGACAAATAAGAATGAAACTAATAAAAGAGACATGTCTGGTCGATTACTGTGTCTGACCAACAGATGAACTGATGGCTTGTGGATTCGACTTAACCGAAGTCGACACCAGAAACATCAATGTGCTGAGTCGATTCGGCTAGCTGTAAGGTACGGTTAATTAACAATCCAGTCGTGCGGTTTAAATCTTCAAGTCCATAAAATACATGACTTGAAATTGTCTTAATCGATTTTGTAAAACCGTAGTCCCTTGATATATAAAGAGCATTGTCGTAAACCTATTTTTTCTGGTTCATTTTGGCCTATTCAGTGTTTTGAAACGTGTACTGATAAAGCGTAAAATGATGGGCTAATTAATGTTACATTAATGGCCTCTGATAATGTCCAACTGGCTCTATAAATCATGGGGTATTTTTTCCCAAAGTTTCTGGATGTCTAGGGGTTATTATTTCTTATTATTTGTTCTCTTGTCTCTGTCAGGTTTAATTAACAATCCACACTTTCCAGTTTTCACTATTTTTGATAAAAATGTACCCAGTTATTCTATTTTCCCTATTAACTAAGCCTTATGATGGCCGTTTTCACAATTTGTTACTCTCTTATTGTGTGGTACCCAGTTTTAGATTCCTTTTTCTTTTTAAATAAATAATTCCACAGTTGTTTTTAATATATGTTTTGTAAAAAAAGACTAGGTTTCCAAAACGTGAACAACCTGCTGATATAGTGAGAAAACTCTTCCTCTGTTTTATAAAATTATATTTTAAGCAAGGCTAGGTTTCGAAAACTTGGACAACCTGCTTATCTGTTGAGAAAACCTTTTTAAAACTATTTTCCGCCAAAATCTCCCAAAGACTCATTTTGTAATACTAGTAAACCAAAGACAAAATTTTTAATTTTATCCAATCGTAGGTTAGATTTTTAGCGGGATTTCTAGAAACATCCCAGTCCTAAGGAATGAATTTCATATGTAACCAACATAATTTCAATGTCTCTGATATGATTTTATAAACATTAACTCTGAACAGGCCGGGGCTGAATGAGTGCCCGGATCTGTATTTGATTACCTGATGATGACAGACAGGCTGCTAGAATTCTCTAGGTTGACTTTAAGTTCCTGGAGAGATGAATAAGATTTTAACCAGCACCCTACAATTTGTAACTTTAAAAGTTTTATATAAGACTTAGCAAAAATATATCACTGAGAACAGATCTATACAGCATGAACAAAGGGGTATCTCTGGAAAAAGTACCAAATATGTACTTTATACGTCGGAAAACGAATAAGTCAACTCATTTAGGGGTGTAAATTACATATATATAAGCGGGGATGGTGCTTTGTGGAACATAGCCATGTTTCGTTTATAAAAATATGAACAGTATTCGTCGTAGAAAAGTCACTGGCAACAAGGATTTTAGGTTTTCATGACAGGCAAGGCAGATATCTCGTAAACTTAAACAGTAAATGTCTGACGTAAATAGCGAAGTTTTATTATTTATGAAAACGAAACAAGCGTTTACCGCCAGTACCTCTTATGTAATATAGATCACTTAAAAAAACATCTACTTCCTGAACTATAAGCCTTTATATCAACAAGAATTTGTAGTTTTTTTTCAAGACGGTCGTGGAAGACAGACTACGATAAATAAGTCCTTACGATTTGTTAAAATAATTAAATACTTGATTAATAAAGTTTAAATACACAGATTTAGATAAAACTATGGAACGACTAGATTCCAAAATTATTTCCTAAATAAATAGCGGTAACATTTTCCTAAATAAATATAAATAACATTGCACAATTCGCTTTTTAAATAATTCTTAACGTGCGCACATTGATTGTCAATACTGTTTACTAAAACAATTTTCACATCGGGCATTTTAAATGGTGAAGTTTGGTAGATAGTCATCCTCGCGTAGATCAGGGGTCGGATGTCGGCGTCCACACCCACCTGGCTTTGTCAGTCTGTCTAGAATACTGTGCATTTTTCGACGGGAAACTGGGTCACGTGGTGACTCGAAATCTTGCTCTTCCCACTCATACTCGTGAAAACCGCGTTGATAGTGACTGCAGCCACGAGGGTCTGACTTTATCTTGGGCCTCTGCGTTAAACGTGCAACGATTTCATCAACGTAAGACTTGTCTGCAACCCTGGAATATATGTTTTATATATTATACATCGAAAACGGCAAACACGGAATACGATCAAATTAAGTTGTGTAATGTTGTGTTTTAGGAAAGGCGTTAGACTTCCTAACCCGGAAGTTGCCGGTTCTAACCCTGTGACAGGAATATTCACCTTGCCTTCTAACTACTGGTCATAATTTCAGGAAACTGTCATCGAAACGTTCAATAAGTTTAATCTTTTTTGAATAACAATATAAAACGCAGAATAATCAGCATTAACTCCTGTTAAACGCTGTCAAAATTCACTCTTTGCTTATCAGTCGGTGCAGGTCATAGATACATATAGCCCATTAACTTAGAATAAGTTTGTTGTACAGTTTTGCTGTAAACAGTTATAATATTTCCTGTATATAAAACTGCCGAAAGATATAAACATACCTAAATGCTGGTGCACGGGGAACTTCTATGTCAAACTCTGGTACAAACTCCATGTTGGGTTTTCGCCTTTTTTCTCTGCGCTTCTTAAATCTTTCTTTAGCTTGTATTTCTAGTTCTAAGAATTCAGGTCTATAGAACTTCTGTCGAGGAATGTTTTTGTGCATAGTTTTCTCGCGTGTTGTGTATAAATGCTTGATATTTTTATCCTGAAGGTTTCCATAGGTCACGTTGAACGCCATGACTTCAAATTAACTTTTTGATCTCACAACTTTTCTTTTAACTTGTACTGTAGTTTGTTACAATTCCTGTTTTTATTTTTTCACAAATTCACATTTTTTAAAGAACACTATATCTTAACAAAGGAAAACTGGCAACTTCCTAATTTTGTTGGCTGCTAAGCAAATGTGCTCGTATGTATTATAATAATAGTAATTCCCTCCATTATTTAACTCTGGTCGCTTTGAATACACGCAATTTTCTTTATTGAATATTTACTTATTCCATTGAAAATTTTACATCAACATTTTAAAGACCACAATGTATTATCGACACTTTATCTCCAACGAAAACTATTCTATTCAAAATTGTTCCCAAATCGGAACAGGAGAACTGAATTAGACCTGAAATACCCGTATCAGGTTTCTTATAGTATATAATCCAATTTATCAGTCGCTAAGTAGACCTGTTATCACCACACATTGAAATTAATTAGATTTAACCTAATTTCAGCGAAAGTAATATATCTACAATTCTAGTCCAGAAAGAGTCTATTATGTCAAATGATTTTATTTGAATAATTACGTAGGTCAGCTGACCTATGCCTAGAATTGTTTATAAAAGATTCATAAAATCAGTAACCATATTTTGACATAACTTTCCAGACTAGACACCATTGTAATGACATTGTAACACTCATACTAAGTTTTTGATTAACAGACGCCAGCTCTAGCGGAAGAATTTACAACCTCAGTGTTAGCACTAGTTGAATATTCTTCCCTTCTTCTACAGAGCCCTAAAGGTTGATCATTTCCTTACATTACGCGGTCAATTGATAATTTTATTTAACAGCGATTTTCCATTAAATTTCCATTAAGTTACAAACATTGTTTTATCAAAATCCAGCCACATGTAACATTGAACTAAAATTATTGATATAAATGCCATAAAAGTGACAGAAAGCTACGCATGTTAATCCTTTCCGTTACAAAAGATTATATTTAACCAGCTTTACAATGAGCTGACCCCTGTCTAGATTGCTATTGCATTTTCTAAATAGCTTCAATTTATAACCGTTTTTCGTACAATGTATTGCGCTTATAATCTTTTAAATAAATCACGTACTGATAAAAAGAAAAGATCAGCGAAAATTTCCATTTATTGAAGCTAATATTTCTTGTAGATTAAACAAGCGAGATAAAATGTATTTCTGAAAGTCACGTAGTGCAAATGAATTGGAGGTATTGTTTTTAAACGAAAACAGTTAAGTTTTTGAGATTTGGTTTCAGAATTAATTTCTATTTCTGCATTTTAGGCTGAAAGTAATTGTGATTCATGAATTGTTTTATTTTGTAGACAAAAAGATACTTTATCTAAAACAATATTGATAAATACAATAGTAAAAGCATTTGAATAACTTGCCCCGAAATATCTTCGGAAACGTCAGCAAATCTGGCTTAATACTAGTTTCACCACGTCATAAGTTCACGACAGATCTAACTAAGAAAATACAATAACGACAGGAAAAGAGTAATTAATACACTGACTAACAAACTTAAATAGATAAATATTGTAGAGATAAAAGGGCGACAACTGCGATAAAGATTGAACTGAGGCTAGATAGAGTTAGCTAGTCTTTTTCCTACTTTCCTACGGACCTCCGACGGAAGGGTTACTGCACACACACACACACACACACACACACACACAACAAACAAACAAAAAGAATCAAAAAAAAAGAAGAAAAAAAAACCTGAATTAGTAGCTAAGCTATATGCTGCGTTCAACTGTTTCTGTGTACAAGTAACATTTTCAAATACATCAAATAAATACCACTATTGACTCTTTGAAATGAGTATTTGTGTATTTCACCGAAAACTCAGCTTCCCTACTATCACATTTGATATGGATATTGTATCAATCTTCAAGTTTTCATTAAAAAAAATGTGATAGTTTTCCAGAAATTTAATTCTACTCATTGTGTGGAAAAATAAAACCGCAAAATTCAGTTAGATATCATGTAATTGTAGCACGTAATTTCATTTCCTGCATAGTATTTTGAAACCTCGATCCTTTAATTCTTAAAGCAAACACTTCCGTAGTACGATTAGCGGCACTGCACAGCACGGCACTTTAAGGAAAGGCAAGGCAAGGCAAGGAAAGTCAAGGTACGGCAAGGCACGACACGACACGACACGACACGAGACGAAACGACACGACACGATACGATACGACACGGCAAGGCACGGCACGGCACGGCACGGACGCACAGTGCAGCTTGATTTGAACTCTGGACCCTCATTTTAACAACATTTTTCAAATGCTTTTAGTGTTACCACTATCACTGCAACTGAAATAACAATTATTTACTTTAAATGTTATACGATATAGTTATACCGTCGCGTTACGGTATAGCACTATGAAAGGAAAAAAAATCAATTTATAATGTGATTATCTGACTTATTTTTTGTCAGTAAGTTAGTTTTTAAGCATTAGTCATAAATATTACAAGAAATTTATAATACAAGAAAACTTTCTTTTTTTGTCATCTGAAGCCCAGCCTCTTTAATATTGCTTTCATTTTGCTCACATAACACTTTTTTGAGCATTTTCCAACAATTTTTTCACACTCTGTTTTTCGGAATGTAAAAAAAAAACAGGTTTTAAAATTGTATTTTTAATATTGCTTTCATTTTGCTCAAATAAAACTAATTTGAGCATTTTCAAACATCTTTTAATACTTTCTTTTCGCAATGTAAAATAACAGTTTGTTTTAATTGTATTTTTAATATTGCTTTCATTTTGCTCTTATAACACTAATCTGAGCATTTTCAAACACTTTTTTCCGACTCTTTTTTTTTGCAGTGTGAAATAACAGGTTTTATAATTGTATTTCTAATATTGCTTTCATTTTACTCAAATAACACTCATTTGAGCATTCTCAAAACACTTTTTTCCCACTCTTTTTTTTAGCAATGTAAAATAACAGTTTTTTTAATTGTATTTTTAATATTGCTTTCATTTTGCTCAAATAACACTAATTTTAGCATTTTCAAACACATTTTTTAACACTGTTTTTTTCGCAATGTAAAATAACAGGCTTTTTAATTGCATTTTTAATATTGCTTTCATTTTGCTCAAATAACACTAATTTGAGCATTTTCAAACACTTTTTTTTCACACTTTTTTTTGCAATTTTAAATAACAGGTTTATAATAATGTTTTTAATATTGCTTTCATTCACTTTTTTGTTTTTTCCTTTATTAATGCTTGTCTCTCATTACGTTTAAAATTTATAAACATCATATTAGTTTTGAAATTTCCAAAGCCTGTTCCAAAAATTACCTGAAATAGGTTTATCACTTTGTGAGAGTTTTCATCAAAAGTTTGGGGACGTAACATTGTTCTGAAAAAATGTTTCGTACCCAGTTTCGTACTTCGATTGGTTCCCAGCAAATCCCCAGGTAACATAAACATTTTACAACAGTTTATACATCAGTTGGATAACCAGTACACAAGACATGTAAATACGGAAATAGCACAGGTAACAATATACTTTGACAATTCGTAAGTAGACACTAATTTCTTAAGTTTATTTGTAAGTTTATGAAAACAAATTAACATGTTTAAAGTGAGCTTATCCTTTGGACTTAACTCGATTAGGGCGTTTATTTCAAACTTAGTTTTGAATACATTCATGAAGGCACGTTCCGCCTGTCATTTATATTGTCAACCATAATGTGTAAAGTACACACGTATTTGATCAGATAATTAAAGAATGTGTAATGTTCTGTTACGATAAGATCTTGTATATTTGTTAAGTAAGGTGTATTGTGTTTCTTATCGAATGACAAGTAGTTGTTCAACAACTGTGTGTCACACCTAAATGTGTACATTGTGAAACCATTCGCCGAAAAAAAAAGATTCTGTATGGTCCTGCCAGGTTTCATTTTAAAAAACATTTTAACTGGTTACGTCAGAATTGCGTCAAAATTTCTGAACAAAACCACAGACACTTGGATGCAGTAGAGCGGTTCTTGCCCCAAAATGAATCTTGAACACATGCTGTGACCCCCTACAGTTCATAACAAACATGTTTTGCCCATCAAACAGCACTTTAGAAAAATGCCCATTTTTCACTATATGGCTATTATAACACAAAGATACAAAGCTTCTCAATCGGGCAAAACATGGGTGCCCTGTTTCACTCGTCATTTCAAGACAGTAACATCACCTACCTCAAAACTTCCAGTGTCAATCAAGAGGCCATACATTAATCTCCACGCAGATATAAGGACTGCTTCGAATTCCTGCTTTGACTTAGAGAAATTGACACTGATTTCCAAATTTACACGTTTTCTACTTTCGGTTACTGAATCGGGCGAATGGATACCGGTTTCCACCCCGTCCGCTTTTAGCCGAGCCGGGCGCAAGTTATTTTATGCGCTGACCAATTAAATTCGCATCCAACAACAGGCAAGAATTTAATTGGTCAGCGCCTAAAAAAAAACTTGCGCACGGCTCGGAATGCTATAAGCGGGCGCGGAGGAAACCGGAATCCATTCGCCCGATTCAGTAACCGAAAGTAGAAAACGTGTAAATTGGGAAATCGGAGTAGATTTTTCTTAGTAACAGCAGGAATTCTATGCAGTCCTGATTTCTGCGTGAAGATTAATGTATGGCCTCTTGATTGACACTGGAAGTTTTGAGGTAGGTTATGTTACTGTCTTGAAATGACGAGTGAAACAGGGCACCCGTGTTTTGCCCGATTGAGAAGCTTTGCATCTTTGTGTTATAATAGCCATATAGTGAAAAATGGGCATTTTTCTGAAGTGCCGTTTGGTGGGCAAAACATGTTTGTTACGAACTGAAGGGAGTCACAGCATGTGAACAAGATTCATTTTGGGGCAAGAACCGCTCTACTGCATCCAAGTGTCTGTGAACAAAACGTTTAAAGTCACACCTAAATTTGTACATTGTAAAACTAGTAACTAAACGTTTTCAGATTTCATCCGTGTGTTGCTGGATTCATTTTTGAACGTTTTCCTGAGTTACGTCAGTACTGCATCATAAGTTCTTAAACTTAACGGTGCACGTGCTGCAAAAACGTCTGTGACATTAAAATCAGTATCTTTGCTCATACTTACACATTATTATTATGACTTTTATTTAGACGTTTATGGTTTCGAATTCATCATGAATAAACGGGATCATGAATAAACTGGGGAACTAATCAAACAAGCGTATTCACAAAAATGTTAATTGTTGATTGAAAATTGGAAATGTTTTTCATCTTAAATTTCTCTAATGACACTCAAGAATATTAACAATATAAGGAACCATGACTTGATGTCAAAAATATGTTAAACATGTTCCTTATATTTAAGTTTAAAAAAATACGGATGCATTCCCTGTCCGCTTATGAAAATTAAAATTGTCGACCCATTGTATTTCGAATATTTGGGCATGATGTTTCACATATTTAATGGCTTTATTTGAAACCACTGTGGTGACAGGAAGTATTCAAATTGACCAGGCTGTGACCGCAATTATCCTAGGATAAGGATAGGATTATAATATGACAATAGGGAGGCCATTATTTACAACCCTGATGTTAAACTACCCGTTTTCTTGTAAAGGATAAGAATGAAAGATTTTTATTTTCATTGTAGACTGCCCTTTTAGTTTTCTTTTGATAAAATTTTGCAGTTCTAATATTGCATCGTTTATAGTTTATTAGATTTACTTTTAAATAGCCTCTTCTGATACGCATATTAAAACTGCATTCTAGAAGTTATGTACGGTATAATAAGTTTAATTTTCAGTTTTTTAAAAGGTACTGTATATAAATAGAAAACATTCATTCATGTTATTGAATAATCAGAAATTTAAAACAAGAAAAGTGGAAACTTTTTACGCAGGAGTCGGGACCTAGCTCTGTTTTTAACCAGGAACTAAGGCTTGGCCGGGAAAGAATTCTTAAGTATTAAAACTATAACCGTAGATTTCTTTAATCGCTGACACGAATTTCTACTAAATCGCCCAGTCTGCCTCTACATATCATGTGTGTTAAGCTAGATCCTTTTGAAAACCCCTTTAAAACAGTAACAGCTTGTTCAGATCTGTCGCTCTTTCGTCCGCCACTCATACTGTGAAGTTGTTGTTTAACATTTCTGAGAACAGTATAAACGCTGTATTCAGGTATTCCGGATCAATGCAAGATCAGACAGTGTTTGTTTTGCTCTTTATACGGTATAAGGAATCAATATGTACCTAAGCCTTGGGTCCTATACCCGCCTTTTAAGTTAGAAAAAAATATTGTGAAATTGCGTAGGCCAGGTTGGCGAGAATATTGTTTCAATGGTTGAAATCGGAATGTTTTCGAGGAAATTGTAAAGAAACGAGCCAACATTAGAATGTTAATGAAACCCTTTTTATTCTTTTAGAACTTGTAATTTGTGATTGGAGGCTTTGTAAACAAAGTCGCTACATTCTGAGTGCATGTTATCATTCTGTGTGTTATTATTTTCAGAATGTAGAAGTGGTGACACTCGATGGGCACAATGTACAGATATGTACAGACAGTTTCTAAGAACATTTTCGACCCATTGTCTCATGGGAGTACATCATGTGTATATATTTATCATCATAATCACTGGAGTAGTAATGTCTACAGGTAATAATTATGTTCTTTCAAAGACGATAGTCTGACTTCATACTTTTTTCAGCAACTGAAACTGTCAGTATTACCAGAGACATATAAAATAATATGTCTCTGGTAATACCGTCTTATACTGCGTGTGTGTAAGTGTGTGTGTGTTAGCACTGAACAGAATTTCCTAACAGAAATTGGCAATAACTGGCTTATAACACACACAAATATTTCATAATTGTAAATGGAAAAAAAATCTTGAAAGTATTAATTGTTTCATTGCCCAAAGAAGTCCAAGGAAGTTGGAATTTTAGCTTTAAAAGGCATCGATGCACCTTAACGTGTTCCACTTCCGGTTCGATGGTAAAATTGAGAAGGTTGCATTGCCTTTAAGACAAAGATTTAAGCCAAGAACTATGAAAAATTGAATTATTCTCTCATAAGATTGAAAGTTCTGGACAAAAGTCTACTTGGGTCATTTACCAAAGAAAATCATGTTACATACACATGAAGCAATGTATTAATTTTAAAACTTAGTCTAGTAGGATCGATCCTTGGTCAGGCAACACAAGGTAGGGGATACAGACATTTTAAGAATAGCCAATGTCTGAGCCTCCAACCCGCCCTGGCACCGACCCTGACGTATTTTTTTATCGGGAAAAAAAACCGTGCACTGCATCGAACAGAATCAGAAATTTGAGATAACCATTTCTTTTGAAACCATCTTTTTATCCTGCACCAGGCGTCATTATTCCATATTTAAATTTTTTTTTTAGAAATTATGTCGCAAGTTGAAGTAACGGTGACTGAGTAACAGTGTTTTATGCCATCAAGTGTTTTTTTTCTGATTTCGTTTGCCTTTACTCTGTTTTTGTCATAATTGTAGTCTTTGAGCCTACTCCAGATGACTGTGGTCGAGGCTACTTTTGTCTCGTTATACATCTGAACACGTCTCTAAGTTTCTAAATTAGTATTGTTAACAGCTGTAGGCAGGTTTTCTTTCCATGATATTATATTACAGTAGACATTGATATTAGACGGTGTCTCTTACTGAAGTCAGTTGTACAGATACAGAAGTAACTTATTTAAGAATTACTCATTTCTGATTACAAGCGTTTCGCATAGCATTTTGATTTTAACCGGGTTCTTTGTCCGACCACTTCGAGCATATTTGATTTCATGTTAAGGTTCTCGTTTCTGAACCATGAAATGTAAATAAAGTACTCAAAGAATGGCACCTTTAGTATTGATTCGAATCTTTAGTGTTTATGAGCAAACACAAACAAATGTTTCTTTTTCTTAGAAGTAAGGATTCAAACTGTAGTTTCACGCAGAAGAACAGAATCATTGTTGTAAAGTGAATAAAACATTGTTCGATCATTATCCTATCAGTACAGTTATATTTCTATATCAGTAAAATCAATGTGATACCATGGCTTTAAAGTAAGGCGGGGCTATGGTCTTAATGAAATGATCATATAGCGTACCGCTGTCAGTTTTGTCTGGGATTTTTATAACTTAAACAGATCAAATGTAACGTTTTCAGACATGATGACAAACGTGTGTGACAGATGTCAGAACAACAGCACGTGTCAGATTATAACAGACCTGCAGTCAGGTGTTTCAAATGTTCACTGCGCATGCTCACAAGGTTGGCTTGGTGATCGTTGTCAAATACGTGTGCGCCTTCTTCTAGTTTCTGTTACCATGACAACCGCTACATTACAATGGGAAGCACAGATTACAGATACTCAAAATAAAGACTTAGATAAACTATATGTTTCCAATTTAGAAATTGTCCCGAATTTTACAGACAGCCAAAGAGATGTTGAGTTAAAACAAGCGCAGAGTGATCATAGTAAGAGTTACAGTGAGGGAAATGAAGCGTTTTCTCTTCTGACGCAGAATGAATTCATTGTAAATTATTGGACAAAAAGCCGAAGGAAGGAGTGCAATATTGTCCCCAATCTTACCAGAACAGTGTTTACTATCTCAGGTTTAGACAAAGAAACCGAGTATACATTTTGTGCCAAAACTGATCATACCTACACATGTGACTTTGATCTAGTCAACCATTTTGATGACGTCATCCCTGCTTGTGTTTCTGTGACTACTAAAACAGACGAAAAATCTGCAAAGACAGCTTACTTAGTTATACTTATTTGTGTAGCTGCTGTTGGTTTAATAGCACTAGTTATAGTTTGTATCATTTCAAAGAGAAATAATTATTTTAGCTTTCTGATATGTGCAAAGGAAAACCGAAGTCATCGACAAACCGGAAGTGTGTCACAGCGTTCTAATTGTAGGTCAGTCGATTTCACAGAAGATTCCCGCCCGGAAATCTATTTATTGAAATCTCAAAAGACAAATAAGACGATCTCAATTTCCCCACCAAACTGTCCTGGAAAACCAAAATATAAAATCAAAAAGAGGGTGCGTGGCTACGCCGCGTTTTCTGCGCAAAATGAGCAGACAATACCATTGTCGACAGTTCTAGAATACAGCGAACGTGATCTCGAGGAGGAAATCGATGACACTGATAATGACTCGGACATAGTAGTCGAAAATGGGACAGATGATTCAAGAAATGTCCATTAAATAAGATCTACTGATAGGATGTGGAAGACATGCATTTGTTGAGAAAAAAACAACAAAGAAAGCATTTGTCTCAAGTTAAACGTTAGACAAATAGTATTATGTATTTGTCTGTAATATGTGTTTGTTTTCCCGAAAAACTGTGCAATAGGCTATGAAACATATGGTCATGTTAAATATTTTGAAGACCGTTATACATGTATATTTTGCACTAGTTGAAAATGATGAAAAATAGCTTGAAGTCTCAAAGACCAGATATGAATCTGGTTTAAGTTCATTTTTCAGAAAAAAATATCGTTGCATAATAGTTGTTTTGCATTTCCTGTTTACATAATAGAACTTTATGAAGAATCAATATCGATGATGTTTATACGATAAACTTTTTAGTATTTATGAACGTCTCAGGCTAACTGATTTTATTATGTTAATTGTAGGTTTTTAAGACATATTTTGTGTTTACATAATAGAACTTTATGAAGAATCATTAGCGATGATGTTTATAAGATAAACTTTTAAGTATTTATGAACGTCTCAGGCTAACTGATTTTATTATGTTAATTGTAGGTTTTTAAGTAGGGATGGCAACGAATAACAAAATCAATACTCGAGTACTCGGTCATTTTTCCGATCGAGTACTCGGTTACTCGGATGATTTCCAATGATTTTCAAAATTTTTACACAATATATTAACACCGTCTGCATGCTAAAATTCATACATGTGTAACTATAAATAGGACTGCAAGGGAGGTAACTTAGAATAAACAAATTAAATCAACATAATATTTTATAACGTTTTAATTAATGCAAAATCAAGTTTAAAACATGTATAACAGTTCATATATCTTTTTTTCTTCTTGAAATTATATAGACTGGTCTGATTTCAGAAGGATGCTTGAAGCGTAAATGATTTAACATGTTTGTAGTTCCACCAGTAGCTACATAATGAACATTTAATAGTCTTGCTATCAGCACAGCGTTTGAAATATTTCCAAGCATTAAATTTTGCAGGCGGCACTTTGACTCTTAAAATTTTAATATCTTATTCTAAACAAAAACTTTATCAATATATAAAAAGTTAATGATATTTCTGTATTTATATGCGTAAAGAAGAAAAGGGAGTTACTCTCCTTAATTGAGTAAAAAAACAACAAACGCTTAATCGGGTCTAATTACTACCTTTAATCTAACATTCATAATAGCAATCCGGCCATTTGCTGTTTTCAAAACATATACCTTAAAACAAGTTTCGGCGACAAACTCTTACACAATTTAAGGTAATTAAATATTATAAGAGGCCGAATGACGTAAGCGACACAGGTGTTCAGACCCATGCGTGTGTCAAACAGTTGATCGCCTCGTTAAATTAACGATATAATTCTCGCACCTCTGCAAGGACGTTTTGATTGCATTTAACAAGTATTTATGAAGATACATGTACATCTCCAAATTTCTGAACTGATTGGATACACCAACCTTTATAAATCGCAAAAAAAAAATAGAAATTATATATTTTTTCCCGAGTAATCGAATATTAATTTTGTTAACCGATATTCGGACGTTCGATCGAGTACTCGGTTAACCGGTTACTCGTTGCCATCCCTATTTTTAAGACATATTTTGTGTGATGTGTAATGAGTTTACATGCTTTGTATTTGTGATATATTTCTTGGTTCAGGGAATAGAAAGAAAAGAATAGAAGAATCATATTGCGGCCTTCAGCTTTATATGCTTAAATGAAGCATGTATTTTTCCTAATTTATTGTAGTATGAGGGAGATTTATGGCTCGTTTGGTTTGGCCAGGTGCTGTATGCGTGAAGCAGTTTTTCCTTATTTTGTTCGACGTAAGTCGAAAAACTAGTGATCATTTTGCAGATTAAACTATGGATGATTTACTGTATATCTCTTGTATTTGCTTATTTGCTATAAAATGAAAAATATTTGATAATTTAAATTAGAAAAAAAAAACACCTCTCTATATGAAGATTAATAATAATGTTTTAACCTTATTTGTTGTGCATAGAATTTTTACTGACACTTTGAAATGAGATAATAAAACATTCCAAATTATTCCAGTTTACATCATTTGAAAGGAGACAGAGTACTCCTAAGTTTAGGGTATGTCTCTGTACTTAGTAAAAAATGTCAAAAATAATAAAAATCAAGTTTCTTTTATCATGCTTTATGAATAAAACCCTAAAATAATGCAGCTATTGAAAAAATGCGTTTTTCCTGCTGAGATATATGCTTTAAGAAATTGCTTTAATCCAAAGAACAGTACATCCAAATACATCTTGTTATCTAATTAATTAATTTTCTTAGATATTTTTGAAAGCCATGGTTGTTCGTATATTAGTGATCTAGTGGTAATACACAAGATGTGCGGTCCAGTAGTTGCGAGTTCGATCCCCACTTGTCCTCTAACACTACTTACTGACTTTCAGATGACAGATTGAACTGAGGTCCCATGTCTCCTGCTATAAAATGAATATGTACAAGAACCAAGAGTGTCTTTTGGATGGAATTCTACTTTGTGCATCATCCCCTTTCCAGAATAATGAAACACATCAGGACTGGACGGTCTGGCCTTAAACTCGAATAGATAGATAGAAAGTGATCGTTTGGTGAAAGTTCTCTTTCTTTAACAACCTCCAGTGTCTCTCCCATGTTGGCTTTTGTTTTTCTTTTATATAGCAGTACAAATAAATATTTGTATTATGAACTTTTCTTGTGTAAGTTTAAGTTGTTTACTGGTATTTTATGATACATATTTTATAGCATAAAAATGTGTGCTTTACATTTATGAAGGTGTCAAATTCTAGTACTTTGTTTGTATTTACCTTGAATGGGTAATATTTTAAGTTTTATGTTTTGTTGCATTGTATTTAGGTTGTACAGGAAGTTTTGTTCAGTAGCAATTGTGAAGTTTGGTAAAATAGATTTATATATGTACTAAATGCTTCTTTGACCTTTTTTTCAGATAAAAGAACTGTCTACATTAATGACTTAAATGTATTTATAGAAATATTGAAAGGTGCTTATATGTTTTTTTATGTGAATTGTGATGTTTATGTTATTGAGTGTTAACATTTTTACAAACATATGCAGTTAATTTTAAACATATTTCGAATCAGAATATGGTTGGGCACCATGCAAAAGACCTTTAATTCTTTCAGTACTTAGGTCAAATTAAACTTCTGATGTTAACAAAAACAGTGACATCATGTTCTTTTGTGTCCTAGACTGTTGGAAGTACGATTTGGAAATATCTTCTGTATAATATTCTGCCAACTAAAGCATTTACTTGTACTTGACAAATATATACAAGCTCAGTTGATAATTTTATCACATATTGTCTGTTTGAAGTGTAGTACTAAAATATAACCTCCATATAACGCCAAAAGACGTCTGCCTACGTACTCATGAACCTAACAGACACATACAATCACTCAAACATGGGCTAGTACTCATTTTGTTCATTTCACAAGAAAAATTACAGTGTCAATTATCACAGGTTGTTACCCTTTAACATGTATTTACATAATCCATAATTGTCAGTATTTTCTAGTTTATTCATAGAATATATATTTTTTTCAGGCGCATTGGCCTACATGAAAATTCATTGACTCATCTCATCTGTGTGTATTTATCTTACGTTTTGGGGAGTTATGCTTGTTGGATAAATTAAAAACGTTAATAAATGGACAGAAGGAAACATTTATGGCTTGTTTGTTCCTTTCTAAATTAGAGTCATCATCTAGATAAACCCAGCCCAAAGCATTGCGCGTTGTATAAGTACCTGTACTTTGTTTCAGAACGAAGTAAAACACAAGTTAACTACAAGATGCTACTAACTTGACAGGAGCCTTCGATCCAAGAATACAATAAAAGTGGTATCAGTACTTGCTCCAGATCAAGGGGTGGAGGTGGCGCATTCGGAACACCTCGGGCGACTTCAATAAGTCACCTCGGAAATAACGTGGTAGGCACCATATTGGACTATTTTATAATAACATTTCTTAAAGCCCCCACCTGTCTATACATTAAATTAACATTTATTTTCATTTTTTCTAATAAATAAGACAAACACTGCTTGAGTTCTGACATGTTTGATTATATTTTTATTAAAGCCGGGGCGAATTACCATTTGGCCGAGTTGTTACGACTGGGGGTGGGGAGCACTGGGTTTGTTCGCACCAATATAGTTTTCATTAACGGATTTTTTTTTATTCCGAAAATGGAATCTAAAACTGACTCGACTGGAATTTTCAAAACAATTTCAACATGCTCAAAACAGTTGAAATATATCAGTAGAGTGTGGTTAAGTGTAAAAATCGTATGAACAATTACCACCTCGAACCGATCCTCTGAACCACTTTTTCGCTTACTCCGTCACCTTGAGTTCAATCCACACCCACTTGTTTCGGAGGCTGCGTATGGTCCTGCTATGTATTACACGTAGTTAAAACTAGTTTTACAGCTAACATCAAGATAGAAGAAAAAGGAGATATTAGTCAAAATAATTCAAATGACTTCCTCAGCATGTTTTAAGACACTTGTTTTGGGTCAGAATCTCAACCCACACAAAAAGCTACACAATATTTCAACTTGCGTACAATTAGTTGGAAGATACCACGTGCACTGCATAGATAGAAATAGAACTGAAATCGACAAGACGATGCACGTTGGTTACAATTTGTTTTTATAAGTACTAAGAACTCATAAAACCGAAAATGATGCATTCAATTACAGGAGCGAGAACTCCAAAACATATCTTCAGACCAGGCTTGGACGTTTTATCTCCCCTCTACACACCTGTTATGCGTACTAACGTTATCTGTTTATATTTACATTTGTAAACTAAAAATCCCATTTAAATATATCATGAAAAAATATTATCCAGCATTTTGACGGAGTTTCTACAAAATTTTCAGACTATGAATCGGTACTCATACAGTTACAAGAATATTTCTGGCTACATTAACTATATCAAAAATGGCAGGTGCAAATTAAACAGTGTCCTAGCCTAATTTATTAGGCTTAAAGTGTTGAACCCATATATTGATCTGATGTGTTTTAGTTGTTCAACCTTGAGAAGGTGAACAACTATAAAATATCAGCCTATAAAATGTGTTCACCTTCGGAGGCGAAATAGTGAAACTAACAGTGTCCATAAAATAGATATTTTGTAAAGAAAAATATAACGGCTTCGTGTATTAAAATCTAGAGGTAAATCAACAAACTTGCTCTTTTATCATATGACCAGAAACCTTTAGTACTGAATGCATAAGACTAGGGCCTTAGTTGAGGCCCTGGTAAGACAAAGGGGCTGAATATCTCGTAACTTTTTGGCTTCTTGCCCATGTTGCCACATGTTCTTTTTATGCCCCCACATAGTGGGGAGCATATAGCGTTGCACTTGTCCGTCCGTCCGTCCGTACGTCTGTCCGTACGTCCCGAAATCTTGTGAACGCAACTCCTCTTAAACCGGATGTCAGATTTTGCTTAAACTTCCAGGGATGAACAACCTTAATGTGTAGATGGTAGTAAAGGAAGGAATTTTTGCTGCAACCAAATTAACAGAATTATGGCCCTTTGTTGATTTTTTCACTATATACTATGTAGAAATTTTGTGAATGCAACTTCTCTTAAACCGAATGGCAGATTTTGCTTAAACGTCCAGGGATGAACAACCTTAATGTGTAGATGGTAGTAAAGGAAGGAATTTTTGCTGCGACCAAATTAACAGAATTATGGCCCTTTGTTGATTTTTTCACTATATACTATGTAGAAATTTTGTGAACGCAACTCCTCTTAAACTTGATGGCAGATTTTGCTTAAACTTCCAGGGATGAACAACCTTAATGTGTAGATGGAAGTAAAGGAGACCATACATGTGTTTCAAAATTCAGTTTTATTCAGACACTAATATTGTATTCCATCTGTAAAGAGACCAAATATGATGCCTCAAGAGTTAGGTGACTTTTTTATCATTAATACATGAATTGAGGAAATTTCAACTGAAATGCTATGATAAGAACAGAATTTTGTAGACATTAAATGAAGCTGCTCTTGTTTACGATCACATCTGCACAGTGGGGGCATCCGTGTCCTTTGGACACAGTTCTAGTTAAAACTTTGTATGCCCTTCACATGACAGTGTTTCTTCTTTGACAGATCATTTGTATACGAGTGGGCATTTCTCAATAAAATGGTGTACTAGTCTCATCCAAATAGTTGTACTCGAATAAGTTGAATGTCATACTACTGTTTGAATGGTCGATAAGTGTAAATGTTTATTCTGTAATGGGTCTGTCTTTGTAAAAGAAATATTGATACTAGAATGCTGTACAAGTAAAATGCTACAAATCTCAGCTCTGAGGAAAAACATCCAACAACTCGGCTTTAAGGAATGATGGCACGAACTGGTTTTGAACTCAGGATATTTTAAACATTATACATGTACTGCCATTTACAAGTGCAGACAAAAAAAGTCCTGTTTTATTAAATAGTGTCACTCCTTATGAGGCACCTCTATGCTTAAACAAATTTACTCCCAGATTCCTTGTCCTATATGTCTTGTTCTAGGTAGACAGCAGCCATTCTTCAACTAACTGGTGGCTCACCAACTGGCCTAGTCAGAACAAGTGAAGTCCTGGACATGACTCAAACCTTCAACCTCTCACTCTGTAGGCATATGACTTAACCACTATAGGCCATGTAATATATGACTTGCATGTAAAACTTGAACCAGCCTTTGCAATTTGAAAACCTGGGTCAAACTTAAATGGAGCCAGGAGTTATCAAACTGGATTGCTAGATTGCTAAACCACTGTCCAAATAACATATACCTAAACAGAGCTAATAAAAGAAAGAATGAAAATATCAAACTGGATTGCTAGATTGCTAAACCACTGTCCAAATAACATATACCTAAACAGAGCTAATAAAAGAAAGAATGAAAATGAAGTTTTTCAGTTTATTCAAAATTATCTTGGACTTGAAACAAAAATAAACATTAGTGTATAAATAAACTTTAAGAAAATAAAAGCTCTCTGTAAAAGACTTTGTATAGACTATGAAAAATAAAAACAATATATCTCACTCTTTTGGCAGGTTTTAAGTATTAATTTTGGCCTTATATTTTGTATGTATAATCTTTTAAATAAGAGCAGCTTAACAATTGTTAAAAAATAATAAAAAAGAAAACAAAAATTTATATGTGCAATAAACTGCTGGTTTTCCTGGAATTTGATCTAAGTATTTTTGTTTCTAAAAAACAGACATGTACAAGTATGCAACAATAAATTTCAGTTCCATCAAAGATTGAATGAAAGTGCATGTGTAGTTCAACTGACTATTTTGAAAGAAAAGAAAAAATGAATGCATGAAAGTGTGTTGTTCAGCTGACAAATTGAAAGGTAAAACATTTTATGACAAGTCACGTTTTGAATTTAACAAAATGAAATTTCTACCACACATTATAGTTTGAATTGTAAAGTCTCTTAATTGATCAAAATGTATAGATAAAAAATGTTGTTGTTTTGAATATCCACATCTCTATCAAATGTTGTTCTACAGAACTGACGACTGTGTGCCAGTTCACACTATTTGAGAGCCCCTGCTGTGACCAACTTTTTGCCTAATTCTCCTGTGTGGTGCATTCTGGTAATCTCCTTTTCCCCTCCAAAATGTTTTCCATCAATGAACAACTGTGGCACCTGAGATACAAAACAATATGTTGATTATTAACACTTTTTAGAAGTATCATAATTATTCAAGTATGAAGTGAACTCTAGTGATCAATAACGCATTTCTAAAATTGAGAATAAAATACCGGTAAGAACAGTAAGTTTGTCACTTAAGTGTTGACCAAAAAACTAACTAAACATGTGGTGTGGTCTAACAACCAGTTCTTAGTAGGCTAAGGTATATCAAAAGAACTTACACACTCACAAAAAAGACATTTGACACCTAAATATATGCATGAATAAATGTAAAGTCATGCAGTGATACCATGCTTGGACTGATATGAATGGCAACTACCTCAAGATAAACATGCAGTTTTGATGTTCTAACAGCTTTCTTAAATATCTTATGTAATGATGAGGTTATTGATTATCATTTCTTTAAATTTGAACCTTAAATTCAAACAGGGACACCTGAAATTCAAATTCTGACCTTTTTTAACAAGGACCTCATTTTGTGTTTTCTTCATACTTTATAAGCTAAAGTGGACATTTAAGCTCAGAAAAATCTTGAATTTTATATAAGAAATTTGACTGATTAAATATACTGGGGCTATTTAACTGAAACTGGTAAAAACAATTCTATGAACAAGTTTATTGTAAATTGTACACCTGAAAGCCACTTTGGTTTCTGCTCAGCAATGCAATATAAATATCTTACACTCATGAGCTGGACAAAATTATAATTATAGCAATAAATTTGACAAATCTTGCTCTTTTGGCATGGAAGCATACTGTTCAAAATTTGCCCTGGTTCTAGAGGTCAAAAGCAGAAAACAGATAGCGGGTATAAGCTTGGCATATCCCATTTTTACTGACACATAGTATTTATGGAAATAACTTATCAACTCATCACTACCAAATTTAGAACTTTTCTGCAAATGACTGATCTATTCTGGTCCAAAAATATGGAATACTGTACAACTTACAATTTGATAGTCTTATACAGTAAAACAGTTCAAATATTTTTCATCTATAATGTAAATTCCCAGGTGGTCTAAACTCAATTCAACTTAAAATTAACACGATTTTTGTCAAATTTGCATGTATGTAACATATTTTTTGTTTTAATATGCTATTGTACATTTTGTTTCTTTAAATATTGTTTAAGCATGTATGTATCAAAAAGCCCACACAGAAGAGTGGGTTACCAAAATGTGCAGGCTCTGGAAATATAGATGTTATTATTATTATTGTCCTTAGCCCAATTAAGATCTGTGCTATCTACTACCAGGCTTCCATGTTTTATAATTTTATAACGGAAATAAAAGAAGCATAGCATTCACCTCTTTAAATGTGTAGTTTTATGTGTTGTTTAAGAGTTTTAATCAAAATATTACAGTAATCTATAAGGATGGTTTTAATTTTAGTACACCTACATGTATTGAAGCTTGCTAGGGAAATTTTATGTTATAGCAGTAGGTTTTTGTCAGTCTCTCATGGGATGGCAATATTTATGAAGTAAACAACTACCAACAAACTTTAATTCTTTACAAAACTATCAACAATAATTATGACTGGCAGGAATAAGCAGAGTAAAACTTGATAAATGCCATCTGAAAAGTCATTCTGATGAGAAAACCATCTCTCTTTTGCTAGGACTTGAATATTTTTCCTCTAATATACACAGCTTAGGTAATGAAAGAAAATTCTAAAGAGTGTAAATTAAGAGGTGTGCTACCTGCTTCTTAATTTATAGCACTTAGGTTTTTCACATTCACCTCTCGAAATGTTCATAATGTGACATTCTATGGAAATGATTCACATGTTGAAGTACCTGAATAATCCACCATACACATTATGGATAGCTTTTGCCAAAATTCATTACGACTAGAAATTGTTACCAAAGGAAGAGGAAAATCTGTTACACAATTTATTGTTTTTTTTTTTTTTAAGTAATTTAATAAGTAGCATGTAAAGTGAGTTTGTAGATGTCAGGTCTAAAACACAAGGAAACTGATACATGTAGGTTGCAGTGCCCATACCCTCTTATGTTCAGCCCTACCTCTGTCTCACTTGACACTCACATCCTCTCTCTTTCAGGCAGATCCTCACTCCATGTAACTATTACAAATATTGAATTTCCTTTTTTCAAGCAACTATAGTCCTCTGGAACTCACTGCCATCTAAACTTGTGCAGGTCCCTAACCTGGACCAATTTAGACAGGGAGTGACCACCCTTCCCAGGGCAAGATCCAGAAATTTCTGACTTGGGGGGGGGGGCTTGGGGGAAGGTGACCCCCCAAGGGGGGGCCTCCCTCAAGAAAACTTTTTAAAAAGGTGGAGTAAATGGCTCATTTTGGTGCATTTTAGGCATAAAAATATAATAAAATTTGTGTGAGAATTTAAAAGAAATATACTGGTATTCTTTGAAATGTTCAGCTAAAGCAAAAAGCAAAATACGGTATGACAAGTTTTAACTTTTTCTATTTTATATTTATAAAGTCCTCTGAAACAAATGATTTATCAATAAATTTACTGGCATAACAAATAACAATGTCATCTCATTATCATCAGGCAACTGATCATGGTCAGCAGATGCTCATCTAACAACTTTATCAAATATGTAAAGGTTAATAGACACTTGAAAACTATACATCATGATCAGTCTGGAGAACTCTCGGATAATCCGTGCCACCGAACACACAGTACATTGTATAATATACACAGCTATAAAATTGCGAACTCGTTCAGTTGTTACGCAATACTGCAAATTGAAAGGTTGACTGTGTTTCTGAGGTAAAAAGAGCTGAAAAAATGTTTAAGAATCTTTAAAATTGAGCCCTTCTATTTTTTTTACTAGCAGGCCAGCTGGGGGGGGGGGGGGCTTTTGCCCCATAAGCCCCCCCACCACTGCATTTAAATCGAAAATACTGTTTTTATGTTTTAACTGTATAATTTCTCTTCTTAACTAACACTATCAACTTTTTATTTCAACTCTCACAAATACATGTATAGTATCACTTTTATTCTCCTTTACATTTTTCCCTTTAAACTCTTGCACAGACACGCACCTGCACATAATACTCGAAAGAGGGAGTTGCAGTATATATAGATAGAAACGTAGATAGATAGGTTTTGTCAAGTAAGTTCTGTCACAAAATTCTTGTAGCAACAGTCCTCTATTATTTTGGTCTCTGAATAGTTTCATGTGAGCAGAGGTATGCCTTTAGTGGCTTTACACAAAATTATCACAAAATCTTTTATGATCATTACAAATATATTTGTGAAGGCCCTGGTAAAGCAAGGGAGAAAAGTACATTTGAACTCACACCACCTACATTTCTACTGTATGTAGTAGCCAGAACTTTGCCTTGCAAACAGACACCTATCCAGC